>CM062808.1:563570244-564007773 GCA_031772625.1 Pinus tabuliformis | reverse complement strand
GATCATTTAAAATGGACAAAACAACGAAGAATTTAGTATAATATCGTCCCACAGAACCTAACCCATCAACAAAAAACCAACAGGCCGCAAGAAATCTTTACCGAGGAAAGAGTCTGAATCGGAAAATGAGGAATTGAGACCAGTTCTTACTATTGGACAGGCCCTCACAGCTGAAAATAGAAACGAAAATGACACAATTACTACCTTTATTAGTGATCCCGTTCTATTTCAGATTTAAATCAGCAAATCTTGGAGTCTGTCTTGAGTTGTGAGACACAAGAAAGTATTGGAACAACAGATGGACTTGATGAGCTACCTACAACTGCGCCCCATGACAGTGTTTCCATGGAAATAGAACCAGGAAAAGCCATGAATATCAATCAAGATCTGTCAGAGTCCCATGAAGAAACAAATCTTGGATGCTCTTTGGAAACACAAAGAAGCCTTTGCCTGGAGACTACTCAGATATGAATGGATTCTTGCTAATCTATGCACCCATCACATATACATTAAGGAGGACTGTTGCCCTGTGAGGCAACCCAGAGGGAGAATGAACCCCGCTCTGAAAAAACATTGTAAGGAAGAGCTTCAAAATCTGCTGGACGTGGGATTTATCTACCCATTTCAGACAGCCATGGGTTTCCCCATTGGTAATGGTCCCTAAGAAAAACGGTAAATGACGGATATGCGTGGATTACAGAGAAATAAATAAGGCAACTCAGAAAGAACCATTTTCCATTACCATTCATTGACCAAGTCTTGGATACATTGGCTGGAAGAAGTTTTTCTCCTTCTGGACGGATTTGGCAGGTGCAACCAGATCCATATAGCTCCTGAAGATCAGGATAAGACCACTTTCACATGCCCTTGCGGAACGTTCTCATACCGGGTCCTCCATTTGGCCTCTGTAATGTGCCTACAACATTTCAGAGGGCAATCTTAGGGATTTTCTCTGATCTGATGGATGATAGTGTTGAGATTTATATGGACAATTCACGGCATATGGAGATTAATTTGAAGAAGCATTGGGGAAGCAAGAAAAAGTTCTTGAAAGATGCAAGCAGGCGCATGTCTCTTTAAGTACGGAAAAATGCCACATGATGATGAACGAAGGAATAGTCCTGGGACACTTGCTTTCAGTTGTAGGAATCCGGATGGATCCAGCTAAGATAAAGGTAATACAACATTTTCCAATACCCAGAACACCCACACAGGTACGTAGCTTTATCAGTTGCGCTGGTTATTACAAGTGCTCTATAGAAAATTTTGCTAAGACATCACATCTTGCTTTTTCAATTACTGACAAAAGATGCAGACTTTGTGTGGACAAATGACTATGATGCAGCCTTTGTGAAGATCAAGGACTGGTCTGTAGCGCTCCGAGCCTTAGAGAGCCAACTGGGAATTACCATTCCATATTCATTCTGATGCTTCCAGACAGCAGCAATTGGGCAGTTTTGTGGCAGCAAGTGGATAAGGTACCATATGCAGTTTACTATGTTAGTAAGAACTTGGCTCGTGCTAAGTTAAACTACACAGTGACTGAAAAAGAATTCCTTGCTGTCATCTATGCCATCAACAAGTTCTGGCACTATATCACTGGTTACCCCACCTTTGTGCATAATGATCATGCAGCCATCAGTTACCCGATGAATAAACCCGTTACTCCTGGTCGTATTACAAGATGGCTTTTGTTACTTCAATAATTTGACATTACCATAGTAGATAAACCAAGGAAGGACAACGTGGTTGCTGATTTTCTGTCTAGGTTAGAAAATAATGCCGAAGGTACACCTATCAAAGATAGCTTTCCATATGAATAACTCTTTGCAATTTCCGCTAACACTCCGTGGTATGCAGATATTGCTAACTATCTTGCTATAGGGAAGGTACCTCGTCATTTGTCATAGAAGGATCAATGGAAAATTATTCATCATAGTACCCGATATTCATGGATGGCAGGATACCTCTTTCATACAGGGGTTGATCAACAAATTCGGCGCTATGTATCAGAGGATGATATCTATGAGATATTGAAGGCCGCCCATGGTGGACCTTGTGGAGGAAGTTTTGCAGATAAAAGAACAGGCCACAAGGTGCTGCAATGGGATACTACTAGCCTTCTATCTTTCGCGATGCTAGAGATTATGTTCGAAGATGTGACACCTGTCAACAGATGGGACAACCTGGGAAATCGATGAAATTCCATACACAGCCCCAGATATCCTTGAACCTTTTGAGAAGTGGGCCATCGATTTCGTTGGGCCCTTCAACCCACCTTCTCACTAGAAGGTTCACATCCTGGTCTGCACTGATTATGTGACTAAGTTGGTGGAAGCCAAAGCAGTTGCGAAAGAAACATAACAGGTGGTTGCAGATTTCCTTTTTGAAGATATTTCTGCCCGATATGGTACCCCAAGAATAATTGTTTCGGATGGAGGAGCACAGTTCACATCCCACATGATAGGGAGCCTTATGCAAAAATACGGGGTTAAACACGGCGTGACAACTCCTTACCATCCCCAAGCGAATGGACAGGTAGAAAGTACAAACAAGGTATTGGAAAATATCTTGACAAAAACTGTAGCAAGTCGTCGCCAGGATTGGTCGTAGAAACTTCCAGAAGCTCTTTGGGAGTATAGGACGATGTGGCGAAATAGAACCGGGTTTTCACCATTTGAGCTAGTCTATGAGAAATCCCCCTTGTTTCCAGGAGAGTTCGAGATCAGTACGCTCAGAACGACTTTGGAAGTGGGGTTAGACTTATCAGAGGCCCAAAAACATCGACTACAACAGCTCAATGAGTTAGACGAGATTCGTTCAGTAGATGTCCAGAGAACCACTGCTATCCAACAACAGAGAATGAAATGGAATGATAAATTTATCAAGAACAAGGTGTTTCATACAGGGGATTAGGCATTTCTCTATCACTCCCGGTTCAAAGATTTTAAAGGAAAGCTTCGCACTCGTTGGATGGGACCCTATGAAGTGGACACTGTATTAGACAATGGAACAATCAGATTGGTTACAATAGATGCAAATCGTACTTCCTTCCTAGTGAACGGACACTGTCTAAAGTTATATCACCATCCAACTTCTAAGGATGCCTTCATCAAACATCTTTCTAATACGTCTGGTTTAATGGTTGTTGGTGCAAATAATATTCTCTCTGCCTTCTGTTAAAATATATATATATATATATATATATATATATATATATGTTACTACTTACTTGTTTGTCTTTTGCAGGAATAAGAACCGAATTATGACAAGGAGAAACTGAGAAATTTTCCAGGTAATAGTCCTTGTTGTTACTCCAATGTTGTTACTCCGCCATTGTTGTTACTCTGCCGGTGTTGTTACTCCGTTGTTGTTTGTACTCGCGGTGTTGTTACTCCACGTTGTTGTTGTTGTTACGTTGTGTTACTCGCCGGTGTTGTTACTCCGTCGTTGCTGTTACTCCGCCAGTGCTATTACTCCACCGTTGCTATTAATTTGCTAGTGTTGTTACTCCATCGTTGTTGTTACTCCACAGGTTCTGTTACTTTACCGTTACTGTTACTCTATCCGTGTTCTTACTCCGCCATTGCTGTTACTCTGTCGCCGCTATTACTCTGTCATTTTGTTACTCTGCCGGTGTTGTTACTCCGTCGGTGTTGTAACTCCGTCGTTGCTATTACTCGTCCAGTTATTTTTGCTGTTACTCCACCGCCAGGTAGGTCACCAGGTACGCCTTCATTGACTCTTACAGATTTAATTAAAATATTCCAAAGAATAGACCAGTACGTGTCGCAGACGACCGCATTTTAGTTGGGAGTGTCCCGTCACAAATAAATGACAATGCACCTAAAATTGTAATTATATTACATCATTATCAAATCTAATGCGAACGAAAACCAAAATATTGCGATTTTGTAATCATGATTCTGACGCATTGGAATTTGAAATCGTACGCCAAAAACCTTATTGGTCATTTCCCCAGTACGTTGTATTCAATCACCATAATCATTCACCTGTACTGCCATACCCTGCCATTATTTATTGTGTTTTTCGAGGTGTACCAGTCATTATTACCATTCTTTTACCCCACGGCCACCATGCTAACATTATTGCCATCGTCAATTTGGATTGCTATCACTCTCCCCTTGTTAGGATATTCCGAGACATAGGAAATAGTTAAGTATAACTTGGTCTACTGTAGAGTTAGGTAAAGTGTGTTTCTTTACTATGTACTTTTGTAACTTACAATCCGGCGTTCATGATATGTAGTGATCCGACGGTTCATTCTCTCCTCGGTATCACTGACACTTGCTCTGTGGCTTAACACCCGATTGGTCCATATCTCTATTTAAAGAGCATGGAGGGCCATTTGTAGGGTAACCGTTCATGAGAGAAGCTTATGTAAATTTTCATTCTTTTATTAATAAATTGCCTGAAGTGGCCGTGTTGGCTCAGGCTGTGGACTATTTCCCTATTTGAGGGTTTTAACCACGTCAATAATACTGGTGTATTGATCTGTGATCTGTTTGTAAGCGGTGTCCTTTGGTGTTCTGTCTGACGAACTTACCCTATAAATTCCTACACCCCCTATCAACCGACTGTATCCATCGTGTCGATCCAGTTCCTACAGCGATGGGTGGGTTGGCTATGCACCATGAGCCGGAGGACACGACAATGGTCCGAAATAATCGGGAAGTATGGCAAGTTTTTGAAAATGCAGGGTGGAACATCTATCTCGACAGGTTGTAGGGGTTTGATGAGGCAATCACGATTGAATTTGCACTCAATTTAGAGGAAGAGAGCTCTCAAGTCCGGGGGATAGAAATCCCTATTACAGAGGAAACCATTGCAGAGGTTAGCAGGCTATCCCAACAGGGGCAGAGATGGTTTTCTCGAAGAACCTCCCTCCCGGAGTTCCCCGAAGCATTTTTGCAAGCCAGAGAGAATGTTGTTCAGAAAGGTCGGGGGTATGACTAGAATTCATTACCACACCCATGGGGTGAAGTAGCAGGTTTTGTAGTGAGATACATAACCTGCAAGGGGAGGTATACCAACGTGTTTAAATATCATTTCAGAATGTTGGCTCACCTCCGGTTCCCACAGTCGAAAGCCTTCTCATTGAATATGTCTTTCTTCCAGTTAAAAAGTCTCCCGCTGATGGCGCAATCTGCTCGGCATTCACGACAAGTTGCGACAGTCATTACCAACCATGGGTTGGTCCGGCTGTTAGTCATGCATGCAATCGATCGACTTCAAATCCTGTGGGAAACATTCTAGGATTCTACAGAGGAAGAGATAGCAACTACTAGAGCCGGTAGAGAAGAAGAGCCGAAAGCGATGGAGGAAGAACCCGGAGTAGAGGACGAACACGTAGACCAAGAAGAACCAGAAGAAATGGAGATGGAACCCAAGGGGCCAATATAGAAAGGGTCACCAGCACCACGACCGAGGCTGTCTCACAAGAACCAGCCTCGGCTATGGAGCCAGTGGAGAAAATCAGCGGCACTATAACAAGATAAGAGGTACCACATCAGGCTGAGGTGGAAGAATTCGTTAATATTGCGGCCGGGGCTGTCCCACAAGGACCACCCTCGACCGTGGAACTGATGGAGGAAGATGAACCAGGACGAGAGGGGCCTGAAGCTGAAAGAACCGTGGGGCCAACAAAAGGAGAGGCTATAGGTATAATGGACGGAATTGACATAATGATGCAAGAATCCATTTTTATCAATGTCGTCCTGGAAGAAACAGTGCTAGCATCGTCTGATCAAGAATTGCTGGATACAGAAGGTGGTGTTACACAAGAACCACCATCAACCCGTCCAGCCATGGAGATTGCAGAGGAATTAGATGCTGAGACTGACGTTGCTCGACAAGAACCAACGTCGACCTCGGAACGGGGGACTGCACAAATAGGAGTTTCAACCCAGAGCAGAGATGTTGTAGACAGAGGGAAAGAGCACGAGGTCACAGTCAACACCGAGATAGATCAGATAGGAAAATTATTTCAATTTTCCTCTTACTTCTCCATTCCAAAAGGGGCGAGGGTGTCTCGCTCTTCCTGACACGCAGGGGAGGATGTTTTCATTCCGTCGATTTTGAAGTTTGATGGGTCGAATAAGGGACCAGCTGCCACAAGTTTGTTGGCCGCAGAGTTCTAGAGAGACCTTTCTCAGGAACCCAAAAGAGAGGAAGAGACAGGTGTTTCTTAAACAAGGGAACCTGGAGGAGAAATTTTGGTTGAAACACGTATGGACACCCATCAAGTGAGTCTGCCACCTATAAAGATATCTTCACAGCGGGTCAAGGCAGGAGTCAGTAAGGAAGAGGTTGCTACCAAGGACGAGAGAGAAAGCAAAGCAGCCCCGTCGATTAACCCTGTGGATACTCCCTCGAGTAATCCACCACCGGTCGAACTGGCTACAGTACCAGATGTGGTGGTGGTCAAACAAGAATGGATAGAGTTGTGTGAGCAATGGAGGCTTCCTATTAAGCAGAAATATCGGCTGCAATTCAAAGAAAAAATGCAGCTCAAAACCGAGGTCAAGAGGCTGAGAAGGCAGGTGCACCGGTTGAAGAAACAGGTGAAGAAATATAAGCGGCGGGATAAGAAGCCCAAAGCCACGATGGCCGAAGCAGAGACACAGGTAGGTGAAGTGGAAACAACCTCTGTTGCCACTCAGACAGACCCTATCGAGTATTTGTTTGAAGGCCGTGAGTTTTCTTTGACGGCTGAAGTACAAACTTGGAAATCCATCGTGGTGCGATATCAGAACGAAGTGAAGAGAGTCCAAGAACGAGAATCCACGGCTATCTTCGAATATGTGGAGCAAATAGATATAATGCGATTGAGTTATGCATAGCAGCAACTCAAGGTGGAGCGGCTAGAAAGGCAAGTGGCATAATTGAAAGCAGACAAAGAAAAAATTCTCAATTTAACACAGGAGGTTATGTCATGTCGCCCTCCCGCTTCCAGTTATTCTTTATTTTTGCATGAATTCTTTTCTTTTCTTCTTTGGAAAGCGTCAAGAAAGAAATTAGTCATGAGATTGAGGATGGTGTACAGTTCCTCCAGATATTGAGAGCCCATGGTGTGCCAACTCAGCGTTTGATGTGTGAGCTTTACATGCATGAGTATCTCTTGCGTGTTGATAGAGAATTTAATCTGGTTCCATATGTGGGGGACATTCATTTGAGGGCCCTCACCTCTTACACTTTCAATCAGATAAGCTAGCAAAAGGCTTCTAATATGTTTGCGTCAAATCAGGTCACGAAACCTTTTATGGTAATAGGAGAACCCGAGAGATCAGTGACTATGTACAATAAGCACAATACATTTTTAGAAATTGTGGGAAACGGGGAACGGATGTTGAAGACACAAAAGTGGTGCATTGATCTCTGTGTCAAGCAATTAGTCACGTTTCAAGCTGAGGCCCTGGATAGTTGTCAGAAGATGTGGATGATGTCACCCACATATGTCCGGAACAGAGAACCATTTGGAGCACCGAATTTTGCACGAGCACTCAGTGGGGTGCCAAGATACGTGGCATGCATCCAAACATGTGTGGTCTGGTGGATGGGTATTCGGTTTCAGTACCCTGTCATTTGGTTGCCGGCAGAGCACTACACCCCAGCATATAATGTACCAAATGATTGGTGGAAGGAAGTTCTTCTCTCAGAAGGGTTTAAGGTTCCAGGAATAGAAATGGCCGGGAATACGATCTCGCCCGACTTCATGAAGCCCGCATCCTATCCAACCCAGACCTGCGAAGACGGCGATCTGCACGAGGGCGTGCAGAAGGCTAGTTGGGGGGAGATGTTGGGCACCAAATCAACCTATATTTTTCCTGCATTTCCACTCCTCTTTTCATCCCTTTTGTATTCATTCACATATATTTACTATGTAAAACTATGAGGTAATTCCCCATTCTTCATCTCTTGGGATATTTAATTAATGAAGTAGAGTCATGAGGGTTTTTCCTATGCGAACCACTAAAACATGTTATGATCACAGATTTTGGAGCGCAGGTGTTGACCTCACGACATGTCGCAGCAATTACATGATTCACAGCACCTGATCGACCACGATGAAACAACATAACTGATTTGCAGGTGTTCTCAACCCGTTTTGGATCATTTCTGTTCTTGCTCTCTCTGCATTGGTGCTGTGTTGAACTGATGTATATCTTTGGAAATAT
This sequence comes from Pinus tabuliformis, assembly GCA_031772625.1. Lineage (NCBI taxonomy): Eukaryota > Viridiplantae > Streptophyta > Pinopsida > Pinales > Pinaceae > Pinus > Pinus tabuliformis. The sequence goes on along the minus strand of CM062808.1, from coordinate 563,999,575 downwards.
AGTTGCCAGGTTTTGGGGAGAGATGTTACTCCCCTTTGTACCGTATAAAGGACGACTCATTCCTGTACGAGGGGTTAGCCAGACCCTGAATTAAATTGTAACAACATTGTTCAGATTAATAAAATTCAACCCTTTTTGTTGTTCTATCTTTCGCTGTGAGTAACGCAGCCCTGATCAGAGAGCTGGGCCCGCTCTTCTGATCAGGTGTTGTGTGTTTTCTTGTTATGTGTGTGTTATTCACTGCTATGTTTATTTCTTGATTGTTGTTACATATTCTTTAGATCAATGTGAATACCTTTTTAAGTTCTGTAGTTGAGTTTCTATTTCTGTTACAGCAATGCTTTGATTTGGTAATCACGAACCCTTGGTCGATGACAGATTGTAACCTTGCCCCTGCATATACCTTGCGTGTTGCCTTGAAAAGAATACGCACCCGGATTGATACATTAATGTAGGAAAAGGGGTGAATAATTTTTTCATACCTGGACACCAACAATATACACTGAAAATTGTTCATGTCCCGGGAGGTATGACATGTTGTTGAAGGATCATATATAGTTCTAGTGACACACTTGGCATTGATGATCATTACTGACTTGATCATGTATCATTTGAACATAATATGTGGTTTAACCATAAAATTAAACATTCAACAAGAATTCATTGTATGATTGAAAAGCCAACTCCATTGCAAAAAAATAATTATAGTTCATTTATTTATGCAGTGACTCAATTATTTACAATATAATTCAACTATACACTATCCACACAAAACATTGCCACAAACCTTGTTAAGTCTATATAACTCATTCATTGATCCCACCATTGCTACAAAATACATAAGCAATAAAACCATGGAAATGGAATAAAACCTCTATAAATTTCATGTTTATATTAACCATCACTAGCACAAGCTATACACAAGCTCCATATACTTAAATGTAAGAACTCAAACTATGTTAATTCATGTTACGCTATCTAGCCAATGCCATTATGATAAACATAGTAAATATTGACAATAGAATAACAAACTATCAAATCCATAGTACAATCATAAAAAAATCTAAACAAAAAAACTATTATCTAACAACAACATAACAATAACACCAAATAGAGCGAAAAAAAATAACTAATCGGGAAAAAGAAACCGCTACTATTGGAAACAACTCATTTTTTATATTTTGTCTTTAATGTCCTACTTCAGGGAAACTCTAACCAACTCATCTAGCTAGCTTGCCCTAATGAGTTATCCTCGTACATGCTGAGTTGCAAATGTTCATTGGACCAAACTAGGATGAATCACCACCACTGCCCATATCTAACCAGCCTGCATAGTTAGAGGATACATTGTTGACCAAGGCATATTTCATTTAAGGCGTAGTCTCTTCAGCCCTTGTCACACATTTGCGCAGTCTTTCGGGCATCTGTGGCATGTGGTGCATAGTGCCCTCCATCCTCTGTGTGATTTATCCACACTTAGGAAAAATTCATACTTTTCCTCCCTTTTCTCATTGTTCTTTCTTATCCCTAATAGTCCCCCAACACTAAACATGGCTCATCCTTGGGCCAATTTGTTGTGGTTGTGCACCAGTGGAAGAAAGAACCTATAAAACCTTCGCCACAATTTTTTCAAACATTTCTTTGGTAGTGTGTGTGATTGCCTTCGCTTACTCTACCAATCCTATAGTATTTTCAGTAGTCTTGACAGACATAAGAGCGATTTGGAACGAAGTTTCATTCTCAGTAATGAATTTGTGCATTGTGATCTTTGCTACAACGAAATCATCTATGAGTAGCATGGCTTCAACTTGCAACTTTCCCCCACTTTTTGAGCCAGTTATTGTTGCTCCACTCTCAATTGGTTAATATTTCTTCCCAATTCCGCACTTTTGTCAATTGCAACGCCACATTTTTCCATGAGTAGAGATATCAAATAGCTACATATAGTTTCATTTTGTTGCTCCATTGTTTGAATCCTCATCCCAATGTCTCTGAGCTCGACATTATCTTGCAATTTATTCCATAAATCTATGTTGGCCTCATATAATTTGTGCACTCATTTTCAAAATATTGTACACTCAAAATATTTGGAGGCTATCTAGACCCTTTCCCTTCTTTTTTACTTCTTATGTTGGGATAGTGGGATTGATCTCCAATTGTAGTTATTCTACCTTTTATTATAGGCCATGAACAACCTCTTCAATATTTGGCAATTTCTCCTTTGTGGGAGTGTCAGTTTCCATGGGGACACTTGAAATCTTACTATATATGCTTTGATGGCATGTCATAGTGCCCCTTCTATTTCTTCGGCTTGTTTCATTGTTTCTTCCTACTTCTATTTCTTCGGCTTGTTTCATTGTTTCTTCCTACTGTGTGTTTGCTTCTTACAGAGCCTTGTCCTCATTACTGAGTTGGATTAAGTCCACCAAGTTTGCTTGTGCATGAAACTATACTTCCTAGGCAATGGACTATTGCTAAGAATGCAAAACATGCATTGGTAACTAAGAAATAATTATATCTACCTGCGGAAACACTTGAGCCTGTTGTTGGTCATTAGTGGCCATGAAGTGTACTGCAACTAGGGGGATGACCAAGGTGTTATGCTCTGCTAAATTTGAGGACGGTTGTGACGGTTCTCGTAAGATCTCCAGTATAAGAGGTGCATTGGTTGCCTCTGTCGTAGTTGTTGGCTCTGTTGCACTAGGTGTAGGAGCAGTTGTCCTAGATGCCTCGATCATTAGGTGTGATTTATCTATTTTTTGCTACATATGATCATGTAATTCCCTCCTGTGCAAGTTTCTCAATGGCTATGATGATAGGGGAAGCTTCTTGCTTCATCACTTCTTTGATTTGTTGAACTAATTCTCTAGTTCATCCTCCAAAATAGAAGGTATTTCAACGCTTATTGTCTTGCTCACTTTTCGCTTCTTTCTGACACCATTCTTCTTACCTTCCAATGGCCTCTTATCACTTCTTGGCACAACTTCCTCTTCCTTGGGTTCCCATTGGGGTGTGTTGGGAAAATCTTGTTCAGGTTCCTATGGCAAAGGTTCTGGGCATTCCTTCGGTTATGGGGCAGATGACCTTGTTTATTGTGGGCCTTGGAATTCCCCCTTTGTGCCATCGTCAATTATATGTACCTACAGACGCTCATTAGGGGTTGGTATACATTAATCCACCAACCAATCATTCATTATCTGTGACACTACATTCTCATCAAGCTTGTAACAACACTTCCACCATCACTTGTCAGGGTCTACACGTGCATGTACATACATGTGGTGAGGAGTTGCATGGAGCATTGCGATTTCCTTATATGCTTCAACAACCTATACCGAAATGTGTGATACCTTGAAAATATCATAATTAATGACTTATTTCCATATATAAAATTTCAAATTTGTATTCACCTAGCTCTTTTTATCATAAGTATACTAGAGTGATCCAAACCACAACGCAATGAATTTTGTCTTGTTTGGAATAGGAAAGTTGGCATCCCGAGAGACCTGCCATTTTTACATAGCAATCAGGATCAATAGCCATGCATAATGGAACTCGACATTCCTATCCTTCGCCTACAAACAATCTTGCATAAATTGATTTAGTAGAAAGGTGATCCATTTCATCTAGACACGTGTGACACATTTTGTTGCAATAGCCACTTCTCCTACAGGTCAATGCTCCTTTTGGCACTTCCTAAGAAACTTACAAGAAATTAATAGCGTGGAAAAATTCACCTGCTCATCACTTATAGAGGATATTAATATCCCCCTCCATCCACAAACTTCACTGTATTTTTCTATCACCTCCTTACCAACATCATTTTCATTCTTTTTATCAAAGAGAGGTTATAGATCCTCTCCTACCATGGATAACCCATAAATCCTAGATATGAGTTATGAATCAATCTCTATAGGCTCACAGAGCCACATCTCTATTTTGTACACAACCAAGAGTAATTTAACACAAATATTTACTTCATCACTAGACCAAAATGGGGGATATCTAACAAATTTAAAATTCATGATTTATCAACCCCCTTAGTCCATTGTTGAGGTTCACAAACCCGTGGAAGTCTTGGTTGGACTATGATAGTCATGTACTTTACCTTAGCAAATTGGGGAAAATTGTTGGGGTATGTGACAATGTGTTCATTAAATTTCAGCTTGTCGATCATGTTGAGCATGGCACCTTATTTGATAACACCTTTCAGAATTGAAGGTGTTAACAATTTATACTTTGGCTCTTTCAACAACTGAGTCTTTTATTTTGCAACAAGTTGTGGAGGCCGCACACCACTAGCGACTTTTGTCCTTGATTTATTGGGAACTAATGATGAGGCCATGGCATATGTATCTAACAAATACAAAATTCATCTGCAACTACATTTTGATTAGTTTTGTGCTTCATGCCTCGACTTTACTCTTACAAATATGAGACAATGAGAAAAGAACTGGATGAAGTATTAGTGACTTACATGCCTTGTGCACATTTTCAAGAACAATAACTTCTAGTAATCTTGGTTATTATATCTTATAATAACTTCACTAGGCATGAACATCATTCGTGATTCTAGCCATGGTAGAATTCATGCCAAGCAACCTTCCTAACATTGCTGCTGATCTAGGACACATTTTTCTTTAATAAATTTAATGTCCCTTTTAATATATTTCCACAATGCCCATCCACATGGGTGGCACATGCTTTTACTGGTTCCTTCTTCTACAATTTCTTGGTTTCTATTGGCATCATTGACCACTAGATGTAGTCCACTCTTCATGTTATCACTGGTACTACACACTTTCCTTGAATGTTTATACACGTGGTTGTGCAATGTTCTTGGTGCACAGTGTGTTAGCCCTTCACTGCAACAAGATATATCTACTTTTCCAAGTTAGTCACATTGTTCCTGCGAACACAACATTCTTTGGGTTCTCTACTTCACAATGTTGACCTGTGAATGCCAATAAGGTTACAAAAACAAATATTTTTTACCCCTACAAACACATCAACTTTGGAAAGTGGGGCAATTGTCTCTATACAATTTTAGTCGGTTCCCATTGACAAGTTCATTGATGGGATCCTCATTCAGTTTCTCCAATTGTACTGTCATTGCATTTGTGACATACTGCATAATATACAATCCAAGCTAATGCATATGAAATTTCCTAGGGTGTTTCATAAATTCGTTGTCATACATCAACACAAGATCATCAACCTGGGATTTCTTTTGCTTGATATGGAAATCATGCCATGCCTTTTCCCTAGCCTTCACCTCCTAACAGGTCAACATTTTTCACCTCCTGAGTTCAATAAATATGGAGAACTAGAAATGAAAAGGTTTGTTACTAAACTACATATAAAAGTATAATTTTTTATAAGAAGAAATCATTTTTCCAAACACGCTTGCAAGCAATATTTCAAAATACAATATTTTCAAACGTTCTATTTTGGTTTGATTTTCTCTACAGGAGCATGTAATGTGCAACTTTATAATTTCAATACATAAAGTTGGTTTTTTAGTAAATTGATATATAAGTGTAATCTAAAACCTCTCTAAAATGACAATTTGAGATACTAAGATTTGGAATAAATTAATGAAACAAATAACACTAATATGATTTTATGGTTATGTAATAGCCTTGGGAGATTGCGTTAGAAAAGATAAACACCAAACAAAAAAACTTAGGAAAAAAGGACAAGCAAACAAAAAGATAACTCCTCGGAGAACCACATTAAAGAAAAAGTCACTTGTCTAATTAAACAGAACAACATATAAGTGAGAGGAAGAAGCTTACCTTAAGAATGTCATTGCAAACAGTAGCACAATAGTCTTTGTGCCATTAATATTTTCTCAAGCAATATTGTCAAGTTGGAAGTGATAGGTTTGGAGTTGAAAGTAAGATCACCAAGTGAAATTCTATTCAAGATGGAAAGGTCCTGTTATCCCCCACCTTGTGAAGAAGGATCATCCCTTTCTCTTTCATTATTCCTATCAAAAGAACCTTTTCTCCTTTTGTCTCCCTCCCTTTAAATTTTCTTTCTGATTCAATTATCCTTTTCAACGTCTCATAAATTGAACCTTTTCTCAATTTCTCTCACTTTAAATTCAGGTTCCCATTCCCTTTCAATTCCCCTCACGAACCTTTGAAAAAATACTTCTTGTTTGATAGCACCGTGAAACCCTCTATAGTTGCTTTCCCTTTTCGCCTCTACATCATCCCCAATTCTTGTTCATAATTTGATCCCTCTTTGATAGCGAGCTCCCTTGACTGGACACTCAACCTTCCAGAATATATCCCTTCTCCCCTTGGCTAGTTTGCTTCATAAAGCACTCTGCAATCCATTCCAATATATTTTCTTTATTTGTTAGTGATAAGTAACTAGGTCAAATCCCAATGAGTTTAGGGTAGTTTTTTTGACATAAAAGAAATTCTCTAATAATCCTTCGTAGGTGACAACATGCAAAAAATGAGTTTAATACTTTTAAGCGCTCATTTGCTTTAAAATCAAGTTTAGTATCTCTATTTTGGAACTAACATGGAATTTTTTTGGCTCAAGTCTTTCCTCAATATCTGGCGAGTCTCTCATGTCAATAATATTTTTTATCTCTAGCTTGGCCTAGCCATTTATTGAATATATGAAGAGTGTCTTGATGATCTTGTCAATAATAGTGGCAAATTCCTATCATGGACCTCTCCAAAGACCATTATCAATCCATAACACATTGAAATCTTCAATGGTCACATTCCCTTTCCTTTTCCGTGTTGTCCCCAATTATCGTTCCATCATTATGGCCCTTTTTATAGCAAGCTCCCTTGATCGATCACCGATCTTCCAATTAACTCGATTCCTGCTCCTCTAGCCTAGGTTATTTCACAAAGTCATCTGCAATCCATCCCAATAGGATTTTCTTTATTTGCTAGTGGTAGGTCATGAGGTCGAAACCCTATGAATTTAGGGTAGACTTTTGGTCATTAAATAAAGCCTCTGACATTCCAAACAAAGCCAACACCAATTTACATACTTTTTAGTGTTTGTAAGCTAAAACATCTAGTTTAATACTTTTTACTGTGAAAATCGACCCAAATTTTTTATGGCAGGATCCTTTCTGGAATACCTGGAGAGTCTCTCAACTTTCAAGTCAAGAATGTTTTTCTCAAATCTGGTCCAACTGTTTATGGAATATTTGGAAATCTCTCAAGAATCTTGTCAATAATAGTGGTGAATTCCCCTTATGAACATCTCCATAGACCATTCTTGTCCTATAGCACGTTGAAACCCCTGATGGTCATTTTCACTTCCCACTCCACATCATCCCCAATTCTTGTTCCATAATTATGGCCTTCTTCATAGTAATCTCCCTCCATGGTCACTCAACCTTCTAGACTCTATTCCTACTCCCAACCAAAGCCATTTCAGGGAGGCCTTTGTAACGCAGTTCAATATGATTTTCTTTATTATCCAATGGTAGTTCGCAAGGTCGAAACTTGGTGAGTCCAAGAGAGCCACTTAAAATCTTTCTTGAATGTATGGGGACCCTGTCATATGAATAATGCCTTGTTTGGAGTCCATCCTGGATGTTTATTGAATGTTTGGAAAGTCTTGAAAATCTTCACAACAATAGGGGTGATTTTTGTTTCATAAATTGAAAGGAATAAATATGTCATTCATTTTTCTCTAGAAATGCTTTAGGTATTAGTTGAAAATGCCACCGAACCCTTCGAGGTGGCGAGTTAGAATCATCTCCTTGTGTGTGCTCTGGTTGGATGAATACGAAGGAGAAGTGTATTTTGCATACATATCCGACTCTTGAACTCTCAAATCAAATGAAAGAAACCTAATGGAAAAATTTGACACAGTTATATGAAGGATGTGACATGCCTTTCAGTGATTAATTTTGCATATCATACCTGACCCTTGAACTCTCAAATCAAACGAAAGAAATCTAATGACAACCAGAAAGATTGATTTGTTGAGCCTGGATTACAACCTTTTCCATTCGGGTAGACCAAGGGATGTTTAGATGCAAAGGAAATTTATTTAAAAGTATATTTTTTTTAATCATTTAATATGCAAAATGTGTAGTAATATTTGTACAAATTATTTAAATGAGTAAGGATTTCGTAATTTCTTTTAATAGAGTTTCAGTGATTTTATTATATAAAATTTGGGTGAAACATTTTTAATGTTTTTTAGAAGAGAGAGAGAGAGTGAGAGAATTTAATCTATGAATTAAATTTAGTCTGGAAAGTTTTGCTTATATTAAAATCTAAGTAGTTTTGAACTTCATCCTTCTCAAAATTGGTGAATAGTTGATAATTAAGATGTTATTTGTAATGATTTAAATTATTCCATCGAAGTGGATGATCATTTATCATATATTCAATGATAAATCTCAATCTCATTGTGTTACTGATGACAATTATTATATATTATTATGCATGGTATATGTGCTTCTCTTCTCCCCATCACATGTCAAATGTGTTAACCGTATGGAAATCCATGAAAGTAGTATTTAAGAAGGAGGAAATTAATGAATGAAGATGAAATCAATCTCTTTGACATTTTATAAATGGATACGATAATGAATGAAGAAAGATAAGTTTGAAAACATGAACATTTTTCAGTGCATCTGCTTGTAATTCCCTTTAAGATTCGCTTTCCCAAGCTATAATAAGTTTGGTCATTATGAATGGGAGTGTGTTTTGGGCTGCTCATTTTAAATCTAGTTGTTCCCTTGGATAGGTAATTAATAAACCTAAACAATAATATTGTGAAACAACTCTAGAGTTGGTAACTTGATTGGTTGGGAACATTCTCCAATTTACTAAGAATAATTTTAAAAGATAAATTTAACTTTTATTACACTCGCCTAAAATATACATTCTTGCTAAATTATAAATTAGTAATATGTGTACTTTAAAACTATAAATATGTGTGTAATATTTTATAAACAGAATTTATTTACTTATAATAAAATAAGCACGAAGTGTGAAGTGTAATTGGCCTCTGCAAGGCATATTTGAGGGCTGAAGATTGTTAACGTTTAACACAGAGACTACGGTTAGATTATTACAACCATTGAATTATGATATATACTCCTCCTATTGGCAACAAAATTATCTTCATCACAAAAATTGGCAATCCAAGATCATGTCCCCACAAAGTGCTTTTTTGTTGCGCTGGCAGAAAAGAAACGTTGCCGAGGTGGGAGTCAAGAAAAGCTTGACCGTTGAATCCAGCCAATATTTGTTTCCGATCCTTGTCCCAATCTTTGCCATTTACGAATCTGCTCCTCCTCCTCCCATGGCTACTGCGCTTCGCTGTATGAGTCTTGTCTTGGAGCTCCATGTCATGTATGTTTGTGAGTCTGGTGGTCTCTGTATGAGTTTTGTGTAGTCTGGTCTGGTCTCTGTATGAGTTTTGTGTTGTCTGGTATGGTTTGGTCTGGTTTGCGTGTTGTTGTGTTGCGCGGTACGGGGAGTTGAAGGTAAAGATACATCACATCAATTTTCTCAAGGTAGACAGACATCACCGGAGCGAAAGGTATGTGAATGAGGAGATATCCACCCATATCCTTTTCAATCCCAGGTATGCAAATTTCTGTACATGTAACCTTCACACAGTTGTCAGATTAGATTGGCTTAGTAATTGGCATACACTGCAAGAATTAGAATTAATATGATTTTGTAATTATTTCATGCAATTAGCTCTGTTCTAGCATATATTGAATTACCAGGCTAAACGCGTAAATATGAATGGGCACCTGCTTCAGTTTTTGAATCCACAGAAATTGCCTAATTATGAATTGGTACATGCCCTGCTTCAGTTTTTGAATGCACAGAAATTTCTAGGCTAAACGTATTTATATGAATTCATATTTGCATGGGATAGGATTCAATCAATCGCAGGTAGATTAGGTGAATTTCTATGCATCGAGTCTCTGTTTTTCTTTTTTTTCTAGTTATAAATTCAAATAGAGTCTCTGTTTTTCTTCTTTTTCTAGTTATACATTTAAATAGAGGCACATAATTAAATCCTCCCACATCCACATCCTCCTCTCTTCTGGTAAAATCCTGTATAGTCTCTTTGTTTCAACTTTCTCCGTCTTCTTTGGTTAATGTTCATCTGATATGGTCAAATTCTGTATAGTCTCTTTGTTTCTGTGTGTCTTTCTTTTGTTAATTCAATTTTGTTAAATGCATATAAGTAGCTCTCTATTATCAATTTTGTTGTTAAATGCATACAAGTAGTAGCTCTGCTCTCTGTTTTATATGCAATTCTGTATGATAAGGCCATCATTGTGCTTTGCTTATGCAATTATGGATGATAAGGCTCTGTGTTTGTACTCTCTGTTTTATATGCAATTGTGTATGATAAGGCCGTCATTGTGCTTTTACTTATACTGTCTGTGCTTTTGCTTATGCAATTATGGATGACAAGGCTCTGTGATTGTACTGTTGTGGATGTAGCATTCCCTTACCTCGTTGGGCTTGGGAAGAAGTCCTTATGCACCGATAACTATAAGGCTGGAAGGAGAAACAAAGAGTATATATACCTCATTAGGGTGCGACACCCTACCTCTGCTCAAGGCAAGAACGCCGATTCAGGTATACACAGATTATATGAGAAGTTTCAGAGATACTACGTTCAGAGATTATATGCCCATCTAATTCTCTCTCCGACTAATTGAAACATAGATTTCCATAGATTAAGTCTTCGACTGATGTGAATAGGTTCTGTTTGTTTCCTTCCTTCCTGAGAATCAATCTAAATAGGCTCTGTCTGTCCGTTTCCTTCCTGAAATCAATCTGAATAGGCTCTGTCTGTTCCTTCTTGAGAATCAATCTGAATAGGCTCTGTCTGTTTCCTTCCTGAAAATCAATCTGAATAGGCTCTGTCCGTTTCCTTCCTGAGAATCAATCTGACTAGGCTCTGTTTGTTTCCTTCCTGAGAATGCAAGTTTGTCATACACGCAGGAAATTCAAGTTGGAGTGGGGACTTGTGGGTTGCTTTGAGGTATCCCTCAGATCCTGAAAGCAACGGCACCTGAATTGGCCAGTTTCAATGTTACGACGAGGTAAATCAGCCTTACTTTTCCCGGACAATGGGAATTCCAAATCTGTGATACAAATAGTAGAATAGAATCCAATAATTTTATTTATGACCTCAAAACTGTAATCACCTAAATGTTTTGAATCCAATTTTTGTACAGCATACGAAGGCGTCCTTGAGAGCCCATGCAGAGAGGCGGGCGGGCGGGCATTTGCTGTCTCTGATCGGTGTAGAGACTTGTTCAGCCTCTGCACAGTGTTTCTGTCAAAAAAATAGAGTGACTGTGCTAGCACAGACAGGTATGAATATTTTGTAATACATATATATTTTTAAGAAATATATATGTAGCAGGCCATTTCCCATTAAATTTGCAGACAGTAGAATCTTTAAAGCGAATGTAATATTTAGTACCCAATAAATCCTCAACCTCTACTTCAGGGCGTCCAGTGTGATGGTTAAAAATTGATAAGCAGTGCATGCTTCGCAAACCTTGAAGTGATGGTGAAATGATCTCCCTCAGCATCGAAGACTACCACTGAGCATGTGACCTAGGGCTTTGTAAAACCATGTTGATGCTTTCTGTATTTGTGATCCACTGGTATTCCATTCCATGTATTGAAACGACCAAAAATATGTGTTTTCTTAGCTTAGATTCGATTGGGTTTAATAGTCAACGACATCTGAACCTTCGATTATTTGTTTTGAATATATGAACAAATGGAAGGTGGATGACCTGGCACCGATCCACCCGCACGGTTATACGGAGAACATGAGGAGCGTGGAGGAGGTGAATCCCTGTGCCAGTGGGACCTAGTGCGTGGATTTAGAGGCATGTTCAGCGAGCAGAGCAGCAGATTCAGGCATCAGAGTCACAAATCAAAATAATGTCTGACCACTGTGTGTTGTTCATATTCTTCCCAGCGCCAGTCCACTGGATCAACTCCTCATGGATGGGTATATTTTCTTATTTTTTATTTTATGTATAGATAGAAATTTGGATAACTCGCTGAATTTATCTGTTTCGGTAAGTAATTGGATTTCATTATTGTCGGATTCATTTTCAGCTGCTGTGTGCTGGGCTCTCAGCAGCAATGGGACGCAGGAAGCAAACCACTCATGGGCTTCAGGATACACAGGTGCTCACCATTATCATTTTCTTTTTTCGATGTTTCTCTTTCCATTCTTAAGAAAAATAGCCCCTCCTATAATGTTTGACTCAGGGCTCGATTATTTGACCAAACCAATTCATCCTCTATGTTCTTAATTCTAACAAGACTCATTTTCAGTTTTCTTGTATAGGCCTCCCATACATCTCCTTCAATACCATCCAAACCTATGAAGTTTGCTTTCTTCCACTCTTGATGCCATATACATTAGAATTCTAGGGGGGTTGCCTAATCTAAGTTATAGTTGTTTTCAGGGACTTACTTCTCCACTTCCAACCTTAGGAAGGATTAGTTCCTACCCTTTACTCTTTCTCCATTACCAACTTCCCACAGTAGCCAATTCTGCACAAGAGGGAAGGCTTGGACAATGACCTTCCAACATATCAACAAATTATATTATGAGCATTCTTGGAAGGTCTTCTAATGAATTAGGTTCAACGTATTTTTATAGGATAACTTGGCTTCATAGACCCTTATTTGATATGAGCCTCCATATGCCTCTAGCTACCAAAGCCTTCCCAAAATTAGGCATATTCTAGTAAGCCCCCACTCCTTTACCTTCTTAAATCTCAACTTCTTCATCGCTTTCGATTTTTAACTATGTTCATGTTCCAACATTTGCATTTTCTCTTCTTACAATGAAGCCTACTAAATGAGCCAATTTCAGTGAATAAGTACCTTTTTTTATCTCATTATTATAGTAGAGTCTAGACTATTTAATTTTCAAACTTATTTTCATCTAAATGATTTTTTTCCTTTTGAAGTCAAAGTACATGCTCCAATACTAATGCTCAATATGTAGCAAGGTTTCTCTTTAGTCAAGTTAAGTTAAGAAGATGATTTCAATCATCAAATTATGTTAGTCACTTTCTTAAATGATAAATCAATTTATGCATATTCTGTTCCACTATATAGAGAGCATGGATTTTCACTGAATTTTAAAATATATTATTTTTGCAGAGGATGACTTGGATATGTGCATGGCCACGACATACGAAGCATTTACATGTCCATCATGTTCATGACAAAAGACATGAAATGATTACGACATTAATCGCTTTCAAAAGAAATTAACATTTATTTATTCATTGTGTTGTAATTACTCTCGGAAAACTCATAATAATAATAATAATAATAATATTTTTTTGAAGGGGCTAAAAAGCCCCTTCCCAATGCCCTTAAGAACGAACCATGGTCGTTCTTAAGGGTTTGTGCATCCTCTCTCCTTTTCCACTTCTTAGTTTTTACTTTTCCTTGGATTTGGTTGTCTAATAGTAGTTAGCAATCATAGATTTTAAGCTAATAACTTTTAATGATACATCAATCTACATTATGGAACATACTTGAAATTTGAAATCCAAAATTAACTTCTTAATTGTTAACGTATGCTTCACACATTTTAAATTGTTAAATGCATTAAAACAGTTTTTGTTTGTGTATTGACATGTATTCATGTTATTTTAATGTAATGTTTGATGACATTTTGTAGTTTGCTTATGATTGTCTATGATAATGTTTGTTGTTTGAGTTTTAATGGTTGTATTTACAATGAATATGTATGGCATGTTGATATGTATTTTGAAATGTTTGTGTGTCTATTTGTCTCCTTTAGCAATGACCATTCACAACAAGTTTTTTGTGATGATTAAAATTTGATGTGTGATATGTGTGTATTTGCAATATTTTATGTGTGGTGATCAAAATTTGATGGGTGATATTTGTATGTTTTTGTATTTACAATATTATTTATGTATGGTGATCAAGATTTGATGTGCATTCATGATTGTAGCAATATTTTTGGTTTTAGTTTCATTTGTATGGTTGTTTATTTGCAATGATTGTGTATGACATTTGGATATGTAATTTGGAATGTGTGTGAAATTTCAGTTGGCAATGCTTAGTATCTCCATGTGCTTGTATCTTACGCATTTATTATATTTTTAGGGTGCAATTGATATGTTTGTGTATTCTTGTATTTTGATGTGTGTTCATGAATGTAGCAAAGTTTGGAGTTTTTGTGTCGTTTGTATGGTTGTGTATTTACAATGATTGTGTGTGACATTTGGATATGTACTTTGGAATGCATGTGAAATTTCATTTGGCAATGACTAGTATATCCATGTGCTTGTATCTTATGCATTTTCAATATTTTTAGGGTGTAATTGAAATGTGATGTTTCTATGTAAATTGTATATGCTTGTATTTTGATGTGTATTCGTAATTCTCGCATTGTTTGTGGTTTTAGTTTCATTTGTGTGATTGTGTATTTATAATGATTGTGTATGACATTTGGATGTGTACCTTGAAATGTGTGAAATTTCATTTGGCAATGTTTAGTATCTCCATGTGCTTGTATCTTATGCATTTACAATATTTTTAGGGTGTAATTGATATGTGATGTTTCTATGTTTGTGCAGTCTTGTATTTTGATGTGTATTCATGATTGTAGTAATGTTTGTGGTTTTAGTTTCATTTGTATGGTTGTGTATTTATAATGATTGTGTATGACATTTGGATATGTACTTTGGAATGTGTATGAAATTTCATTTGGCAATGCTTAGTATCTCCATGTGATTGTATCTTATGCATTTACAATATTTTTAGGGTGTAATTGATATGTGATGTTTCTATGTTTGTGTATTCTTGTATTTTGATGTGTATTCATGATTGTAGTAATGTTTGTGGTTTTAGTTTCATTTGTATGGTTGTGTATTTACAATGATTGTGTATGAAATTTGGATATGTACTTTGGAATGTGTATGAAATTTCATTTCGCAATGCTTAGTATCTCCATGTGCTTGTATCTTATGCAATTACAATATTTGTAGGGTGTAATTGCTATGTGATGTTTCTATGTTTGTGTATGTTTGTATCTTGAGTTTCATTTGCATAGTATTTACAATTATATTGTATGACTTGTATTTTAAAGTGTGTGAATTTCTTTTGCCAATATGTAGTGTTTACATAGGCTTCTATGTTTATGCATTTACAACATTTTTTGTGTTTGGCATGTAATGTTTGTATGTTTGACAATTTTTGGGGTTTGTGTATTTACAATTTCTTTGCTTGCAATAATTAAAACTTTGATGCTTATTTTTTTGTAATAATCAAAATTTTACGCATAATGCTTTTATGTTTGCAAAATTTGATCTGCAATCATGTATTAATGGAAATTTGATATGCATTGATGATTGTGTATAAAATTTATTATGTTGTTTCCTTTATATCTATGTATTTAGAATGAATGTGAATGACATGTTGTATGCAATTTAAAATAGATGGTGGGATTTGGGGAGTGATGAGTGTAGTGTAATTATAGGCTAGAAGTGAGGGGGGAGGCCAGATGAGCTTCCACCTTCACGTGGTTGGCCTCGTTAGTAGAGAATTTATGATTCTTGAAGCTAAGAGAAGCTCTCTATGTAAATACACACATGCAAGCATTAGAGCCCAATTTTTATCATCCCCCATATATATATATATATATATATATATATATATATATATATATATATATAAGTGTGGTTCACGAATACCCTGGTCAGTGAGTGGCTGTTGCTTCCACGGAAAAGTCTGGGCTAATCGGCCCTCGGCCTACTGGCAAGACCTAACCCCAAGGGCTTCGGGCAGATTCGACCCTATGACCTCCCGATGGCGAGGCACAGTTTTAATTTATATAATTTAAATTGGAATATTTTAAAATAAATATTGTATGTGAACATTAAATTTTATTAAATATATAAATATAGATAAATACTAAAAATATATAAATATAAAATATCATATTTTAATAAGTATACATTTTTAATATATAATAAATTATATTTTTTTAATGAAAATTATAGTAAAAAATATATCATTGTGAGTTATATCTAAATAATAAATACTTTATTCTTTCCCCCTATATATATATATATATATATATATATATATATATGGTTTTTTATTTCCAACTCATTAAAACTTGAGTGGGCCTAATGGTTAAGAGCATGTGTTTCCTCCTAAGAGGTCATAGGTTCAAAAGTAGAGGGGGCTAGAGTATGTATGCCTTCGTAGACTTAGTAGTCAAATATGGAGGTGGGTCTCTTCTCCCACAAATAAATGGGTCTCATACACCAATGCGGTGTATCGCTTGGCCATGACGTTAAAATTGGATAATAATAATATTAGTTTAGACTGTTGTGGCAACACAAGTCTAGTGTGACATCTAAGACTGGGGTCATCTGTAGTGCAACTTGGGGGCCATCCAATTTCACAATTGTGTAAGTAAATTTCTATAACTATGTCTTTGTGGTTCCTTTAATTTGGAGTTTGGTAGTAACTAAATTTTCTCCATCCTCATATCAGTAATGGTTGGGTGGAGCAGTGTGGTGACTAGATGCTTTATTGTTGACGGGGCTAAGGGTCTCTTCGTGGGTGTCGAGCTTGAAAGGGTGTTGTATTGGGGGTGGCATACTAACCCTAGTGGGTGGCCACGTGTTGTGGGGGGGCCTGGTGGCTCTAGGTATGAGGGTGACTATTAGTGATGTGGGTCTGATGTTTCTTGGTGCAAGGAGAGGGTGAGTAGATAGGGAGGGGGGTCAAAGGTTTGTCGCTTATGCAGCACCACTGATCCAAGGACTGAGTTGACAGTTCTAGTATTTGGAGATACTCTATGGGTGGGGGTCTCGAGGATTCAATACAGCGAGGAGGCCATGACAAGAGATGCAACAATAAAACGCTGCACACGTAGGGGTTTTAACCCTTGAGGCCTCAGAGTGATGCATCTGGTTGACCAACGAGGTCCTGGGGGAGAAGTTGACTAGTAGGCCAGCTCTCCAAGAAGGGTGGACCTCCCCTCGATTTAAATCTATTGAGGCCCAATTACATCAAGTTACTCTGATGGTTGAGCAATTAGCTTAGGATAGGCAAGATGAATATAATGAATTCATAGCTTTCATGAATGATTTGTAGCATAACTAGTGGCACAGACTAGATAAGTTGGAATCTCTTCGGTGCAAGCATAAGCATATTATGGATAAGAAGACTCGCTTGGAGGGCCATCTGGATCACATAGAGGCCCATGTGCATGAGGAATTTTGCTAATCTCCACCACCAAGAGATGAATCATACACTCCAGAGCTAGGGTATACTAATGCTCAGAGATGATGGCTAGTTGTTTTTGTATCTTGGGTCATTTTTTTTTTTTACTATGGGTTGCATGCATGAGATACTTTGGTTTTATGTTACTCTTCTCTTTGTGATTTTGTCAATACCTCCAAGCCAACCAGTCCGGGAGCAATGAAGTTGGAGGAATTTTGACCTGGAATCAACCATGAAGTAGTATTTTGAGTAATTAATGGAAACTTTCGAATTTTAAATTTAAATATATATATACATTGATGAACAAAATATATTAGATATTTTCAATATATATAAAAATAACAAACATTTTATTAATATTAAATTTAAATTATTACAATACATACACAATGAAATTTTGGCTCTGTTAGGGTTTTCAAAATCTATGTATAATAAAAAGTTATCAAAAACCCTCATGGTGGCCCAGACTATCTCATAGAGGGCATTTTCCTTTACACTTGCAGATATGTTGCCAGGAGATTGTGTGCCAAATTCACCAACTTGTTATCAGAGATTTGTCAAGCTCCTCTCTAGATAGTCACTACTCATTAGGGTTTATTCAAATCAGGTCACTTTTCACTTCTTTCTGATACCCTTCTTTTATTCAAATGATGAAGTGTTGATGATAAAATCCATTTGGGGGACAAGATTCAAAGCTCAACGACTTCTGGTGTGGACCATGCTCCTTCAACATGTAGAGAGATATTATATAGTAATTCTTCTCTGGGTATATTGAAACGAGCTCATTAGTTAGCTTCCTCATAATTTTATAAGGAATCTCCCTAAATGTGTAATGATAATTTGCAGATCACTTTAATCAAGCCACCTTCGAAAGGTTGGGTCAAGGTTTCAAAAAACAACGAAAAAAAATGTGGGCTTGAGGATGAGCCCTTATTTGAGTGATCCATCTTTCTAATTGTTTATTCTATCCCTTTATGTCTTCTTTGTTACTCTCTATCATTCATCCGTACTTAGATATCATTAGTACATGGAAGATTGTGCCAAAAAGTGAGGCATGATATAATTTTATTTTTGTTTGATAAAAAAAAATAAACTTTAAAAAATAAATTTTAGTTAAATTTTAATTATTATAAAATAATATTATAATAAATCAATATAATTTTTTAATAATATACACATCATTATTCATCAAGTTTTTTTTTCCCGTAGAAAAAGTCGTAATTTCTATTAATTCAGAGAAATTACATTCTGTAGATGCTGAGCATATGCATACCGAGGCTGGCTGCCTCTCCGGGTCTCCGAGGAGACTGTTAATTGTTCCAAAAAAAAAAAACTGAAACTGATAAACTATCATGTAAAACATTTCGTCTCCCCAAACTATTATCCACGCAGGGAGTTTGGAGAGGTATATATCCAGAGATGATCAAACAGAGAGAGATGAATACTTGCAGGATTCATTTGCAGTGTAGCTGTAGCTTACTGCCCCAAAATAGCAAAAAAATAATAGCTATATTGTCCGCCATTGTTGATTACCAAACATATACAACAGTTTATATATAAAGACTAGGAATGAAAACAGTATTGTGAGCATGTTGGGACCCCTTTCAGTTTTGAGCATCCCTTTGAGCCTGGTGGTCATCAAAGGGTTTGTGATAGTGCTGAAAGAAGGTTCCGTCCAGATCTTCTTGTATTAACCATTCCTCTTCCTGCCTTTGTGCTGCTTGCTTGGAAAGGTGGTCCGCCCGAGAGTTACGCTCCCTGTATATGTGGCGACAGTCAAATAATTCAAATGCATCTGTTAGTCTGAGTGCCTCATCCAGTATGTGTCGCAAAGAGAAAGCATTGCATGATGATTTTCTGGTGAGCCAATTACAAACAATTTTTGAATCTCCAAACAGTTGTAGTTTTGTACAGCCTTTCTCATGAGCAAAATAGATAAGGTTTTTTGCAGTGGAAAGTTCAGCATAATTGTTTGTGCCTCTCCCCAGGGGGATTTGTATCATGAAGTAGTGATTCTCCCTTAGGAAGAGGAGAGCCCCCCCCCCACAGGAATCAGCTTGGGCGGAGCCATCAAAGTAAGCCCAAGGGAAGGATTTGTCAATGAGTTCAGGGGTAATGGTCCGAGGGGGGGGTGGAGGAGGATCCTCAGGAATGAGGGCTAGGTCTGCAAACAAGTGGGCAATGATTACTGGCCAGGGGGGCGGTTTCTGATCAAAGACTGCTCGGTTCCTTGCTATCCAGATTGACCAGCACATTAGAAGAGGGATATTCTTGTTTTTGCCAGAGTGTTGCTCCTGCCAGTTTGACCAGGCCTCAAAGATAGTCATGCCATGCCATTGTTGGAGGGAGGGAGAGAGTGTGCGGAGAGCAGCCCATTGTTCTTTAACCACTGGGCAAGAGAGGAAGAGATGTTCTGTGTCTTCGTCATGTCTTCTGCATAAGTGGCACCAGTAAGGTCCATAAAAGGATCTCTTGAGCAAGTTTGCCCCCGTTGGAATTTTATTGAAGAGTATCGCCCACATGAGAAGTCTCGTTCTTGGTGCGGCCTTAAGGTGCCATATCGCTTTCCACCATTGTTGTGCATTGTCTGGCTGGAAGGTGTGCATTAACTGAAGATAGCCTTCCTTTGGGGAGTAGGTACCATTTTTGGCTAGAGCCCAGACTATCTCATCATCCCCCTCAGTGATTCTGATATGAGCTTGTGTGAGCGGCTCGGTGAAAGCCTCCCATTCTTATCTCCATGGAGCCGGGATATTGAGGTCTCGTGAAGATCTCCATGCCTGGTGGAGAAAACTGGAGTTTTCAAGGTCTGCAATTTGAGCAATATTTGTGACACCTTGATCCCTTAGATGAGCTAAGAGCTGTCCTGATAGGCTATGCATGTTTCCACACCCGATCCACGGGTCAATTCCTAAGCGGACAGAGTCTCCCTGTTTAATCCTCCATGTCAGACCCTCTCGAATTAGTGGGAGGGAATTGATGACTGCTTTCCATATGATGGAATGTCTCCCATTGCCTCTATGGTCCCTACGAATCCAGCTGTAAATGCTTTCTGGAACAATGTATTTTTCCATGACCACTTTCTTCCAGAGACTATTCGAAGTGAGCAGCTGCCATCCCAGTTTTGCTGCCAGTGCATTTGCAAACAGGTCTAATCTCTTTATTCCCCAACCTCCCCATTTTTTTGGTCTTGCAATGGTGTCCCATTTTACCCACGCAAAAAGATTGCCTTGATGAGATCCCTTCCATAAGAATCTGCAGCATATTTTTTGGATTCTGGATAAGATCCCTCTTGGTATCCAAGCCAGTGACATCCAGTACACCGGCGTTGCTTCCAGGACAGCTTTGATGAGAGTAAGTCTTCCGGCCCTCGTGAGGTATCTATTATACCAGACATTGATCCTTTTCTCCACTTTAGTAATTAGCCAGGTCCAGTCAGCTAATCTGTATCCACCATGCTTCACCCTGAATCCCAGATACTTTAGCCCTTCCTCCATTGGCTGTATATGGAAAGGGAAACGGTTTGTTGTGTAGATGATTTCATGAGGGGAGCATCCAAACACTGATAGAGTAGATTTATGTACATTAATTACCATCCCTGTAGCCCTCTGGAAGAGATCAAAAACTTGATGGAGCGCCGATGAGTCAGCCATGCTGCCATTCAAGAAAATCAGTACATCATCTACAAAAAGCAGATGTGTAAGGGAGCAGTTATCCGAGATTTTGATTCCTTTAATGCGGCCTCTGCTGTGTTCAGCTGCAATTAATCTACTTAGTCCTTCCATTATAAGCAGAAAGAGGAGGGGGGATAGGGGGCATCCCTGTCTGAGGCCTCTTTCAGCCGAGAAAAAAGGGGTGGGGGAGCCGTTGAGGAGGACACTGAATGGTACATCGGTAATGCAACTCATGATCCTCTTAATGAACAGGAATGGGAATCCCAGGTGGGTGAGAAGCATTCTGATGTATAGTAAATTTACCCTATCAAATGCTTTTGAGAGGTCCACCTTGAGTATCATGCCTTTTAGATTTTTGCTGTGCACAGAGTGAAGGAGTTCTTGAGCTGTGCCTATAGCTTCGTGGATCTGGCGCTTGTGAAGGAAGGCAAATTGTTCAGAGGAGATGTTGGCTGAGAGAAAGGGCTTGATTATGTTTGCTAGGATTTTAGCCAGTATCTTATATAGGCAGTTGCATAGAGAGATAGGTCTGAATTCATCAAAAGATACAGGCTTGTCAGATTTGGGAATGAGAGCTATGAAAGTGGCCTTAATGCTCGGGGGGATGGATCCATTTAGGCAGCAGTGGTTGATAGCTTTAAGGATGTCTTGCCCAATCAGCTCGAAGAAAGCAAGATAAAATTCAATGGTCCAGCCATCAGGACCCGGGCTTTTGTCCTTTTGGAAACCCTTCAGAGTGGCTTCCAACTCTTCCAGAGTGATATCTTTTGTAAGCTCTTCAGAATCTTCCTCCTCCACAAATCTGGGAAAATGCTCTGCCACCCTCATAATTTCCAACAGATTTGCTTGACCTGGGGCCTTGTATATATTCCTGAAGTGCGCCATTGCCAGATATGCCAGTTCCCCGGGTCTTCTAACCAGATGTCCTTGTTCATCCTGGAGCTCCCAAATTGTGTTGATCGCCTTCCGCCCATTTGCAAACTCGTGGTAAAACTTTGTGTTCTCATCCCCCTCCTTGAGCCAAATGGCTCTGCTTCTGAGTCTCCAAGAGTCCTCTCTGTCTCTAAGGATCTGAGATCTCTGTTTGATCAGGTCATCATACCTGGATTTCTGATCAGGGGATAAGAAGGTGCCATCAGAATGGGATTCTAGAGCCTCAATAGCTTGTTCCGCTAAAGATAAGGTGTGTTCGTCCTGTATTCTTTTTGCTTTTGCCCATTCCTTTGAGAGCGCTTTTATTTCAGATAGGTTCCTGACAAACCCAGTGGCTGGGTCAGGATTCTCCGGAATCGGGTGAGATTTCCAGAAGTCCGATACCAACTTGATATAGGAGGGGTCTCTGAGCCAAGTAGCATTAAATTTGAATGGAGCTTTCTGAGTCTGTTGTCTAGCATCCATTTCCAAGAAGATGGGCCTATGATCTGAGATCCCACCACTTCCTACCCACTGTCGTGACCTAGGGTGATGGGTACAGAGCCCTTCTTTCATGACAAAACGATCCAGTCTTCTTGCTAGACTTTGGTCCCCAGTTCGGTTATTTTTCCATGTGTACTGGGTCTTTGCCGAAGGAAGATCAATCCAGTGGTGATCTTCAAGAAGATGCCCAAAAAAATCAGAGAGGGGATCTATTTGAGCGAGGTGGCCCCAAGATTCAGAGAAGCCAATGGAGAAGTTTAAGTCTCCTCCCAGAATTAAGTTCTCTGCTTGTAATAGTGGGGAGCCAAGGAGCCTCTTCCAGAATTGCTCTCTATTGTGACATGGGCCGTAGACATTTATAATTTGAAGGTGTTCCTCCAAGTCTTTTGAATATATTTCTGCCCCCAAAAAACCCCCACCACCCCAAATGTTCTTAAGCAGGATGGATTTATTCTTTAGACCCATAGCAATGCCCCCTGATCGGCCAGACACATCTATGGCTGAGAAGGTCCACCCAGGCATCCAAGAGTTAAGAGTAGAGATTGCAGAGTCCGCAGTGCATAAGGTTTCTTGTAAAAAAATAATGTCCACAGGATTAGAGTGAATGAGTCGCTTCAGGGCCGATTTTTTGTCCGGGCTGGCCAAACCTCTGCAGTTGAAAGACATAATTATCATGGAGGGGGGTGGAGAAGGGTGTCCTGCGCTCTAAGGGCCCTATCAAGAGTCTGTTGTTTGCCAAGGAGGACCTCCTCCTCAGTGAGCTTTTGAGAAATCGACTTTGAGGATGGTCGACCGCGTCCCTGCTTGGGCGGGATAGGATGGGGTTCCACTATCATCCCAATGGAGTCAGAGACCAAAAACTTCGTGGTCGAGCGGGTGGGGTACCTCGGAGTAGAGTTTACCGAAGGGGAGGGGGAGGGAAAGGTAGAGTGGGGGAAAGAGGGAATAGAGGAGGTGTGGGGGAGGTCAGATGGCTTCGGGATGGAGCAGGTAACATATATTGATCGGGGAGGGGGCTTTGGAGGAAAGTTGTCCTTGATCAGATCAAGGGCCGAGGGGGAAGAGGGGGAGGGAATACCGCTAGGGGGGGGGGGGGGGGGGGGGGGGCGCACCAGAAGCCAATAAATTCATTGATGCAAATAGAGAAACAGAGGGAGATGTTATAGAGGACATACCCGAGGAGAACACCGCTCCTTTTGCAGCTTTGGAGCGCGTCATAGGAGGAGATGGAGGCCGATTCCTGTTCGGAGCTTGCTTCTTGCGACGAGGAACATGAGGCGCTTCCACCGTGTCCGATGGGTTGAGTGGATCTCTGTCAGGTGCCTTGTTCGCCTGAGGGTTAGGTGCATCTTCATTGATAAGCTGGTCCTGACCAGAAGCAGTGTGCTGATTCTTCTGCAGAAGGGGGCAGTCCTGGAAGAGATGGCCCACCTGGTGGCATCGCCTGCATCTGTAAGGGATGCCTTCATAATCCAGCTTATGTTTTCTTGAAGTGGATTTCCAGTGAATAGCAATGTTTTCGGGCACTCCCCCTCTGGTGTCCATGTGCACTAAGATCCTTGCATAAGCCAGCGCGCCCGTCGTGATGTATGACTTATCAGATTCCATATAAGTCCCTAGCGCATTCCCAATTCTCTTAAAGATGTCTTCCGACCAGTAATCAAATTATTATATATTTTAAAATATATATATATTATATATATATATATATATACATACACACACACACACACACTTTATTTTTACTAAAGAATATGGGTTAACTCACTCTAACTAGCATTAATTCATGAAACTGTAAAGAATATTCGAAAAAAATAATATTATACATGTTCTAATATTATTAATATTGATTAGATGACATTTCGATATTATATAATTATATAATATTATTTTTAATAAATATATAATAAATATTTAAATATAAAATATTATTAAATTTATATATAAACATTAAAATATATAACCATATAAATTAAATTAAAACTATTTTACACATTTATCACATATAAAATTTAAATAACAAATATCTTTTTAATATTAATATTAAATTACTATAAAAAATCAACATAAATTTTTAATGGTATGCAAATATTATTATTATTGAAGTTTTAATAAATTGTATAAATATGATCAGATATATTCTGAAAGTGGGGGCTTTTGTGAGGAGTGATTTTGTTCTACTATTTCTAGATTATTCACATAAATATAAAAAACATTAAACATCAAATTTCATCATCATCATCATATATATATATATATATATATATATAGTGGGGGATGATAAAAATTGGGCTTTAATGCTTGCATGTGTGTATTTACATAGAGAGCTTCTCTTAGCTTCAAGAATCATAAATTCTCTACTAACGAGGCCAAACACGTGAAGGTGGAAGCTCATCTGGCCTCCCCCCTCACTTCTAGCCTATAATTACACTACACTCATCACTCCCCAAACCCTACCTTTTATTTTAAATTACATACAATATGTCATCCACATTCATTCTAAATACATAGATATAAAGGAAACAACATAATAAATATTATACACAATCATCAATGCATATCAAATTTCCATTAATATATGATTGCAGATCAAATTTTGCAAACGTAAAAACATTATGCGTAAAATTTTGATTTTTATTACAAAAAAATAAGCATCAGAGTTTTAATTATTGCAAGCAAAGAAATTGTAAATACACAGACCCCAAAAATTATCAAACATACAAACATTACATGTCAAACACAAAAAATGTTGTAAATGCATAAACATTCAAGCCTATGTAAACTTTACACATTAGCAAAAGAAACTCACACACACTTTAAAATACAAGTCATACAATATAATTGTAAATACTATTCAAATCAAACTCAAAATACAAGTATACACAAACATAGAAACATCACATATCAATTACACCCTAAAAATCTTGGAAATGCATAAGATACAAGCACATGGAGATACTAAGCATTGCCAAATGAATTTTCAAACACATTCCAAAGTACATATCCAAATGTCATACACAATCATTGTAAATACACAACCATACAAATGAAACTAAAACCACAAACATTACTACAATCATGAATACACATCAAAATACAAGAATACACAAACATAGAAACATCACATATCAATCACACCCTAAAAATATTGTAAATGCATAAGATACAAGCACATGGAGATACTAAGCATTGCCAAATGAACTTTCATACATATTCCAAAGTACTTATCTCAGACACAATAAATGTAAATACACAACCATACAAATGAAACTAAAACCACAAACATTACTACAATCATGAATACACATCAAAATACAAGTATACACAAACATAGAAACATCACATATCAATTATACCCTAAAAAATTGCAAATGCATAAGATACAGGCACATGGATGTACTAAGCATTGCCAAATGAAATTTCATACACATTCCAAAGTACATATCCAAATGTCATACACAATCACTGTAAATACACAACCATACAGATGAAACTAAAACCACAAACATTACTACAATCATGAATACACATCAAAATACAAGAATACACAAACATAGAAACATCAGATATCAATTACACCCTAAAAATATTGTAAATGCATAAGATACAAGCACGTGGAGATGCTAAGCATTGCCAAATGAAATTTCATACATTTCAAAGTACATATCCAAATGTCGTACACAATCATTGTAAATACGCAATCATACAAATGAAACTAAAACCACAAACATTGCTACAATTATGAATACACATCAAAATACAAGCATATACAATTTACATAGTAACATCACATATCAATTACACCCTAAAAATATTGTAAATGCATAAGATCCAAATGTCATACACAATCATTGTAAATACACAACCATACAAATGACACAAAAACCACAAACTTTGCTACATACATGAACACACATCAAAATGCAAGAATACACAAACATAGACGCATCACATATCAATTACACCCTAAAAAAATTGTAAATGCATAAAATACAAGCACATGGAGATGCTAAGCATTGCCAAATGAAATTTCAAACACATTCCAAAGTACATATCCAAATGTCATACACAATCATTGTAAATACACAACCATACAAATGAAAGTAAAACCGCAAACATTACTACAATCATGATTGTACATCAAATCTTGATCGCCATACATAAATAATATTGTAAATACAAAAACATACAAATATCACCCATCAAATTTTGATCACCACACATAAAATATTGCAAATACACACATATCACACATCAAATTTTAATCATCACAAAAAACATGTTGTGAATGGTCATTGCTAAAGGAGACAAACACACACACAAACATTTCAAAATACATATCAACATGCCATACATATCCATTGTAAATACAACCATTAAAACTCAAACAACAAACATTATCATAGACAATCATAAACAAAGTACAAAATGTCATCAAACATTACATTAAAATAACATGAATACACGTCAATACACAAACAAAAATTGTTTTAATGCATTTAAGAATTTAAAATGTGTAAAGCATACATTAACAATTAAGAAGTTGATTTTGGATTTCAAATTTCAAGTAT
The DNA here is from genome assembly GCA_031772625.1 of Pinus tabuliformis. NCBI lineage: Eukaryota > Viridiplantae > Streptophyta > Pinopsida > Pinales > Pinaceae > Pinus > Pinus tabuliformis. The sequence goes on along the minus strand of CM062808.1, from coordinate 563,972,611 downwards.
GTTCCATAATGTAGATTGATATATCATTAAAAGTTATTAGCTTAAAATCTATGATGCTAACTACTATTAGACAATTAAGCAAATCTAAGGAAAAGTAAAAACTAAGAAGTGGAAAAGGAGAGAGGATGCACAAACCCTTAAGAACGACCATGGTTCGTTCTTAAGGGCATTGGGAAGGGGCTTTTTAGCCCCTTCAAAAAGAAATATTTTATTATTATTATTATGAGTTTTCCGAGAGTAATTACAACACAATGAATAAATAAACGTCAATTTATTTTGAAAGCGATTAGTGTCTTAATCATTTCATGTCTTTTGTCATGAACATGATGGACATGTAAATGTTTCGTATGCCATGGCCATGCACATATCCCAGTGATTCTCTGCAAAAATAATATATTTTAAAATTCAGTGAAAATCCATGCTTTCTATATAGTGGAACAAAAAATGCGTAAATTGATTTATCATTTAAGAAAGTGACTAACATAATTTGATGTTTGAAATCATCTTCTTAACTTAACTTGACTAAAGAGAAACCTTGCTACATATTGAGCATTAGTATTGGAGCATGTACTTTGACTTCAAAACGGAAAAAATCATTTAGATGAAAATAAGTTTGAAAATTAAATAGTCTAGACTCTACTATAATAATGAGATAAAAGAAAATACTAATTCACTGAAATTGACTCATTTAGTAGCCTTCATTGTAAGAAGAGAAAATGCAAAAGTTGGAACATGAACATAGTTAAAAATCGAAAGTGATGAAGAAGTTGAGATTTAAGAAGGTGAAGGAGTTGGGGCTTACTAGAATATGCCTAATTTTGGGAAGGCTTTGGTAGCTAGAGGCTCATATCAAATAAGGGTCTATGAAGCCAAGTTTTCCTATAAAAATACATTGAACCTTATTCATTAGAAGACCTTCCAAGAATACTCATAATATAATTTGTTGATATGTTGGAAGGTCATTGTCCAAGCCTTCCCGCTTGTGCAGAATTGGCCACTGCGGGAAGTTGGTAATGGAGAAAGAGTAAACGGTAGGAACTAATCCTTCCCAAGGGTTGGAAGTGGAGAAGTAAGTCCCTGAAAACAACTATAACTTAGATTAGGCAACCTCCCTAGAATTTTGATGTATACGGCATCAAGAGTGGGAGAAAGCAAACTTCCTAGACTTGGATGGTATTGAAGGAGATGTATGGGAGGCCTATACAATAAAATTGAAAATGAGTCATGTTAGAATTAAGAACATAGAGGATGAATTGTTTTGGTCAAATAAATAATGGAGCCCTGAGTCAAACATTATAGGAGGGACTATCTTTCTTAAGATAACTATAATGGAAAAAGCAACATCGAAAAAAGAAAATGGTAATGGTGAGCACCTGTGTACCCTGAAGCCCATCAGTGGTTTTGCTCCCTGCGTCTCATTCCCGCTGAGAGCCCGTCACACAGCTGCTGAAAATGAATCCCACAACAATGAAATGTAATTATTTACTGAAACAGATAAATTCAGCGAGTTATCCAAATCAATAAAATATAATTACTTACCGAGAAACAGATAAATTCAGAAGGTTATCCAAATTTCTATCCATAAATTACATGAAAAATAAGAAAATATACCCATCGAGTGGACTGGGCGCTGGGAAGGATATGAACAACACACAGTGAATCTGATGCCTGAAGCTGCTGCTCTGCTCGCTGAACATGCCTGTAAATACACGCACTAGGTCCCACTGGCACAGGGATCCACGTCGTCCACGCTGCTCATGTTCTCCGTATAACCGTGCGGGTGGATGGGTGCCAGGTCATCCAACTTCCATTTGTTCATATATTCAAAACAAATAAACGAAGGTTCAGATGTCGTTGACTATTTAACCCAATCGAATCTAAGCTAAGAAAACGCATATTTTTGGTCATTTCATTACATGGAATGGAATAGCAATCGATCACAAATATAGAAAGCATCAACATGGTTTTACAAAGCCCTGGGTCACATGCTCAGTGGTAGTCTTCGATGCCGAGGGAGATCATCTCACCATCACTTCAAGGTTTGCGGAGTATGCACTGCTTATCAATTTTTAACCATCACACTGGACGCCCTGAGTAGAGGTTGAGGATTTATTGGGTACTAAATATTACATTCGCAACACATCTACATTCGCTTTAAAGATTCTACTGTCTGCAAATTTAAGGGGAAATGGCATGCTACAACATATTTAATGGGAAATGGCCTGCTACACATATGTTTCTTAAAAATATATATGTATTACAAAATATTCATACCTGTCTGTGCTGGTTGAATAACACTGGCATCATGCAGCACGGTCACTCTGTTTTTTTGACAGAAACACCGCGCAGAGGCTGAACAAGTCTCTCCATCGATCAGAGACAGCAAATGCCCGCCCGCCCGCCTCTCTGCACGGGCTCTCAAGGACGCCTTCGTATACTGTACAAAAATTGGATTCAAAACATTTAGGTGATTACAGTTTTAAGGAGGTCATAAATAAAATTATTGGATTCTACTATTTGTATCACAGATTTGGAATTCCCATTGTCCGGGAAAAGTAAGGCTGATTTACCTTGTCGTAACATTGAAAGTGGCCAATTCAGGTGCCGCTGCTTCCAGGATCTGAGGGATACCTCAGCTCCCCACAAGTCCCCACTCCAACTTGAATTTCCTGCGTGTATGACAAACTTGCATTCTCAGGAAGGAAACAAACAGAGCCTATTCAGATTGATTCTCAGGAAGGGAACAAACAGACAGAGCCTATTCAGATTGATTCTCAGGAAGAAAGGAAACAAACAGAACCTATTCAGATCAATCGAAGACTTAATCTATGGAAATCTATGTTTCAATTGATCGGAGAGAGAATTAGATGCGCATATAATCTCTGAACGTAGTATCTCTGAAACTTCTCATATAATCTGTGTATACCTGAATCGGCGTTCTTCCCTTGAGCAGAGGTAGGGTGTCGCACCCTAATGAGATATATATACTCTTTGTTTCTCCTTCCAGCCTTAAGTTGTCGGTGTATAAGGACTTCTTCCCAAGCCCAACGAGGTAAGGGAATGCTACATCCACAACAGTACAATCACAGAGCCTTGTCATCCATAATTGCATAAGCAAAAGCACAAACAGTATAAGTAAAAGCACAATGACGGCCTTATCATACAGAATTGCATGTAAAACAGGGAGTACAAACACAGAGCCTTATCATCCATAATTGCATAAGCAAAAGCACAAACAGTATAAGTAAAAGCACAGTGATGGCCTTATCATACAGAACTGCATATAAAACAGAGAGCAGAGCTACTACTTGTATGCATTTAACAACAAAATTGATAATACAGAGCTACTTATATGCATTTAACAAAATTGAATTAACAAAAGAAAGACACACAGAAACAAAGAGACTATACAGAATTTGACCATATCAGATGAACATCAACCAAAAAAGATGGAGAAAGTTGAAACAAAGAGACTATACAGGATTTTACCAGAAGAGAGGAGGATGTGTGAGGATTTAATTCTGTGCCAATCAGGGGCAGGGCGTGTGAAGTAGTTTGCAGCAGTCGCAGGAGGCAATACCGCCAAGCCAAGACAAGACGGGTAGTCTCTGTTTGCCATGGCACCGCCAAGCCAAGACAAGACATGGGCATCCTCTGTTTGCCATTGCACCGCCAAGCCAAGCCAAGACAAGACATGGGCATCCTCTGTTTGCCATTGCACCGCCCAGTTAAGAGCTTGAAAAGGGCTGGCCGAACGATCCTCACACTGCAACATTGATCCCAAAGAAGAAAAACAGAGACTCTATTTGAATCTATAACTAGAAAAAGAAGAAAAACAGAGACTCTATTTAAATCTATAACTAGAAAGAGAAGAAAAACAGAGACTCTATTTGAATTTATAACTAGAAAAAGAAGAAAAACAGAGACTCGATGCATAGAAATTCAACTAATCTACCTGCGATTGATTGAATCCCATCCCATGCAAATATGAATTCATATAAATATGTTTAGCCTAGAAATTTATGTGCATTCAAAAACTGAAGCAGGGCATGTACCAATTCATAATTAGGCAATTTCTGTGGCTTCAAAAACTGAAGCAGGTGCCCATTCATATTTACGCGTTTAGCCTGGTAATGCTAGAACAGAGCTAATTGCATGAAATAATTACAAAATCATATTAATTCTAATTCTTGCAGTGTATGCCAATTACTAAGCCAATCTAATCTAACATCTGTGTGAAGGTTACATGTACAGAAATTTGCATACCTGGGATTGAGAAGGATATGGGTGGATATCTGCTCATTCATATACCTTTCGCTCCGGTGATGTATGTCTACCTTGAGAAAGTTGATGTGACGTATGTTTACCTTCACCTCCCTGTACCGCGCAACACAACAACACACAAACCAGACCAGACCATACCAGACAACACAAAACTCATACAGAGACCAGACCAAACTACACAACACTCATACAGAGACCACCAGACTCACAAACACACATGACATGTAGCTCCAAGACAAGACTCATACAGCGAAGCGCAGTAGCCATGGGAGGAGGAGGAGCAGATTCGTAAATGGCAAAGATTGGGACAAGGATCGGAAACAAATATTGGCTGGATTCAACGGTCAAGCTTTTCTTGACTGCCACCTTTGCAAAACAAAAGCACTTTTCTTGACTGCCAGCGCAACCAAAAGCACTTTGTGGGGACATGATCTTGGATTGCCAGTTTTTGTGAAGATAATTTTGTTCCTGGCTTAACGAAAAAGCACTTTGTGGGGACATGATCTTGGATTGCGAATTTTTGTGATGAAGATAATTTTGTTGCACATAGGAGTATAAGTCATAATTTATTAAGTGAGTGTAATAAAAATTAAATTTATTTTTTTAAATTGTTTTTAGTAAATTGGAGAATGCTCCCAACCAATAGACACGCTGCAAGTAAAACAGAGACAGCTAGAATTGGAAAGAACTATGGCTGTATTTTGCCCAACATGCAGGAAGAAACACCTACAGAGGGAATGTCCATTAAACTCTGTAGAGGAGTGTGCAAAATGTGAGTTGAATCATGCGACAAGTTCATGCCCATCCTTGCCAGCACTGAAAGCGGTTTTTCAAGGGACAGGCAAAGACATGGAGCAGTTGTACTTTATGGGACCTAAAAAGCCATGGCAACCTCGGCCGTCAACGGGAAATCAAGGTATGTTTCCGGATCCATCTCAATATTTTAGTAATTTTAATATGGGTCTCGAGTCCATGCCTTATCCGACCATGTGGCCCCAATACCAGCGTCCACCTTGGCAGCAGTGGGCTCCTTAAGCTAGTTCGAGTTCCTCGTGGGCTCCAAACTGGCAGGGACCTTCTCCTCCTGGGCAGTTTCCCCAGTCAATTCCACACCAACAACATCAGTTACCCTCTAATGTGCCTCCTGGTAATCAGCCTGTTCATCCCCAACTTCCCATCCAACCCAATCCAAATCCTAACAATAAAGGGGCTCAGCATGCTGACACCCTCAACCTACCTTCATACAACATTTCTACAGCAAAATTCTATGAGATGAATTTACGATCTCGGCGGACAGTGGATGTTCAACCCTCGCCAGTTATCATTGAACAAATTGACAGTGAGGAAAAGGAACCAGAAATGGTTGAAGAGGAATCAAACCGAGTCAACAAAAATCATACACCTCCTCAACTGCTAGTTACTCAAAAACACCAAGCTGAACCGCCCTATCCAGAAAGGTTGGCTTTGAGTAAACAAACCCTCAAGGTGAGTTTGTCCTGTTAGGGGAGTTATGGAATTTATTTGTCAAGATTCCCCTGCTGCAAGCTATGAGGGACGTACCTATATACACAAAAACTCTTAGGGAATATTGTGTTAAGAAGCCTAAAAAGAAATCAAGAGACCCGCTCACCATTCATGTAATGGGGAAGTTATCAGATTTTATGATGGGAAGTTCCATGCCTGTAAAGTATGGGGATCTCGGGAACCCAATTTTAACCGTGCAAATTAATGGGGTAGAAATTCCAAATGTACTCGTAGATTTGGGTGCTGCCATAAATGTCATCACTGCTGAAAATATGCATGCATTAGGTCTTCTTACTTGAAACACACACCTACACTGCTAGAGCTGGCAGATCGATCTACAGTGAAACGGGTAGGGAAGTTTGAAGATATCACAATTCTGGTTGATTCATGGCACTACCCTGTGGACTTCCTAGTACTCCAAACGCAATCTCCAGTTGGAGGCCATCCGCTGATTCTGGGAAGACCGTGGCTGGCAACCGCAAACGCTTATATTGGGTGTCGGTCTGGACATATGATCATTTAAAATGGACAAAACACGAAGAATTTAGTATTATATCGTCCCACAGAACCTAACCCATCAACAAAACCAACAGGCCGCAAGAAATCTTTACCGAGGAAAGAGTCTGAATCGGAAAATGAGGAATTGAGACCAGTTCTTACTATTGGACAGGCCCTCCAGCTGAAAATAGAAACGAAAGATGACACAATTACTACCTTTATTAGTGATCCCTGTTCTATTTCAGATTTAAATCAGCAAATCTTGGAGTCTGTCTTGAGTTGTGAGACACAAGAAAGTATTGGAACAACAGATGGACTTGATGAGCTACCTACAACTGCGCCCCATGACAGTGTTTCCATGGAAATAGAACCAGGAAAAGCCCTGAATATCAATCGAGATCTGTCAGAGTCCCAGAAGAAACAAATCTTGGATGCTCTTTGGAAACACAAAGAAGCCTTTGCCTGGGACTACTCAGATATGAATGGGATTCTTGCTAATCTATGCACCCATCACATATACATTAAGGAGGACTGTTGCCCTGTGAGGCAACCCAGAGGAGAATGAACCCCGCTCTGAAAAACATTGTTAAGGAAGAGCTTCAAAATCTGCTGGACGTGGGATTTATCTACCCCATTTCAGACAGCCAATGGGTTTCCCCATTGGTAATGGTCCCTAAGAAAAACGGTAAATGGCGGATATGCGTGGATTACAGAGAAATAAATAAGGCAACTCAGAAAGACCATTTTCCATTACCATTCATTGACCAAGTCTTGGATACATTGGCTGGGAAGAAGTTTTTCTCCTTCCTGGACGGATTTGGCAGGTGCAACCAGATCCATATAGCTCCTGAAGATCAGGATAAGACCACTTTCACATGCCCTTGCGGAACGTTCGCATACCGGGTCCTCCCATTTGGCCTCTGTAATGTGCCTACAACATTCCAGAGGGCAATCTTAGGGATTTTCTCTGATCTGATGGATGATAGTGTTGAGATTTATATGGACAATTTCACGGCATATGGAGATTAATTTGAAGAAGCATTGGGGAAGCTAGAAAAAGTTCTTGAAAGATGCAAGCAGGCGCATGTCTCTTTAAGTACGGAAAAATGCCACATGATGATGAACGAAGGAATAGTCCTGGGACACTTGCTTTCAGTTGTAGGAATCCGGATGGATCCAGCTAAGATAAAGGTAATACAACATTTTCCAATACCCAGAACACCCACACAGGTACGTAGCTTTATCAGTTGCGCTGGTTATTACAAGTGCTCTATAGAAAATTTTGCTAAGACATCACATCTGCTTTTTCAATTACTGACAAAAGATGCAGACTTTGTGTGGACAAATGACTATGATGCAGCCTTTGTGAAGATCAAGGAACTGGTCTGTAGCGCTCCGAGCCTTAGAGAGCCAGACTGGGCATTACCATTCCATATTCATTCTGATGCTTCCCAGACAGCAATTGGGGCAGTTTTGTGGCAGCAAGTGGATAAGGTACCATATGCAGTTTACTATGTTAGTAAGAACTTGGCTCGTGCTGAGTTAAACTACACAGTGACTGAAAAAGAATTCCTTGCTGTCATCTATGCCATCAACAAGTTCTGGCACTATATCACTGGTTACCCCACCTTTGTGCATAATGATCATGCAGCCATCAGTTACCCGATGAATAAACCCGTTACTCCTGGTCGTATTACAAGATGGCTTTTGTTACTTCAATAATTTGACATTACCATAGTAGATAAACCAAGGAAGGACAACGTGGTTGCTGATTTTCTGTCTAGGTTAGAAAATAATGCCGAAGGTACACCTATCAAAGATAGCTTTCCATATGAATAACTCTTTGCAATTTCCGCTAACACTCCGTGGTATGCAGATATTGCTAACTATCTTGCTATAGGGAAGGTACCTCGTCATTTGTCATAGAAGGATCAATGGAAAATTATTCATCATAGTACCCGATATTCATGGATGGCAGGATACCTCTTTCATACAGGGGTTGATCAACAAATTCGGCGCTATGTATCAGAGGATGATATCTATGAGATATTGAAGGCCGCCCATGGTGGACCTTGTGGAGGACGTTTTGCAGATAAAAGAACAGGCCACAAGGTGCTGCAATTGGGATACTACTGGCCTTCTATCTTTCGCGATGCTAGAGATTATGTTCGAAGATGTGACACCTGTCAACAGATGGGACAACCTGGGAAATCGGATGAAATTCCATTACAGCCCCAGATAGTCCTTGAACCTTTTGAGAAGTGGGCCATCGATTTCGTTGGGCCCTTCAACCCACCTTCTCACTAGAAGGTTCACATCCTGGTCTGCACTGATTATGTGACTAAGTTGGTGGAAGCCAAAGCAGTTGCGAAAGAAACATAACAGGTGGTTGCAGATTTCCTTTTTGAAGATATTTCTGCCCGATATGGTACCCCAAGAATAATTGTTTCGGATGGAGGAGCACAGTTCACATCCCACATGATAGGGAGCCTTATGCAGAAATACGGGGTTAAACACAGAGTGACAACTCCTTACCATCCCCAAGCGAATGGACAGGTAGAAAGTACAAACAAGGTATTGGAAAATATCTTGACAAAAACTGTAGCAAGTCGTCGCCGGGATTGGTCGCAGAAACTTCCAGAAGCTCTTTGGGAGTATAGGACGACGTGGCGAAATAGAACCGGGTTTTCACCATTTGAGCTAGTCTATGAGAAATCCCCCTTGTTTCCAGGAGAGTTCGAGATCAGTACACTCAGAATGACTTTGGAAGTGGGGTTAGACTTATCAGAGGCCCAAAAACATCGACTACAACAGCTCAATGAGTTAGACGAGATTCGTTCAGTAGATGTCCAGAGAACCACTGCTATCCAACAACAGAGAATGAAATGGAATGATAAATTTATCAAGAATAAGGTGTTTCATACAGGGGATTAGGCATTTCTCTATTCTCCCGGTTCAAAGATTTTAAACCGTTGCTATTAATTTGCTAGTGTTTTTACTCCATCGTTGTTGTTACTCCGCAGGTTCTGTTACTTTACCGTTACTGTTACTCTATCCGTGTTCTTACTCCGCCACTGCTGTTACTCTGTCGCCGCTATTACTCTGTCATTTTGTTACTCTGCCGGTGTTGTTACTCCGTCGGTGCTGTAACTCCGTCGTTGCTATTACTCGTCCAGTTATTTTTGCTGTTACTCCACCGCCAGGTAGGTCACCAGGTACGCCTTCATTGACTCTTACAGATTTAATTAAAATATTCCAAAGAAGAGACCAGTACGTGCCGCAGACGACCGCATTTTAGTTGGGAGTGTCCCGTCACAAATAAATGACAATGCACCTAAAATTGTAATTATATTACATCATTATCAAATCTAATGCGAACGAAAACCAAAATATTGCGATTTTGTAATCATGATTCTGACGCATTGGAATTTGAAATCGTACGCCAAAAACCTTATTGGTCATTTCCCCAGTACGCTGTATTCAATCACCATAATCATTCACCTGTACTGCCATACCCTGCCATTATTTATTGTGTTTTTCGAGGTGTACCAGTCATTATTACCATTCTTTTACCCCACGGCCACCATGCTAACATTATTGCCATCGTCAATTTGGATTGCTATCACTCTCCCCTTGTTAGGATATTCCGAGACATAGGAAATAGTTAAGTATAACTTGGTCTACTGTAGAGTTAGGTAAAGTGTGTTTCTTTACTATGTACTTTTGTAACTTACAATCCGGCGTTCATGATATGTAGTGATCCGACGGTTCATTCTCTCCTCGGTATCACTGACACTTGCTCTGTGGCTTAACACCCGATTGGTCTATGAGCTCTATTTAAAGAGCATGGAGGGCCATTTGTAGGGTAACCGTTCATGAGAGAAGCTTATGTAAATTTTCATTCTTTTATTAATAAATTGCCTGAAGTGGCCGTGTTGGCTCAGGCTGTGGACTATTTCCCTATTTGAGGGTTTTAACCACGTCAATAATACTGGTGTATTGATCTGTGATCTGTTTGTAAGCGGTGTCCTTTGGTGTTCTGTCTGACGAACTTACCCTATAAATTCCTACACCCCCTATCAACCGACTGTATCCATCGTGTCGATCCAGTTCCTACAGCGATGGGTGGGTTGGCTATGCACCATGAGCCGGAGGACACGACAATGGTCCGAAATAATCGGGAAGTATGGCAAGTTTTTGAAAATGCAGGGTGGAACATCTATCTCGACAGGTTGTAGGGGTTTGATGAGGCAATCACGATTGAATTTGCACTCAATTTAGAGGAAGGGAGCTCTCAAGTCCGGGGGGATAGAAATCCCTATTACAGAGGAAACCATTGCAGAGGTTAGCAGGCTATCCCAACAGGGGCAGAGATGGTTTTCGCGAAGAACCTCCCTCCCGGAGTTCCCCGAAGCATTTTTGCAAGCCAGAGAGAATGTTGTTCAGAAAGGTCGGGGGTATGACTAGAATTTACCACACCCATGGGGTGAAGTAGCAGGTTTTGTAGTGAGATACATAACCTGCAAGGGGAGGTATACCAACGTGTTTAAATATCATTTCAGAATGTTGGCTCACCTCCGGTTCCCACAGTCGAAAGCCTTCTCATTGAATATGTCTTTCTTCCAGTTAAAAAGTCTCCCGCTGATGGCGCAATCTGCTCGGCATTCACGACAAGTTGCGACAGTCATTACCAACCATGGGTTGGTCCGGCTGTTAGTCATGCATGCAATCGATCGACTTCAAATCCTGTGGGAAACATTCCGGGATTCTACAGAGGAAGAGATAGCAACTACTAGAGCCGGTAGAGAAGAAGAGCCGAAAGCGATGGAGGAAGAACCCGGAGTAGAGGACGAACACGTAGACCAAGAAGAACCAGAAGAAATGGAGATGGAACCCAAGGGGCCAATATAGAAAGGGTCACCAGCACCACGACCGAGGCTGTCTCACAAGAACCAGCCTCGGCTATGGAGCCAGTGGAGAAAATCAGCGGCACTATAACAAGATAAGAGGTACCACATCAGGCTGAGGTGGAAGAATTCGTTAATATTGCGGCCGGGGCTGTCCCACAAGGACCACCCTCGACCGTGGAACTGATGGAGGAAGATGAACCAGGACGAGAGGGCCTGAAGCTGAAAGAACCGTGGGGCCAACAAAAGGAGAGGCTATAGGTATAATGGACGGAATTGACATAATGATGCAAGAATCCATTTTTATCAATGTCGTCCTGGAAGAAACAGTGCTAGCATCGTCTGATCAAGAATTGCTGGATACAGAAGGTGGTGTTACACAAGAACCACCATCAACCCGTCCAGCCATGGAGATTGCAGAGGAATTAGATGCTGAGACTGACGTTGCTCGACAAGAACCAACGTCAACCTCGGAACGGGGGACTGCACAAATAGGAGTTTCAACCCAGAGCAGAGATGTTGTAGACAGAGGGAAAGAGCACGAGGTCACAGTCGACGCCGAGATAGATCAGATAGGAAAATTATTTCAATTTTCCTCTTACTTCTCCATTCCAAAAGGGGCGAGGGTGTCTCGCTCTTCCTGACACGCAGGGGAGGATGTTGTCATTCCGTCGATTTTGAAGTTTGATGGGTCGAATAAGGGACCAGCTGCCACAAGTTTGTTGGCCGCAGAGTTCTAGAGAGACCTTTCTCAGGAACCCAAAAGAGAGGAAGAGACAGGTGTTTCTTAAACAAGGGAACCTGGAGGAGAAATTTTGGTTGAAACACGTATGGACACCCATCAAGTGAGTCTGCCACCTATAAAGATATCTTCACAGCGGGTCAAGGCAGGAGTCAGTAAGGAAGAGGTTGCTACCAAGGACGAGAGAGAAAGCAAAGCAGCCCCGTCGATTAACCCTGTGGATACTCCCTCGAGTAATCCACCACCGGTCGAACTGGCTACAGTACCAGATGTGGTGGTGGTCAAACAAGAATGGATAGAGTTGTGTGAGCAATGGAGGCTTCCTGTTAAGCAGAAATATCGGCTGCAATTCAAAGAAAAAATGCAGCTCAAAACCGAGGTCAAGAGGCTGAGAAGGCAGGTGCACCGGTTGAAGAAACAGGTGAAGAAATATAAGCGGCGGGATAAGAAGCCCAAAGCCACGATGGCCGAAGCAGAGACACAGGTAGATGAAGTGGAAACAACCTCTGTTGCCACTCAGACAGACCCTATCGAGTATTTGTTTGAAGGCCGTGAGTTTTCTTTGACGGCTGAAGTACAAACTTGGAAATCCATCGTGGTGCGATATCAGAACGAAGTGAAGAGAGTCCAAGAACGAGAATCCACGGCTATCTTCGAATATGTGGAGCAAATAGATATAATGCGATTGAGTTATGCATAGCAGCAACTCAAGGTGGAGCGGCTAGAAAGGCAAGTGGCATAATTGAAAGCAGACAAAGAACAAATTCTCAATTTAACACAGGAGGTTATGTCATGTCGCCCTCCCGCTTCCAGTTATTCTTTATTTTTGCATGAACTTTTTCTTTTCTTCTGTTTGGAAAGCGTCAAGAAAGAAATTAGTCATGAGATTGAGGATGGTGTACAGTTCCTCCAGATATTGAGAGCCCATGGTGTGCCAACTCAGCGTTTGATGTGTGAGCTTTACATGCATGAGTATCTCTTGCGTGTTGATAGAGAATTTAATCTGGTTCCATATGTGGGGGACATTCATTTGAGGGCCCTCACCTCTTACACTTTCAATCAGATAAGCTGGCAAAAGGCTTCTAATATGTTTGCGTCAAATCAGGTCACGAAACCTTTTATGGTAATAGGAGAACCCGAGAGATCAGTGACTATGTACAATAAGCACAATACATTTTTAGAAATTGTGGGAAACGGGGAACGGATGTTGAAGACACAAAAGTGGTGCATTGATCTCTGTGTCAAGCAATTAGTCACGTTTCAAGCTGAGGCCCTGGATAGTTGTCAGAAGATGTGGATGATGTCACCCACATATGTCCGGAACAGAGAACCATTTGGAGCACCGAATTTTGCACGAGCACTCAGTGGGGTGCCAAGATACGTGGCATGCATCCAAACATGTGTGGTCTGGTGGATGGGTATTCGGTTTCAGTACCCTGTCATTTGGTTGCCGGCAGAGCACTACACCCCAGCATATAATGTACCAAATGATTGGTGGAAGGAAGTTCTTCTCTCAGAAGGGTTTAAGGTTCCAGGAATAGAAATGGCCGGGGAATACGATCTCGCCCGACTTCATGAAGCCCGCATCCTATCCAACCCAGACCTGCGAAGACGGCGATCTGCACGAGGGCGTGCAGAAGGCTAGTTGGGGGGAGATGTTGGGCACCAAATCAACCTATATTTTTCCTGCATTTCCACTCCTCTTTTCATCCCTTTTGTATTCATTCACATATATTTACTATGTAAAACTATGAGGTAATTCCCCATTCTTCATCTCTTGGGATATTTAATTAATGAAGTAGAGTCATGAGGGTTTTTCCTATGCGAACCACTAAAACATGTTATGATCACAGATTTTGGAGCGCAGGTGTTGACCTCACGACATGTCGCAGCAGTTACATGATTCACAGCAGCTGATCGACCACGATGAAACAACATAACTGATTTGCAGGTGTTCTCAACCCGTTTTGGATCATTTCTGTTCTTGCTCTCTCTGCATTGGTGCTGTGTTGAACTGATGTATATCTTTGGAAATATAGTTGCCAGGTTTTGGGGAGAGATGTTACTCCCCTTTGTACCGTATAAAGGACGACTCATTCCTGTACGAGGGGTTAGCCAGACCCTGAATTAAATTGTAACAACATTGTTCAGATTAATAAAATTCAACCCTTTTTGTTGTTCTATCTTTCGCTGTGAGTAACGCAGCCCTGATCAGAGAGCTGGGCCCGCTCTTCTGATCAGGTGTTGTGTGTTTTCTTGTTATGTGTGTGTTATTCACTGCTATGTTTATTTCTTGATTGTTGTTACAGATTCTTTAGATCAATGTGAATACCTTTTTAAGTTCTGTAGTTGAGTTTCTATTTCTGTTACAGCAATGCTTTGATTTGGTAATCACGAACCCTTGGTCGATGACAGATTGTAACCTTGCCCCTGCATATACCTTGCGTGTTGCCTTGAAAAGAATACGCACCCGGATTGATACATTAATGTAGGAAAAGGGGTGAATAATTTTTTCATACCTGGACACCAACAATATACACTGAAAATTGTTCATGTCCCGGGAGGTATGACATGTTGTTGAAGGATCATATATAGTTCTAGTGACACACTTGGCATTGATGATCATTACTGACTTGATCATGTATCATTTGAACATAATATGTGGTTTAACCATAAAATTAAACATTCAACAAGAATTCATTGTATGATTGAAAAGCCAACTCCATTGCAAAAAAATAATTATAGTTCATTTATTTATGCAGTGACTCAATTATTTACAATATAATTCAACTATACACTATCCACACAAAACATTGCCACAAACCTTGTTAAGTCTATATAACTCATTCATTGATCCCACCATTGCTACAAAATACATAAGCAATAAAACCATGGAAATGGAATAAAACCTCTATAAATTTCATATTTATATTAACCATCACTAGCACAAGCTATACACAAGCTCCATATACTTAAATGTAAGAACTCAAACTATGTTAATTCATGTTACGCTATCTAGCCAATGCCATTATGATAAACATAGTAAATATTGACAATAGAATAACAAACTATCAAATCCATAGTACAATCATAAAAAAATCTAAACAAAAAAACTATTATCTAACAACAACATAACAATAACACCAAATAGAGCGAAAAAAAATAACTAATCGGGAAAAAGAAACCGCTACTATTGGAAACAACTCATTTTTTATATTTTGTCTTTAATGTCCTACTTCAGGGAAACTCTAACCAACTCATCTAGCTAGCTTGCCCTAATGAGTTATCCTCGTACATGCTGAGTTGCAAATGTTCATTGGACCAAACTAGGATGAATCACCACCACTGCCCATATCTAACCAGCCTGCATAGTTAGAGGATACATTGTTGACCAAGGCATATTTCATTTAAGGCGTAGTCTCTTCAGCCCTTGTCACACATTTGCGCAGTCTTTCGGGCATCTGTGGCATGTGGTGCATAGTGCCCTCCATCCTCTGTGTGATTTATCCACACTTAGGAAAAATTCATACTTTTCCTCCCTTTTCTCATTGTTCTTTCTTATCCCTAATAGTCCCCCAACACTAAACATGGCTCATCCTTGGGCCAATTTGTTGTGGTTGTGCACCAGTGGAAGAAAGAACCTATAAAACCTTCGCCACAATTTTTTCAAACATTTCTTTGGTAGTGTGTGTGATTGCCTTCGCTTACTCTACCAATCCTATAGTATTTGCAGTAGTCTTGACAGGCATAAGAGCAATTTGGAACGAAGTTTCATTCTCAGTAATGAATTTGTGCATTGTGATCTTTGCTACAACGAAATCATCTATGAGTAGCATGGCTTCAACTTGCAACTTTCCACTTTTTGAGCCAGTTATTGTTGCTCCACTCTCAATTGGTTAATATTTCTTCCCAATTCCGCACTTTTGTCAATTGCAACGCCACATTTTTCCATGAGTAGAGATATCAAATAGCTACATATAGTTTCATTTTGTTGCTCCATTGTTTGAATCCTCATCCCAATGTCTCTGAGCTCGACATTATCTTGCAATTTATTCCATAAATCTATGTTGGCCTCATATAATTTGTGCACTCATTTTCAAAATATTGTACACTCTCAAAATATTTGGAGGCTATCTAGACCCTTTCCCTTCTTTTTTACTTCTTATGGTGGGATAGTGGGATTGATCTCCAATTGTAGTTATTCTACCTTTTATTATAGGCCATGAACAACCTCTTCAATATTGGGCAATTTCTCCTTTGTGGGAGTGTCAGTTTCCATGGGGACACTTGAAATCTTACTATATATGCTTTGATGGCATGTCATAGTGCCCCTTCTATTTCTTCGGCTTGTTTCATTGTTTCTTCCTACTTCTATTTCTTCGGCTTGTTTCATTGTTTCTTCCTACTGTGTGTTTGCTTCTTACAGAGCCTTGTCCTCATTACTGAGTTGGATTAAGTCCACCAAGTTTGCTTGTGCATGAAACTATACTTCCTAGGCAATGGACTACTGCTAAGAATGCAAAACATGCATTGGTAACTAAGAAATAATTAGATCTACCTGCGGAAACACTTGAGCCCGTTGTTGGTCATTAGTGGCCATGAAGTGTACTGCAACTAGGGGGATGACCAAGGTGTTATGCTCTGCTAAATTCGAGGACGGTTGTGACGGTTCTCGTAAGATCTCCAGTATAAGAGGTGCATTGGTTGCCTCTGTCGTAGTTGTTGGCTCTGTTGCACTAGGTGTAGGAGCAGTTGTCCTAGATGCCTCGATCATTAGGTGTGATTTATCTATTTGTTGCTACATATGATCATGTAATTCCCTCCTGTGCAAGTTTCTCAATGGCTATGATGATAGGGGAAGCTTCTTGCTTCATCACTTCTTTGATTTGTTGAACTAATTCTCTAGTTCCTCCTCCAAAATAGAAGGTATTTCAACGCTTATTGTCTTGCTCACTTTTCGCTTCTTTCTGACACCATTCTTCTTACCTTCCAATGGCCTCTTATCACTTCTTGGCACAACTTCCTCTTCCTTGGGTTCCCATTGGGGTGTGTTGGGAAAATCTTGTTCAGGTTCCTATGGCAAAGGTTCTGGGCATTCCTTCGGTTATGGGGCAGATGACCTTGTTTATTGTGGGCCTTGGAATTCCCCCTTTGTGCCATCGTCAATTATATGTACCTACAGACGCTCATTAGGGGTTGGTATACATTAATCCACCAACCAATCATTCATTATCTGTGACACTACATTCTCATCAAGCTTGTAACAACACTTCCACCATCACTTGTCAGGGTCTACACATGCATGTACATACATGTGGTGAGGAGTTGCATGGAGCATTGTGATTTCCTTATATGCTTCAACAACCTATACCGAAATGTGTGATACCTTGAAAATATCATAATTAATGACTTATTTCCATATATAAAATTTCAAATTTGTATTCACCTAGCTCTTTTTATCATAAGTATACTAGAGTGATCCAAACCACAACGCAATGAATTTTGTCTTGTTTGGAATAGGAAAGTTGGCATCCCGAGAGACCTGCCATTTTTACATAGCAATCAAGATCAATAGCCATGCATAATGGAACTCGACATTCCTATCCTTCGCCTACAAACAATCTTGCATAAATTGATTTAGTAGAAAGGTGATCCATTTCATCTAGACACGTGTGACACATTTTGTTGCAATAGCCACTTCTCCTACAGGTCAATGCTCCTTTTGGCACTTCCTAAGAAACTTACAAGAAATTAATAGCGTGGAAAAATTCACCTGCTCATCACTTATAGAGGATATTAATATCCCCCTCCATCCACAAACTTCACTGTATTTTTCTATCACCTCCTTACCAACATCATTTTCATTCTTTTTATCAAAGAGAGGTTATAGATCCTCTCCTACCATGGATAACCCATAAATCCTAGATATGAGTTAAGAATCAATCTCTATAGGCTCACAGAGCCACATCTCTATTTTGTACACAACCAAGAGTAATTTAACACAAATATTTACTTCATCACTAGACCAAAATGGGGGATATCTAACAAATTTAAAATTCATGATTTATCAACCCCCTTAGTCCATTGTTGAGGTTCACAAACTCGTGGAAGTCTTGGTTGGACTATGATAGTCATGTACTTTACCTTAGCAAATTGGGGAAAATTGTTGGGGTATGTGACAAAGTGTTCATTAAATTTCAGCTTATCGATCATGTTGAGCATGGCACCTTATTTGATAACACCTTTCAGAATTGAAGGTGTTAACAATTTATACTTTGGCTCTTTCAACAACTGAGTCTTTTATTTTGCAACAAGTTGTGGAGGCTGCACACCACTAGTGACTTTTTTCCTTGATTTATTGGGAACTAATTATGAGGCCATGGCATATGTATCTAACAAATACAAAATTCATCTGCAACTACATTTTGATTAGTTTTGTGCTTCATGCCTCGACTTTACTCTTACAAATATGAGACAATGAGAAAAGAACTGGATGAAGTATTAGTGACTTACATGCCTTGTGCACATTTTCAAGAACAATAACTTCTAGTAGTCTTGGTTATTATATCTTATAATAACTTCACTAGGCATGAACATCATTCGTGATTCTAGCCATGGTAGAATTCATGCCAAGCAACCTTCCTAACATTGCTACTGATCTAGGACACATTTTTCTTTAATAAATTTAATGTCCCTTTTAATATATTTCCACAATGCCCATCCACATGGGTGGCACATGCTTTTAATGGTTCCTTCTTCTACAATTTCTTGGTTTTTATTGGCATCATTGACCACTAGATGTGGTCCACTCTTCATGTTATCACTGGTACTACACACTTTCCTTGAATGTTTATACACGTGGTTGTGCAATGTTCTTGGTGCACAGTGTGTTAGCCCTTCACTGCAACAAGATATATCTACTTTTCCAAGTTAGTCACATTGTTCCTGCGAACACAACATTCTTTGGGTTCTCTACTTCACAATGTTGACCTGTGAATGCCAATAAGGTTACAAAAACAAATATTTTTTACCCCTACAAACACATCAACTTTGGAAAGTGGGGCAATTGTCTCTATACAATTTTAGTGGGTTCCCATTGACAAGTTCATTGATGGGATCCTCATTCAGTTTCTCCAATTGTATTGTCATTGCATTTGTGACATACTGCATAAAATACAATCCAAGCTAATGCATATGAAATTTCCTAGGGTGTTTCATAAATTCGTTGTCATACATCAAAACAAGATCATCAACCTGGGATTTCTTTTGCTTGATATGGAAATCATGCCATGCCTTTTCCCTAGCCTTCAGCTCCTAACAGGTCAACATTTTTCACCTCTTGAGTTCAATAAATATTGAGAACTAGAAATGAAAAGGTTTTTTCTAAACTACATATAAAAGTATAATTTTTTATAAGAAGAAATCATTTTTCCAAACACGCTTGCAAGAAATATTTCAAAATACAATATTTTCAAACGTTCTATTTTGGTTTGATTTTCTCTACAGGAGCATGTAATGTGCAACTTTATAATTTCAATACATAAAGTTGGTTTTTTAGTAAATTGATATATAAGTGTAATCTAAAACCTCTCTAAAATGACAATTTGAGATACTAAGATTTGGAATAAATTAATGAAACAAATAACACTAATATGATTTTATGGTTATGTAATAGCCTTGGGAGATTGCGTTATAAAAGATAAACACCAAATAAAAAAACTTAGGAAACCCTATTTGCTAGTGGTAGGTCATGAGGTCGAAACCCTATGAATTTAGGGTAGACTTTTGGTCTTTAAATAAAGCCTCTGACATTCCAAACGAAGCCAACACCAATTTACATACTTTTTAGTGTTTGTAAGCTAAAACATCTAGTTTAATACTTTTTACTGTGAAAATCGACCCAAATTTTTTATGGCAGGATCCTTTTTGGAATACCTGGAGAGTCTCTCAACTTTCAAGTCAAGAATGTTTTTCTCAAATCTGGTCCAACTGTTTATGGAATATTTGGAAATCTCTTAAGAATCTTGTCAATAATAGTGGTGAATTCCCCTTATGAACATCTCCATAGACCATTCTTGTCCTATAGCACGTTGAAACCGCTGATGGTCATTTTCACTTCCCACTCCACATCATCCCCAATTCTTGTTCCATAATTATGGCCTTCTTCATAGTAATCTCCCTCCATGGTCACTCAACCTTCTAGACTCTATTCCTACTCCCAACCAAAGCCATTTCAGGGAGGCCTTTGTAACGCAGTTCAATATGATTTTCTTTATTATCCAATGGTAGTTCGCAAGGTCGAAACTTGGTGAGTCCAAGAGAGCCACTTAAAATCTTTCTTCAATGTATGGGGACCCTGTCATATGAATAATGCCTTGTTTGGAGTCCATCCTGGATGTTTATTGAATGTTTGGAAAGTCTTGAAAATCTTCACAACAATAGGGGTGATTTTTGTTTCATAAATTGAAAGGAATAAATATGTCATTCATTTTTCTCTAGAAATGCTTTAGGTATTAGTTGAAAATGCCACCGAACCCTTCGAGGTGGCGAGTTAGAATCATCTCCTTGTGTGTGCTCTGGTTGGATGAATACGAAGGAGAAGTGTATTTTGCATACAAATCCGACTCTTGAACTCTCAAATCAAATGAAAGAAACCTAATGGAAAAATTTGACACAGTTATATGAAGGATGTGACATGCCTTTCAGTGATTAATTTTGCATATCATACCTGACCCTTGAACTCTCAAATCAAACGAAAGAAATCTAATGACAACCAGAAAGATTGATTTGTTGAGCCTAGATTACAACCTTTTCCATTCGGGTAGACCAAGGGATGTTTAGATGCAAAGGAAATTTATTTAAAAGTATATTTTTTTTAATCATTTAATATGCAAAATGTGTAGTAATATTTGTACAAATTATTTAAATGAGTAAGGATTTCGTAATTTCTTTTAATAGAGTTTCAGTGATTTTATTATATAAAATTTGGGTGAAACATTTTTAATGTTTTTTAGAAGAGAGAGAGAGAGTGAGAGAATTTAATCTATGAATTAAATTTAGTTTGGAAAATTTTGCTTAGATTAAAATCTAAGTAGTTTTGAACTTCATCCTTCTCAAAATTGGTGAATAGTTGATAATTAAGATGTTATTTGTAATGATTTAAATTATTCCATCGAAGTGGATGATCATTTATCATATATTCAATGATAAATCTCAATCTCATTGTGTTACTGATGACAATTATTATATATTATTATGCATGGTATATGTGCTTCTCTTCTCCCCATCACATGTCAATTGTGTTAACCGTATGGAAATCCATGAAAGTAGTATTTAAGAAGGAGGAAATTAATGAATGAAGATGAAATCAATCTCTTTGACATTTTATAAATGGATACGATAATGAATGAAGAAAGATAAGTTTGAAAACATGAACATTTTTCAGTGCATCTGCTTGTAATTCCCTTTAAGATTTGCTTTCCCAAGCTATAATAAGTTTGGTCATTATGAATGGGAGTGTGTTTTGGGCTGCTCATTTTAAATCTAGTTGTTCCCTTGGATAGGTAATTAATAAACCTAAACAATAATATTGTGAAACAACTCTAGAGTTGGTAACTTGATTGGTTGGGAACATTCTCCAATTTACTAAGAACAATTTTAAAAGATAAATTTAACTTTTATTACACTCGCCTAAAATATACATTCTTGCTAAATTATAAATTAGTAATATGTGTACTTTAAAACTATAAATATGTGTGTAATGCTTTATAAACAAAATTTATTTACTTATGAAAAAATAAGCTCGAAGTGTGAAGTGTAATTGGCCTCTGCAAGGCATATTTGAGGGCTGAAGATTGTTAACATTTAACACAGAAACTACGCTTAGATTATTACAACCATTGAATTATGATATATACTCCTCCTATTGGCAACAAAATTATCTTCATCACAAAAATTGACAATCCAAGATCATGTCCCCACAAAGTGCTTTTTTGTTGCGCTGGCAGAAAAGAAAACTGCTTTTGTTTTGCCGAGGTGGCAGTCAAGAAAAGCTTGACCGTTGAATCCAGCCAATATTTGTTTCCGATCCTTGTCCCAATCTTTGCCATTTACGAATCTGCTCCTCCTCCTCCCATGGCTACTGCGCTTCGCTGTATGAGTCTTGTCTTGGAGCTCCATGTCATGTATGTTTGTGAGTCTGGTGGTCTCTGTATGAGTTTTGTGTAGTCTGGTCTGGTCTCTGTATGAGTTTTGTGTTGTCTGGTATGGTTTGGTCTGGTTTGCGTGTTGTTGTGTTGCGCGGTACGGGGAGTTGAAGGTAAAGATACATCACATCAATTTTCTCAAGGTAGACAGACATCACCGGAGCGAAAGGTATGTACATGTAACCTTCACACAGTTGTCAGATTAGATTGGCTTAGTAATTGGCATACACTGCAAGAATTAGAATTAATATGATTTTGTAATTATTTCATGCAATTAGCTCCATTCTAGCATATATTGAATTACCAGGCTAAACGCGTAAATATGAATGGGCACCTGCTTCAGTTTTTGAATCCACAGAAATTGCCTAATTATGAATTGGTACATGCCCTGCTTCAGTTTTTGAATGCACAGAAATTTCTAGGCTAAACGTATTTATATGAATTCATATTTGCATGGGATAGGATTCAATCAATTGCAGGTAGATTAGGTGAATTTCTATGCATCGAGTCTCTGTTTTTCTTCTTTTTCTAGTTATAAATTCAAATAGAGTCTCTGTTTTTCTTCTTTTTCTAGTTATACATTTAAATAGAGGCACATAATTAAATCCTCCCACATCCACATCCACATCCTCCTCTCTTCTGGTAAAATCCTGTATAGTCTCTTTGTTTCAACTTTCTCCGCCTTCTTTGGTTGATGTTCATCTGATATGGTCAAATTCTGTATAGTCTCTTTGTTTCTGTGTGTCTTTCTTTTGTTAATTCAATTTTGTTAAATGCATATAAGTAGCTCTGTATTATCAATTTTGTTGTTAAATGCATACAAGTAGTAGCTCTGCTCTCTGTTTTATATGCAGTTCTGTATGATAAGGCCATCACTGTGCTTTTACTTATACTGTTTGTGCTTTTGCTTATGCAATTATGGATGACAAGGCTCTGTGATTGTACTGTTGTGGATGTAGCATTCCCTTACCTCGTTGGGCTTGGGAAGAAGTCCTTATACACCGACAACTTAACGCTGGAAGTCATTAGGGTGCGACACCCTACCTCTGCTCAAGGCAAGAACGCCGTTTCAGGTATACACAGATTATATGAGAAGTTTCAGAGATTATATGCCCATCTAATTCTCTCTCCGACTAATTGAAACATAGATTTCCATAGATTAAGTCTTCGACTGATGTGAATAGGTTCTGTTTGTTTCCTTCCTTCCTGAGAATCAATCTAAATAGGCTCTGTCTGTCCGTTTCCTTCCTGAAAATCAATCTGAATAGGCTCTGTCTGTTTGTTTCCTTCCTGAGAATCAATCTGACTAGGCTCTGTTTGTTTCCTTCCTGAGAATGCAAGTTTGTCATACACGCAGGAAATTCAAGTTGGAGTGGGGACTTGTGGGTTGCTTTGAGGTATCCCTCAGATCCTGAAAGCAACGGCACCTGAATTGGCCAGTTTCAATGTTACGACGAGGTAAATCAGCCTTACTTTTCCCGGACAATGGGAATTCCAAATCTGTGATACAAATAGTAGAATAGAATCCAATAATTTTATTTATGACCTCAAAACTGTAATCACCTAAATGTTTTGAATCCAATTTTTGTACAGTATACGAAGGCGTCCTTGAGAGCCCATGCAGAGAGGCGGGCGGGCGGGCATTTGCTGTCTCTGATCGGTGGAGAGACTTGTTCAGCCTCTGCGCGGTGTTTCTATCAAAAAATATAGTGACTGTGCTGCATGCATGATGCCAGTCTTTTTCAACCAGCACAGACAGGTATGAATATTTTGTAATACATATATATTTTTCAACCAGCACTGATGCTTTCTGTATTTGTGATCGACTGGTATTCCATTCCATGTATTGAAACGACCAAAAATATGTGTTTCCTTAGCTTAGATTCGATTGGGTTTAATAGTCAACGACATCTGAACCTTCGATTATTTGTTTTGAATATATGAACAAATGGAAGGTGGATGACCTGGCACCGATCCACCCGCACGGTTATACGGAGAACATGAGGAGCGTGGAGGAGGTGAATCCCTGTGTCAGTGGGACCTAGTGCGTGGATTTACAGGCATGTTCAGCGAGCAGAGCAGCAGATTCAGGCATCAGAGTCACAAATCAAAATAATGTCTGACCACTGTGTGTTGTTCATATTCTTCCCAGCGCCGGTCCACTGGATCAACTCCTCATCGATGGGTATATTTTCGGTAAGTAATTGGATTTCATTATTGTGGGATTCATTTTCAGCTGCTGTGTGCCGGGCTCTCAGCAGCAATGGGACGGAGGAAGCAAACCACTGATGGGTTTCAGGATACACAGGTGTTCACCATTACCATTTTCTTTTTTGGATGTTTCTTTTTCCATTCTTAAGAAAAATAGCCCCTCCTATAATGTTTGACTCAGGGCTCCATTATTTGACCAAACCAATTCATTCTCTATGTTTTTAATTCTAACATGACTCATTTTCAGTTTTCTTGTATAGGCCTCCCATACATCTCCTTCAATACCATCCAAACCTATGAAGTTTGCTTTCTTCCACTCTTGATGCCATATACATTAGAATTCTAGGGGGGTTGCCTAATCTAAGTTATAGTTGTTTTCAGGGACTTACTTCTCAGGAAGGATTAGTTCCTACCCTTTACTCTTTCTCCATTACCAACTTTCCATAGTAGACAATTCTGCACAAGAGGGAAGGCTTGGACAATGACCTTCCAACATATCAACAAATTATATTATGAGCATTCTTGGAAGGTCTTCTAATGAATTAGGTTCAATGTATTTTTATAGGATAACTTGGCTTCATAGACCCTTATTTGATATGAGACTCCATATGCCTCTAGCTACCAAAGCCTTCCCAAAATTAGGCATATTCTAGTAAGCCCCAACTCCTTTACCTTCTTAAATATCAACTTCTTCATCACTTTCGATTTTTAACTATGTTCATGTTCCAACTTTTGCATTTTCTCTTCTTACAATGAAGCCTACTAAATGAGCCAATTTTAGTGAATAAGTACCTTTTTTTATCTCATTATTATAGTAGAGTCTAGACTATTTAATTTTCAAACTTATTTTCATCTAAATGATTTTTTTCCTTTTGAAGTCAAAGTACATGCTCCAATACTAATGCTCAGTATGTAGCAAGGTTTCTCTTTAGTCAAGTTAAGTTAAGAAGATGATTTCAATCATCAAATTATGTTAGTCACTTTCTTAAATGATAAATCAATTTATGCATATTTTGTTCCACTATATAGAGAGCATGGATTTTCACTGAATTTTAAAATATATTATTTTTGCAGAGGATGACTTGGATATGTGCATGGCCACGACATACGAAGCATTTACATGTCCATCATGTTCATGACAAAAGACATGAAATGATTACGACATTAATCGCTTTCAAAAGAAATTAACATTTATTTATTCATTGTGTTGTAATTACTCTCGGAAACTCATAATAATAATAATAATAATTATTTTTTTTGAAGGGGCTAAAAAGCCCCTTCCCAATGCCCTTAAGAACGAACCATGGTCGTTCTTAAGGGTTTGTGCATCCTCTCTCCTTTTCCACTTCTTAGTTTTTACTTTTCCTTGGATTTGGTTATGTCTAATATTAGTTAACAATCATAGATTTTAAGCTAATATCTTTTAATGATACATCAATCTACATTATGGAACATACTTGAAATTTGAAACCCAAAATTAACTTCTTAATTGTTAACGTATGCTTCACACATTTAAATTGTTAAATGCATTAAAACAGTTTTTTTTTGTGTATTGACGTGTATTCATGTTATTTTAATGTAATGTTTGATGACATTTTGTACTTTGTTTATGATTGTCTATGATAATGTTTGTTGTTTGAGTTTTAATGGTTGTATTTACAATGAATATGTATGGCATGTTGATATGTATTTTGAAATGTTTGTGTGTCTATTTGTCTCCTTTAGCAATGACCATTCACAAGATGTTTTTTGTGATGATTAAAATTTGATGTGTGATATGTGTGTATTTGCAATACTTTATGTGTGGTGATCAAAATTTGATGGGTGATATTTGTATGTTTTTGTATTTACAATATTATTTATGTATGGTGATCAAGATTTGATGCGCATTCATGATTGTAGCAATATTTTTGGTTTTAGTTTCATTTGTATGGTTGTTTATTTGCAATGATTGTGTATGACATTTGGATATGTAATTTGGAATGTGTGTGAAATTTCAGTTGGCAATGCTTAGTATCTCCATGTGCTTGTATCTTACGCATTTACTATATTTTTAGGGTGCAATTGATATGTTTGTGTATTCTTGTATTTTGATGTGTGTTCATGAATGTAGCAAAGTTTGGAGTTTTTGTGTCGTTTGTATGGTTGTGTATTTACAATGATTGTGTGTGACATTTGGATATATACTTTGGAATGCATGTGAAATTTCATTTGGCAATGATTAGTATATCCATGTGCTTGTATCTTATGCATTTTCAATATTTTTAGGGTGTAATTGAAGTGTGATGTTTCTATGTAAATTGTATATGCTTGTATTTTGATGTGTATTCATAATTCTCGCATTGTTTGTGGTTTTAGTTTCATTTGTATGACTGTGTATTTATAATGATTGTGTATGACATTTGGATGTGTACCTTGAAATGTGTGAAATTTCATTTGGCAATGTTTAGTATCTCCATGTGCTTGTATCTTATGCATTTACAATATTTTTAGGGTGTAATTGATATGTGATGTTTCTATGTTTGTGTATTCTTGTATTTTGATGTGTATTCATGATTGTAGTAATGTTTGTGGTTTTAGTTTCATTTGTATGGTTGTGTATTTATAATGACTGTGTATGACATTTGGATATGTACTTTGGAATGTGTATGAAATTTCATTTGGCAATGCTTAGTATCTCCATGTGATTGTATCTTATGCATTTACAATATTTTTAGGGCGTAATTGATATGTGATGTTTCTATGTTTGTGTATTCTTGTATTTTGATGTGTATTCATGATTGTAGTAATGTTTGTGGTTTTAGTTTCATTTGTATGGTTGTGTATTTACAATGATTGTGTATGACATTTGGATATGTACTTTGGAATGTGTATGAAATTTCATTTCGCAATGCTTAGTATCTCCATGTGCTTGTATCTTATGCAATTACAATATTTGTAGGGTGTAATTGCTATGTGATGTTTCTATGTTTGTGTATGCTTGTATCTTGAGTTTGATTTGCATAGTATTTACAATTATATTGTATGACTTGTATTTTAAAGTGTGTGAATTTCTTTTGCCAATGTGTAGTGTTTACATAGGCTTGTATGTTTATGCATTTACAACATTTTTTGTGTTTGACATGTAATGTTTGTATGTTTGACAATTTTTGGGGTTTTTGGGGTTTCTTTGCTTGCAATAATTAAAACTTTGATGCTTATTTTTTTGTAATAATCAAAATTTTACGCATAATGTTTTTATGTTTGCAAAATTTGATCTGCAATCATGTATTAATGGAAATTTGATATGCATTGATGATTGTGTATAAATTTATTATGTTGTTTCCTTTATATCTATGTATTTAGAATGAATGTGGATGACATGTTGTATGCAATTTAAAATAGATGGTTGGATTTGGGGAGTGATGAGTGTAGTGTAATTATAGGCTAGAAGTGAGGGGGGAGGTCAGATGAGCTTCCACCTTCACGTGGTTGGCCTCGTTAGTAGATAATTTATGATTCTTGAAGCTAAGAGAAGCTCTCTATGTAAATACAACCATGCAAGCATTAGAGCCCAATTTTTATCATCCCCCAATATATATATATATATATAAAAGTATGGTACACGAATACCCTGGTCAGTGAGTGGTTGTTACTTCCACGGAAAATTCTGGGCTAATCGCCCCTCGGCCTACTGGCAAGACCTAACCCCAAGGGCTTCGGGCAGATTCGACCCTGTGACCTCCCAATGGCGAGGCACAATTTTTGACCAACTGAGCTAACCCTCGGGGCTAACATCCCCCACTATATATATAATGAAATTTGATGCTTAATGTTTTTATATTTATGTGAATAATCTAGAAATAGTAGAACAAAATCACTCCTCACAAAAGCCCTCACTTTGAAAATATATTTGATCATATTTATACAAATATTCATTTTATTTTTATATATATGAAAATGTAAATATTTATTGTATATACTATGTAAACAATATATGCACCCATGAGGGGATCAGAACTAGTGACCTATTGCATGGAGTGCCTTAGCAATGCATCCTTCACCATCGAACCAAAGCCCCATAGGAAATTATATATATAAATATAAAAAAATAAAATTGTAAATATAAAATATATAGGGTAATTTATATAAATTAAATTTTAATCTTAATCTTAATGATGGTAAAAAAAAATTATATTTAATTAAATTTATATAAATATTAGAAAGATAAAATATATAAATATAAATGCAAAATATTATATTTTTAACCATTCATATAAATATATATAAACACATTTATAAACATTAAATAATAAACATTAATATGTTCTTTATAAACATAATTTATATAGTTTAAATTGGAATATTTTAAAATAAATATTGTATGTGAACATTAAATTTTATTAAATATATAAATATAGATAAATACTAAAAATATATAAATATAAAATATCATATTTTAATCAAGTATATATTTTTAATATATAATAAATTATATTTTTTAATGAAAATTATAGTAAAAAATATATCATTTAAATATATCATTGTGAGTTATATCTAAATAATAAATACTTTATTCTTTCCCCATATATATATATATATATATATATATATATATATATATATATATATATGTGGTTTTTTATTTCCAACTCATTAAAACTTGAGTGGGCCTAATGGTTAAGAGCATGTGTTTCCTCCTAAGAGGTCATAGGTTCAAAACTAGAGGGGGCTAGAATATGTATGCCTTCGTAGACTAAGTAGTCAAATATGGAGGTGGGTCTCTTCTCCCACAAATAAATGGGTCTCATACACCAATTCGGTGTATGGCTTGGCCATGACGTTAAAATTGGATAATAATAATATTGGTTCAGACTGTTGTGGCAACACAAATCTAGTGTGACATCTAAGACTCGGGTCATCTGTTGTGCAACTTGGGGGCCATCCAATTTCACAATTGTGTAAGTAAATTTCTATAACTATGTCTTTGTGGTTCCTTTAATTTGGAGTTTGGTAGTAACTAAATGTTCTCCATCCTCATATTAGTAATGGTTGGGTGGAGTAGTGTGGTGACTAGATGCTTTATTGTTGACGGGGCTAGGGGTCTCTTCATGGGTGTTGAGCTTGAAAGGGTGTTGTATTGGGGGTGGCATACTAACCCTAGTGGGTGGCCACGTGTTGTGGGGGGCTTGGTGGCTCTAGGTATGAGGGTGACTACTAGTCATGTGGGTCTGATGTTTCTTGGTGTGAGGAGAGGGTGAGTAGATAGGGAGGGGGGTCAAGGGTTTGTCGCTTATGCAGCACCACTGATCCAAGGACTGGGTTGACAGTTCTAGTATTTGGAGATACTCTATGGGTGGGGGTCTCGAGGAGTCAATACAGCAAGGATGCCATGACAGGAGATGCAACAACAAAGACGCTGCACACGTAGGGGTGTTAACCCTTGAGGCCTCAGAGTGATGCATCTGGTTGACCAACGAGGTCTTGGGGGAGAAGTTGACTAGTAGGCCAGCTCTCCAAGAAGGGTGGACCTCCCCCCGATTTTAATCTATTGAGGCCCAATTACATCAAGTTACTCTGATGGTTGAGCAATTAGCTTAGGATAGGCAAGATGAATATAATGAATTCATAGCTTTCATGAATGATTTGTAGCATAACTAGTGGCACATACTAGATAAGTTGGAATCTCTTCGGTGCAAGCATAAGCATATTATGGATAAGAAGACTCGCTTGGAGGGCTATCTGGATCACATAGAGGCCCATGTGCATGAGGAATTTTGCTAATCTCCACCACCAAGAGATGAATCATACACTCTAGAGCTAGGGTATACTAATGCTCAGAGATGATGGATAGTTGTTTTTGTATCTTGGGTCATTTTTTTTTTTTTACTATGGGTTGCATGCATAAGATACTTTGGTTTTATGTTACTCTTCTCTTTGTGATTTTGTCAATACCTCCAAGCCAACCAGTCCGGGAGCAATGAAGCTGGAGGAATTTTGACCTGGAATCAACCATGAAGTAGTATTTTGAGTAATTAATGGAAACTTTCGAATTATATATATATATATATATATATATATATATAGATAGATAGATATATATATACATTGATGAACAAAATATATTAGATATTTTCAAAATATATAAAAATAACAAACATTTTATTAATATTAAATTTAAATTATTACAATACATACACAATGAAATTTTGGCTCTGTTAGGGTTTTCAAAATCTATGTATAATAAAAAGTTATCAAAAACCCTCATGGTGGCCCAGACTATCTCATAGAGGGCATTTTCCTTTACACTTACAGAGATTTGTCAAGCTCCTCTCTAGATAGTCACTACTCATTAGGGTTTTTTATTCAAATCAGGTCACTTTGCACTTCTTTCTGATACCCTTCTTTTATTCAAATGATGAAGTGTTCATGATAAAATCCATTTGGGGGACAAGATTCAAAGCTCAACGACTTCTGGTGTGGACCATGCTCCTTCAACAAGTAGAGAGATATTATATAGTAATGCTTCTCTGGGTATATTGAAACGAGCTCATTAGTTAGCTTCCTCATAATTTTATAAGGAATCTCCCTAAATGTGTAATGATAATTTGCAGATCACTTTAATCAAGCCACCTTCGAAAGGTTGGGTCAAGGTTTCAAAAAACAAAGGAAAAAAATGTGGGCTTGAGGATGAGCCCTTATTTGAGTGATCCATCTTTCTAATTGTTTATTCTATCCCTTTATGTCTTCTTTGTTACTCTCAATATCATTCATCCCTACTTAGATATCATTAGTACATGGAAGATTGTGCCAAAAAGTGAGGCATGATATAATTTTATTTTTGTTTGATAAAAAAAAATAAACTTTAAAAAATAAATTTTAGTTAAATTTTAATTATTATAAAATAACATTATAATAAATCAATATAATTTTTTAATAATATACACATCATTATTCATCAAGTTTTAAATAGTGTATGTTTAAATATATTGTAAATATTTTTATTTTAAACATTTTCCTTTAACAAATATATTAAACATTATATATTTTAATTTTAAATATTTTAATCAAATTATTATATATATATATATATATATATACACTTTATTTTTTACTAAAGAATATGGGTTAACTCACTCTAACTAGCATTAATTCATGAAACTGTAAAGTATATTCGAAAAAAATAATATTATACATGTTCTAATATTATTAATATTGATTAGATGACATTTCGATATTACATAATTATATAATATTATTTTAATAAATATATAATAAATATTTAAATATAAAATATTATTAAATTTATATATAAATATTAAAATATATAACCATATAAATTAAATTAAAACTATTTTACACATTTATCATATATAAAATTTAAATAACAAATATCTTTTTAATATTAATATTAAATTACTATAAAAAATCAACATAAATTTTTAATGGTATGCAAATATTATTATTATTGAAGTTTTAATAAATTGTATAAATATGATCAAATATATTCTCAAAGTGGAGGCTTTTGTGAGGAGTGATTTTGTTCTACTATTTCTAGATTATTCACATAAATATAAAAAACAGTAAACATCAAATTTCATCATTATCATCATATATATATAGTGGGGGATGATAAAAATTGGCCTCTAATGCTTGCATGTGTGTATTTACATAGAGAGCTTCTCTTAGCTTCAAGTATCATAAATTCTCTACTAACGAGGCCAACCACGTGAAGGTGGAAGCTCATCTGGCCTCCCCCCTCACTTCTAGCCTATAATTACACTACACTCATCACTCCCCAAACCCCACCTTTTATTTTAAATTACATACAATATGTCATCCACATTCATTCTAAATACATAGATATAAAGTAAACAACATAATAAATATTATACACAATCATCAATGCATATCAAATTTCCATTAATATATGATTGCAGATCAAATTTTGCAAACGTAAAAACATTATGCGTAAAATTTTGATTATTACAAAAAAATAAGCATCAAAGTTTTAATTATTGCAAGCAAAGAAATTGTAAATACACAGACCCCAAAAATTGTCAAACATACAAACATTACATGTCAAACACAAAAAATGTTGTAAATGCATAAACATACAAGCCTATGTAAACTTTACACATTGACAAAAGAAACTCACACACACTTTAAAATACAAGTCATACAATATTAAATACTATTCAAATCACACTCAAAATACAAGCATACACAAACATAGAAACATCACATATCAATTACACCCTAAAAATCTTGGAAATGCATAAGATACAAGCACATGGAGATACTAAGCATTGCCAAATGAAATTTCAAACACATTCCAAAGTACATATCCAAATGTCATACACAATCATTGTAAATACACAACCATACAAATGAAACTAAAACCACAAACATTACTACAATCATGAATACACATCAAAATACAAGAATACACAAACATAGAAACATCACATATCAATCACACCCTAAAAATATTGTAAATGCATAAGATACAAGCACATGGAGATACTAAGATGAAATTTCATACACATTCCAAAGTACATATCCAAATGTCAGACACAATAAATGTAAATACACAACCATACAAATGAAACTAAAACCACAAACATTACTACAATCACGAATACACATCAAAATACAAGAATACACAAACATAGAAACATCACATATCAATTATACCCTAAAAAATTGCAAATGCATAAGATACAGGCACATGGATGTACTAAGCATTGCCAAATGAAATTTCATACACATTCCAAAGTACATATCCAAATTTCATACACAATCATTGTAAATACACAACCATACAGATGAAACTAAAACCACAAACATTACTACAATCATGAATACACATCAAAATACAAGAATACACAAACATAGAAACATCAGATATCAATTACACCTTAAAAATATTGTAAATGCATAAGATACAAGCACGTGGAGATGCTAAGCATTGCCAAATGAAATTTCACACATTTCAAAGTACATATCCAAATGTCATACACAATCATTGTAAATACACAATCATACAAATGAAACTAAAACCACAAACATTGCTACAATTATGAATACACATCAAAATACAAGCATATACAATTTACATAGTAACATCACATATCAATTACACCCTAAAAATATTGTAAATGCATAAGATCCAAATGTCATACACAATCATTGTAAATACACAACCATACAAATGGCACAAAAACCACAAACTTTGCTACATACATGAACACACATCAAAATGCAAGAATACACAAACATAGACACATCACATATCAATTACACCCTAAAAAAATTGTAAATGCATAAAATACAAGCACATGGAGATGCTAAGCATTGCCAAATGAAATTTCAAACACATTCCAAAGTACATATCCAAATGTCATACACAATCATTGTAAATACACAACCATACAAATGAAACTAAAACCACAAACATTACTACAATCATGAATGTACATCAAATCTTGATCACCATACATAAATAATATTGTAAATACAAAAACATACAAATATCACCCATCAAATTTTGATCACCACACATAAAATATTGCAAATACACACATATCACACATCAAATTTTAATCATCACAAAAAACATGTTGTGAATGGTCATTGCTAAAGGAGACAAACACACACACAAACATTTCAAAATACATGTCAACATGCCATACATATCCATTGTAAATACAAACATTAAAACTCAAACAACAAACATTATCATAGACAATCATAAACAAAGTACAAAATGTCATCAAACATTACATTAAAATAACATGAATACATGTCAATACACAAACAAAAATTGTTTTAATGCATTTAAGAATTTAAAATGTGTAAAGTAAACATTAACAATTAAGAAGTTGATTTTGGATTTCAAATTTCAAGTATGTTCCATAATGTAGATTGATATATCATTAAAAGTTATTAGCTTAAAATCTATGATGCTAACTACTATTAGACAATTAAGCAAATCTAAGGAAAAGTAAAAACTAAGAAGTGGAAAAGGAGAGAGGATGCGCAAACCCTTAAGAACGACCATGGTTCGTTCTTAAGGGCATTGGGAAGGGGTTTTTTAGCCCCTTCAAAAAGAAATATTTTATTATTATTATTATGAGTTTTCCGAGAGTAATTACAACACAATGAATAAATAAACGTCAATTTCTTTTGAAAGCGATTAGTGTCTTAATCATTTCATGTCTTTTGTCATGAACATGATGGACATGTAAATGTTTCGTATGCCGTGGCCATGCACATATCCCAGTGATTCTCTGCAAAAATAATATATTTTAAAATTCAGTGAAAATCCATGCTTTCTATATAGTGGAACAAAAAATGCGTAAATTGATTTATCATTTAAGAAAGTGACTAACATAATTTGATGTTTGAAATCATCTTCTTAACTTAACTTGACTAAAGAGAAACCTTGCTACATATTGAGCATTAGTATTGGAGCATGTACTTTGACTTCAAAAGGGAAAAAATCATTTAGATGAAAATAAGTTTGAAAATTAAATAGTCTAGACTCTACTATAATAATGAGATAAAAGAAAATACTAATTCACTGAAATTGTCTCATTTAGTAGCCTTCATTGTAAGAAGAGAAAATGCAAAAGTTGGAACATGAACATAGTTAAAAGTCGAAAGTGATGAAGAAGTTGAGATTTAAGAAGGTGAAGGAGTTGGGGCTTACTAGAATATGCCTAATTTTGGGAAGGCTTTGGTAGCTAGAGGCTCATATCAAATAAGGGTCTATGAAGCCAAGTTATCCTATAAAAATACATTGAACCTTATTCATTAGAAGACCTTCCAATAATACTCATAATATAATTTGTTGATATGCTGAAGGTCATTGTCCAAGCCTTCCCTCTTGTGCAGAATTGGCCACTGCGGGAAGTTGGTAATGGAGAAAGAGTAAACGGTAGGAACTAATCCTTCCCAAGGGTTGGAAGTGGAGAAGTAAGTCCCTGAAAACAACTATAACTTAGATTAGGCAACCTCCCTAGAATTCTAATGTATACGGCATCAAGAGTGGGAGAAAGCAAACTTCCTAGACTTGGATGGTATTGAAGGAGATGTATGGGAGGCCTATACAATAAAATTGAAAATGAGTCATGTTAGAATTAAGAACATAGAGGATGAATTGGTTTGGTCAAATAATGGACCCTGAGTCAAACATTATAGGAGGGACTATCTTTCTTAAGATAACTATAATGGAAAAAGCAACATCGAAAAAAGAAAATGGTAATGGTGAGCACCTGTGTACCCTGAAGCCCATCAGTGATTTGCTCCCTGCATCTCATTCCTGCTGAGAGCCCGTCACACAGCTGCTGAAAATGAATCCCACAACAATGAAATCTAATTACTCACTGAAACAGATAAATTCAGTGGGTTATCCAAATCAATAAAATCTAATTACTTACCGAAATAGATAAATTCAGCCGGTTATCCAAATTTCTATCCATAAATGAGATGAAAAATAAGAAAATATACCCATCGATGAGGAGTTATCAAGTGGACTGGCGCTGGGAAGGATTTGAACAACACACAGTGAATCTGATGCATGAAGCTGCTACTCTGCTCGCTGAACATGCCTGTAAATCCACGCACTAGGTCCCACTGGCACAGGGATCCACGTCGTCCACGCTGCTCATGTTCTTCGTATAACAGCGCGGGTGGATGGGTGCCAGGTCATCCAACTTCCATTTGTTCATATATTCAAAACAAATAAACGAAGGTTCAGATGTCGTTGACTATTTAACCCAATCGAATCTAAGCTAAGAAAACGCATATTTTTGGTCATTTCATTACATGGAATGGAATAGCAATCGATCACAAATATAGAAAGCATCAACATGGTTTTACAAAGCCCTGGGTCACATGCTCAGTGGTAGTCTTCGATGCCGAGGGAGATCATCTCACCATCACTTCAAGGTTTGCGGAGTATGCACTGCTTATCAATTTTTAACCATCACACTGGACGCCCTGAGTAGAGGTTGAGGATTTATTGGGTACTAAATATTACATTCGCAACCCATCTACATTCGCTTTAAAGATTCTACTGTCTGCAAATTTAAGGGGAAATGGCATGCTACTGTTAGATTTAACTTGAGAGTTTTCCTAATTACCTTAAACTCTTAACCAAGATCTACTCCTTTGTAAGAAATTAAAAATAAAATAAAATAATGCACAGCGGAACTTACTTTCCATGCTCAAATGCTCCTGGTCTTTGCTTGAGTTGTTGGCTCTTGAATCCTTCCAAGAGCTTGCAATCCTTCCAGTCTTCAATGGAGCAGACAATCTTTATGAGTTGATTGCAAGCCTTGGAGACTCAGCCCTTTTATAGCACTGCAAAACCCCAATCCTAGGGCAGCCTAAAATTTAGCTGAAACAAGTCAGTCTGAAATTTCAGATTGATTGAAATCAATCAATCAATCAATCAGATTTTGATTTCCTTATTCAGCTCAAATTTAATATTGCTATTTATTTTAATCAACTATAATCGGTCCATTAACAATCATAATTGATTAACATTAATCTACATGTATTTGAATCCAAATCCTTATTTTTAAATACGTTTAATGCCATGACTTAATTAATCACATTATTTGGCATATGAATGTAATCTTATTGACAGTAATTGACATTATAATCATGATGCACTATATGTCCAACTTAATTATTGCAATTAGACGTCTCTAAATCCAACAATCTCCCACATGGACAAGTGCAACCTTTTGATTATATGTCCTTAACTTTATTGCATGCAACTTTTTTGTCTTTACTTATCGTATTTCTTAAACAATTCCGTCCATCAATTATGCTAACAAAGGACTTAAGCGGCATTTGTCACATTTATTCGCAACTAAACTGACATAAATCACGCTGCCAACATAACTGAATGACATGAATCTGATTTGGACATATAGTTTAGAAATTACACGCAAGTGTGATTAGACGTGCCTATTTCTAATTGAGTCACCTTTACTTTACTGTATGAGGCCAAAAAACTTAAACTTTAAAGAAAGAAATAATGAAACTGAAACTGAATGCAACTTGTATATATCATCAAAATTGTTTACAATTGCATTACATAGAACATCAAAAACAGAACTTAAAACATATTCAGGCTCCCACATTTTTCTAATTATCCTAAACAGATATTACACCCATACAAGCAACATGTTGGTGAAATTTCTTGGGTGGTAATCCTTTAGTAAGAGGATCCGCAATCATGGAGTCTGTACCTATGTGTTTTATACATAATTCATTATTCTGCACTCTCTCTTTTACAACCAAAAACTTAATGTCAATGTACTTCGACTTTGACGAACTTCGGTTGTTGGATGCGTATAACACTGCTGAATTGTTGTCACATAATAATTTGAGTGGTTTCTGAATAGAATCCACAATTTTCAGACTTGTGACGAAGTTCTTCAGCCATACGCCATGATTAGATGCTTCAAAACATGCAACAAATTCAGCTGCCATAGTGGAGGAGGCTACCAATGACTGTTTAGCGCTCTTCCATGACACAGCACCACCTGCCATCATGAAGATGTATCCTGATGTTGATTTCATGCTGTCGACACATCCTCCAAAATCAGAATCGGTGTATCCAATGACCTCGAGCTGTTCCGATCTCCGATACGTGAGCATATAGTCCCTTGTTCTCTTTAGGTATCTCAACACTCGCTTGGCTGCCTTCCAGTGTTCCATACCTGGGTTACTCAAATATCTCCCTAGCATTCCAGTAATGAACGCAATATCCGGACGCGTGCATACTTGTGCATACATGATGCTACCCACGGCTGAGGCATAGGGAATATCTTTCATGAGGTTTTTATCTAAGTCAGTTTGGGGACATTGTTTCAGACTAAACTTATCTCCTTTTGATATAGGGGTATCTCCTGGTTTGCTGTTTTGCATGCCAAATCTTGTTAGAATCTTATCGATATAGTTCCTCTGGGATAACCTCAGAATACCTTGAGATCTATCTCTAAGTATTTCAATCCCTAGAACAAATGATGCATCACCAAGATCTTTCATTTCAAAGTTCTTAAATAAAAAATTCTTAGTTTGATGCAACATGTCTTTATCGTTACTGGCAAGCAATATGTCATCTACATATAAAACCAAGAAAATAAATTTACTCCCACAGAACTTAAGGTATATACATTCATCTACTATGTTAGACTCAAAACCAAATGAGCTAATAACTTGGTGAAATTTATAATACCATTGCCGAGATGCTTGTTTTAGCCCATAGATAGATTTCTTAAGTCTGCAAACCATAGACCTTGCATCACCTGATACAAAGTTTTCTGGCTGCTTCATATAGATCGTTTCATCAATATCACCATTGAGAAACGCCGTCTTTACATCCATCTGATGAAGTTCTAAATCATAATGTGCTACAAGCGCCAATATAATCCTTAAAGAGTCTTTCGATGAAACTGGAGAGAAAGTCTCTTTATAATCAATGCCTTCTTTCTGTGTGAAACCTTTCGCAACAAGACGTGCCTTGTATTTTTCAACATTGCCTTTAGAATCCCGCTTAGTCTTAAATATCCATTTGCAACCAACGGGTTTCTTGTCTTTAGGCAACGGAACGATATCCCAAACGTCATTGTCATACATAGATTTCATCTCTTCATTCATGGCATTAATCCACATTTGAGAGTTAGAGCTTTCCACAGCTTGTTTGATATTAACAGGATCATTTTCAAACATGCCAATGTCAAACTCATGTTCTTGAAGATATGCATAATCCTTTGATTGTGTAGATCTTTTCTCTCTAGTAGATCTCCTAATTGGCACAGGCTCTAGATTTTCTTGAGGTTCATTTACAACTTGATCTTCAACAGGAGGAAGAACATCATTACCAACTTCTGACTCTCCCACAGGCCCTAGGCCATCAACATTTGTCATGTCAATGTGCGGGTTTGGGTTGGGTTCAGGTCCATTTGTGTTCTCTATTCCATGTTGAGTTTCTAACTGAGTTGTTTGGGATGATGAAGATTGCACATTGTCAAAAGATGTATTTCTAAACACAATTGGAATTTGAACAAAACTAGGACTTTGGTCCATAGTCTCATTCGCATTCGTCTCTTCTTCTTCAAAAATACTATCTTTTGTCATATCTCCCCCCACAAACTCATTATCCTCAAAAAATTTTGCACTTCCTGACTCGAAAACTGTATGTTCTGTTGGATTGTAGAATTTGAACCCCCTAGATCGTTCAGAATAGCCTATAAAGTAACAACTAACGGTTCTTTCGTCCAGTTTCTTTTTGCTTGGCTTATAGGGCCTAGCTTCACATGGACATCCCCAAACTCTCAAATGATTCAAGCTAGGCTTGCGCCCAACCCATAACTCGTAAGGGGTCTTGTTAGCTGCTTTAGTAGGCACTCTGTTAAGTATGTATGCTGCAGTCTTTAAGGCTTCTCCCCACAAATTCTCAGGTAGAGTTGTACGAGCAATCATACTTCTCACCATGTCTTTAAGGGTGCGATTTCGTCGCTCAGCAACACCATTCATTGCAGGCGAACCTGGCAACGTATACTGAGGCACAATTCCGCATTCCTCTAAGTATTTTGCAAAGGGACCTTGACACTGTTCTCCTGATCCATCATAACGACCGTAGTATTCACCACCACGATCAGAACGAATGGACTTTATACGTTTGTTAAGTTGTAACTCAACTTCCGTTTTGAACTTTATGAATACGTCTAATGCTTCTGCCTTTTCTTTTATTAAGTAAATATGACCATATCTTGAATAATCATCTATGAATGTGATAAAGTAACGGTCACCATTTCTTGTAGCCTTTGGAAAAGGACCACAGATATCCGTATGAATTAATTCTAAGACATCATTACACCTTTTTGCATCATACTTACGTTTATTAGTTTGTTTTCCCTTTATACAATTTACACAGTCATTTAAGTTTGTAAAATCTAAAGGTTGGAGAATATCATTAGACACAAGACGTTCTATCCTTTTCATAGAGATATGTCCTAATCGCTTGTGCCATAATGTTGCAGATTTCTCACAAGTTAATTTACGTTTTCTATTATCTATATGCAGTGCCTCTGAATGTGAAGTGTCTATATCTAGAAAATAAAGATTATCATAAGAAGACAGGATACCAGAAGCAAGAAGCTTAGAATCTCGACACAAACTGAAATTTCCATTACCAAATGAACACACATAACCATTTTTGTCCAAATAAGATATAGAAATTAGGTTCCTTCTGAAAGATGGAACCACTAAAGCATCAAAATTTAAATAAAATCCTGTCTTACATAATAATCTAAATTTTCCTATGCTTTCCACTTCTACTTTATTGCCATTTCCTACGTAAACGTAGCGCTCTGCCTCACTTGGCTTGCGATGGCTTAGGCAACCCTGCATCGACATACTGATGTTAGTCGTTGCACCTGAATCTATCCACCAAGTATATCTAGATACAGAACTTAAATTAACTTCAGAACAAACCAAAGCAAGAGACATACCTTTCTTTGCCAACCATGCATGATAGTTGGTGCAGAATTTCTTTGTATGTCCTGGCGCTTTGCAGAAAAAACAGTTCCTTTCTCCTGCTTTCGCAGAAGTATCTTCCTTCTTGCTTTTCTGCGCGGCATTGTTTGCAGCTACCTTGGTAGGTCCCTTTTCCTTGGCAGTAAACTTGCGCTTCTTGCCTTTACCCTTAGGATTAGATGTTACTACATGAGCACTTTCTCCCTTAGTCATTTTCTGTCTCTCTTCCTCCTGCACCAACCGAGCCTCAAACTCAGGTAGTGTCCACGTCTCCTTTTGACAATTATAAGTCATCTTGAATTGACTAAAGTTAGACGGGAGAGACAGAAAAATGAACTCAATGAGAACCTCATCAGAGATGTCATAATTATGCCCTTTCAAGGCACGTTGCAGTCTTGTCATCTCAATAACATGCTCTCTAACCCCTTCTTTTCCTTTGTATTTTATTGTTGCCAACTTCACAAAGAGTGTACTAACATCAGTCTTTTTACTCTTTGTGAATTTTTCTTCAAGGGCCTTAAGGTATTCAATAGCGCCTGTCTCTGTATCAGGTATGATGCCTCGAAAAGTCTCATGGATCGTTTGCTTCATCACCATTATGCACATGCGATCTGAATGCTCCCATCTAGCAATATCAGCCTTCTCTTGAGGAGTTACCTCACTCTCTTTATTAGGCTTGGGGCGATCAAATCTCAGTGCTGTGTCCAATTGCATGATCCCTAAGACTAATTTCAGCTTTTCCTCCCACTGTTTGAAATTGTTCCCCATGAGGGGCTTAATCTGACTTAGACTTAACATTATGTTTGGATCTGAAAAATTCAAGAACAAGAAAATAATTTAGATACGATGCATCACGATTTAATCATAATTCTAAAATCTATCTAAAGGCATGTGTAAAACTATTTTCTCAATTAAAACTTTAGCCAAAACACCATTCAGTAATGAAACACCTTTGGGTGCAATCATTACCTTCAGGCAACCCTTATGCACCAAACAACTTAGCAGGCGCCAACCCTCCTTTGGGAAAGCTAACACCCACGTCCATTGCCAGCACGTTACTTCAACTTGTCATGAGTCATCCTTGCAATCGTCTTACAGAGAGTGGTTCGTTTGCGAACATCAATGCTTGACTCATGCGAAAACAACACATGTATACCAAACACCGTCTTTAGTTAGATTCCAAAATTATGTCTAAAACCTAATCTAGGACGTACCTATAGAATCTACTCGTCCTATATAGAATAAAGTATCTCATAACTCTTTTAAATTTAATATGTCAACTATATTCATCAAAATAATTATTAGGTTTTAGTAAAACTTTAGCAGTTTCTACAATGATTACCTTTTAGAAATGCTTCAATAATTTATTTAGAGAATACTAAATAATTTTATGGTTGCCATGATTAGCATCATTGTGATCAAATCCGAATTTAGTTATATTAACGTTAATACAAATTTTTATGCCATAATTAGCATTATTGTGATCAAATTTAGAATTCAGTATTATACCCTTTAATTGGTGTTAATACCAATTTTAAATAATATCTAAATCCTAATAATCAGCCTAAATATAGCATATAGTAATTATAGTAATTATAACCTAAATTACAATCACTTACAATTACTTACAATTACACTTCTCGATGATAAGAATTTATTCCAATAAACGGAAATATACATGTACATTCTATTAGATAAATGTGATTGACAACAATTTAAAGACTCCACACGTTATTAGAACCTTGGCTGCTAGCAAAGACGCCCCGAGCCAAGTTAGAGCAATAGGCATCTACAGCAATTCTGGAGGGTTTCCTTTGAATGCGGAACCATACCAACCAGAAGGCAACATTTTATACAACAGATTGGTTAAAGTAGGTTCATTGTTTGGGAGACTGATTTTCAACAATATATTTGTATTGGTAAAATTATTAACAAAAATTATAGTTCGGAGAAACCAAAACAGTCAATCGCTTGGAAAAGGCAATCGAATCTACTAAGTAAATGGCGTTGAGTAGGACTCCAACAGCATGATCCCGGATCCCGGGCATGACCAGTGCCCACTGATTAATAAATTAAACAAACAATAATACGGCCTATTGACATTCACTCATTAAATAGAGACGGACTGATAGTGTATAGCAGGAAAAAAAATTATTGTCAATGAGGCTTCAACCATGGGTGAGTCTGCCACTTTCGTTTTGTTTGATGAGGCAATTAACTTAAAAATTCAGTAGACGGCAGCAAATTAAAGTTCAATTCAGTAGGTCTCAATTACATGCATTAGATGCTTCCAAAGTCACGGGTTCCAATTTAAAAAGTGACTCAATATACATGCTGCTAAATTAATAAGTCACTCTCTCCTTATCCTGTCAAATAGGAAACAAATGATACTCGCATATACAACCTATAGATTTGCAATCCCAACCACTGTAAATTTACAATACATCTCAACCGAAACATAAACTGGTGAACCAAATTCTCTTTAAATGAAGGGAGATTTGAAATTAACTTGCAATTAACAAGGGTAAAGAAGGAATCGAAAACCAAAAGTCAAACATAAGTAGCATTACTCATAAAAA
This sequence comes from Pinus tabuliformis, assembly GCA_031772625.1. Lineage (NCBI taxonomy): Eukaryota > Viridiplantae > Streptophyta > Pinopsida > Pinales > Pinaceae > Pinus > Pinus tabuliformis. Next base: position 563,929,119 of record CM062808.1, on the reverse strand, counting down.
ATACATATCCCTCGCCATATTTTCTAAAAAGAATACGTGTACGGTGAAAGGATGGTTAAACCAAAATAATATAATGAGAACATCAGTGCAGGTGACATCTATATATAAATTCTCAATGTATTATTAGCAGAAAATGGCATATAAACCGTTATCATAAAAAGGCATATAAATCGTTCTGCTTGGGTTGTTATCACACGCCATATGTTCAAGTTTCAAAAGTTGTGAGCAGATCTGGGAAGTCAGACATGATATGTGTAATGCTACACATTTCAATTGGCGTGAGATTAGATGGTTTTATGAAACAGTTAATATATTTATATTAACAAAGGTAGAGAAGGAATCGAAAACCATAAGTGAAAGGAGAAATAAGAGCTGAAACATAAACCATCTAATTTCTGGAGTTATATGTCTGCATATTCGATCCTCTTCTGCGTGATCATTTGGATTAAAATTGTTATGAGAGTTCACAACTTCACATACGAAACAAAGTCAGTCAATCTCCAAAAATTAAGCACGGATTCTTACATAAGGGAGCTCTGATACCAATTGTTAGATTTAACTTGAGAGTTTTCCTAATTACCTTAAACTCTTAACCAAGATCTACTCCTTTGTAAGAAATTAAAAATAAAATAAAATAATGCACAGTGGAACTTACTTTCCATGCTCAAATGCTCCTGGTCTTTGCTTGAGTTGTTGGCTCTTGAATCCTTCCAAGAGCTTGCAATCCTTCCAGTCTTCAATGGAGCAGACAATCTTTATGAGTTGATTGCAAGCCTTGGAGACTCAGCCCTTTTATAGCACTGCAAAACCCCAATCCTAGGGCAGCCTAAAATTTAGCTGAAACAAGTCAGTCTGAAATTTCAGATTGATTGAAATCAATCAATCAATCAATCAGATTTTGATTTCCTTATTCAGCTCAAATTTAATATTGCTATTTATTTTAATCAACTATAATCGGTCCATTAACAATCATAATTGATTAACATTAATCTACATGTATTTGAATCCAAATCCTTATTTTTAAATACGTTTAATGCCATGACTTAATTAATCACATTATTTGGCATATGAATGTAATCTTATTGACAGTAATTGACATTATAATCATGATGCACTATATGTCCAACTTAATTATTGCAATTAGACGTCTCTAAATCCAACAGCTACAACATATTTAATGGGAAATGGCCTGCTACACATATGTTTCTTACAAATATATATGTATTACAAAATATTCATACCTGTCTGTGCTGGTTGAATAACACTGGCATCATGCAGACTTGTTCAGCGCAGAGGCTGAACAAGTCTCTCCATCGATCAGAGACAGCAAATGCCCGCCCGCCCGCCTCTCTGCACGGGCTCTCAAGTACGCCTTCGTATACTGTACAAAAGTTGGATTCAAAACATTTAGGTGATTACAGTTTTAAGGAGGTCATAAATAAAATTATTGGATTCTACTATTTGTATCACAGATTTGGAATTCCCATTGTCCGGGAAAAGTAAGGCTGATTTACCTTGTCGTAACATTGAAAGTGGCCAATTCAGGTGCCGCTGCTTCCAGGATCTGAGGGATACCTCAGCTCCCCACAAGTCCCCACTCCAACTTGAATTTCCTGCGTGTATGACAAACTTGCATTCTCAGGAAGGAAACAAACAGAGCCTATTCATATTGATTCTCAGGAAGGAAACAAACAGACAGAGCCTATTCAGATTGATTCTCAGGAAGGAAGGAAACAAACAGAACCTATTCAGATCAATCGAAGACTTAATCTATGGAAATCTATGTTTCAATTGATCGGAGAGAGAATTAGATGGGCATATAATCTCTGAACGTAGTATCTCTGAAACTTCTCATATAATCTGTGTATACCTGAATCGGCGTTCTTCCCTTGAGCAGAGGTAGGGTGTCGCACCCTAATGAGATATATATACTCTTTGTTTCTCCTTCCAGCGTTAAGTTGTCGGTGTATAAGGACTTCTTCCCAAGCCCAACGAGGTAAGGGAATGCTACATCCACAACAGTACAATCACAGAGCCTTGTCATCCATAATTGCATAAGCAAAAGCACAAACAGTATAAGTAAAAGCACAATGACGGCCTTATCATACAGAATTGCATGTAAAAGAGGGAGTACAAACACAGAGCCTTATCATCCATAATTGCATAAGCAAAAGCACAAACAGTATAAGTAAAAGCACAGTGATGGCCTTATCATACAGAACTGCATATAAAACAGAGAGCAGAGCTACTACTTGTATGCATTTAACAACAAAATTGATAATACAGAGCTACTTATATGCATTTAACAAAATTGAATTAACAAAAGAAAGACACGCAGAAACAAAGAGACTATACAGAATTTGACCATATCAGATGAACATCAACCAAAGAAGATGGAGAAAGTTGAAACAAAGAGACTATACAGGATTTTACCAGAAGAGAGGAGGATGTGTGAGGATTTAATTCTGTGCCAATCAGGGGCAGGGCGTATGAAGTAGTTTGCAGCAGTCGCAGGAGGCAATACCGCCAAGCCAAGACAAGACGGGTAGTCTCTGTTTGCCATGGCACCGCCAAGCCAAGACAAGACATGGGCATCCTCTGTTTGCCATTGCACCGCCAAGCCAAGACAAGACATGGGCACCCTCTGTTTGCCATTGCACCGCCCAGTTAAGAGCTTGAAAAGGGCCGGCCGAACGATCCTCACACTGCAACATTGATCCCAAAGAAGAAAAACAGAGACTCTATTTGAATCTATAACTAGAAAAAGAAGAAAAACAGAGACTCTATTTAAATCTATAACTAGAAAGAGAAGAAAAACAGAGACTCTATTTGAATTTATAACTAGAAAAAGAAGAAAAACAGAGACTCGATGCATAGAAATTCAACTAATCTACCTGCGATTGATTGAATCCCATCCCATGCAAATATGAATTCATATAAATATGTTTAGCCTAGAAATTTATGTGCATTCAAAAACTGAAGCAGCATGTACCAATTCATAATTAGGCAATTTCTGTGGCTTCAAAAACTGAAGCAGGTGCCCATTCATATTTACGCGTTTAGCCTGCTAATTCAATATATGCTAGAACAGAGCTAATTGCATGAAATAATTACAAAATCATATTAATTCTAATTCTTGCAGTGTATGCCAATTACTAAGCCAATCTAATCTAACATCTGTGTGAAGGTTACATGTACAGAAATTTGCATACCTTTCGCTCCGGTGATGTATGTCTACCTTGAGAAAATTGATGTGACGTATGTTTACCTTCACCTCCCTGTACCGCGCAACACAACAACACGCAAACCAGACCAGACCATACCAGACAACACAAAACTCATACAGAGACCAGACCAAACTACACAACACTCATACAGAGACCACCAGACTCATACAGCGAAGCGCAGTAGCCATGGGAGGAGGAGGAGCAGATTCGTAAATGGCAAAGATTGGGACAAGGATCGGAAACAAATATTGGCTGGATTCAACGGTCAAGCTTTTCTTGACTGCCACCTTTGCAAAACAAAAGCACTTTTCTTGACTGCCAGCGCAACCAAAAGCACTTTGTGGGGACATGATCTTGGATTGCGAATTTTTGTGATGAATATAATTTTGTTGCACATAGGAGTATAAGTCATAATTTAATATTTTAAGTGAGTGTAATAAAAATTAAATTTATTTTTTTAAATTGTTTTTAGTAAATTGGAGAATGCTCCCAACCAATAGACACGTTGCAAGTAAAACAGAGACACCTAGAATTGGAAAGAACTATGGTTGTATTTTGCCCAACATGCAGGAAGAAACACCTACAGAGGGAATGTCCATTAAATTCTGTAGAGGAGTGTGCAAAATGTGAGTTGAATCATGCGACAAGTTCATGCCCATCCTTGCCAGCACTGAAAGCGGTTTTTCAAGGGACATGCAAAGACATGGAGCAGTTGTACTTTATGGGACCTAAAAAGCCATGGCAACCTTGGCCGTCAACGGGAAATCAAGGTATGTTTCCAGATCCATCTCAATATTTTAGTAATTTTAATATGGGTCTCGAGTCCATGCCTTATCCGACCGTGTGGCCCCAATACCAGCGTTTACCTTGGCAGCAGTGGGCTCCTTAAGCTAGTTCGAGTTCCTCGTGGGCTCCAAACTGGCAAGGACCTTCTCCTCCTGGGCAGTTTCCCCAGTCAATTCCACACCAACAACTTCAGTTACCCTCTAATGTGCCTCCTGGTAATCAGCCTGTTCATCCCCAACTTCCCATCCAACCCAATCCAAATCCTAACAATAAAGGGGCTCAGCACGCTGACACCCTCAACCTACCTTCATACAACATCTCTACAGCAAAATTCTATGAGATGAATTTATGATCTCGGCGGACAGTGGATGTTCAACCCTCGCCAGTTATCATTGAACAAATTGACAGTGAGGAAAAGGAACCAGAAATGGTTGAAGAGGAATCAAACCGAGTCAACAAAAATCATACACCTCCTCAACTGCTAGTTACTCAAAAACACCAAGCTGAACCGCCCTATCCAGAAAGGTTGGCTTTGAGTAAACAAACCCTCAAGGTGAGTTTGTCCTGTTAGGGGAGTTATGGAATTTATTTGTCAAGATTCCCCTGCTGCAAGCTATGAGGGACGTACCTATATACACAAAAACTCTTAGGAAATATTGTGTTAAGAAGCCTAAAAAGAAATCAAGAGACCTGCTCACCATTCATGTAATGGGGAAGTTATCATATTTTATGATGGGAAGTTCCATGCCTGTAAAGTATGGGGATCTCGGGAACCCAATTTTAACCGTGCAAATTAATGGGGTAGAAATTCCAAATGTACTGGTAGATTTGGGTGCTGCCATAAATGTCATCACTGCTGAAACCATGCATGCATTAGGTCTTCTTACTTGAAACACACACCTACACTGCTAGAGCTGGCAGATCGATCTACAGTGTAACCAGTAGGGAAGTTTGAAGATATCACAATTCTGGTTGATTCATGGCACTACCCTGTGGACTTCCTAGTACTCCAAATGCAATCTCCAGTTGGAGGCCATCCGCTGATTCTGGGAAGACCGTGGCTGGAAACCGCAGACGCTTATATTGGGTGTCGGTCTGGACATATGATCATTTAAAATGGACAAAACACTAAGAATTTAGTATTATATCGTCCCACAGGACCTAACCCATCAACAAAACCAACAAGCCGCAAGAAATCTTTACCGAGGAAAGAGTCTGAATCGGAAAATGAGGAATTGAGACCAGTTCTTACTATTGGACAGGCCCTCCAGCTGAAAACAGAAACGAAAGATGACACAATTACTACCTTTATTTGTGATCCCTGTTCTATTTCATATTTAAATCAGCAAATCTTGGAGTCTGTCTTGAGTTGTGAGACACAAGAAAGCATTGGAACAACAGATGGACTTGATGAGCTACCTACAACTGCGCCCCATGACAGTGTTCCCATGGAAATAGAACCAAGAAAAGCCCTGAATATCAATCGAGATCTGTCAAAGTCCCAGAAGAAACAAATCTTGGATGCTCTTTGGAAACACAAAGAAGCCTTTGCCTGGGACTACTCAGATATGAATGGGATTCTTGCTAATCTATGCACCCATCACATATACATTAAGGAGGACTGTTGCCATGTGAGGCAACCCCAGAGGAGAATGAACCCCGATCTGAAAAGCATTGTTAAGGAAAAGCTTCAAAATCTGCTGGACGTGGGATTTATCTACCCCATTTTAGACAGCCAATGGGTTTCCCCATTGGTAATGGTCCCTAAGAAAAACGGTAAATGGGGAATATGCGTGGATTACAAAGAAATAAATAAGGCAACTCAGAAAGACCATTTTCCATTACCATTCATTGACCAAGTCTTGGATACATTGGCTGGGAAGAAGTTTTTCTCCTTCCTGGACGGATTTGGTAGGTGCAACCAGATCCATATAGCTCCTGAAGATCAGGATAAGACCACTTTCACATGCCCTTGGGGAACGTTCGCATACCGGGTCCTCCCATTTGGCCTCTGTAACGTGCCTACAACATTCCAGAGGGAAATCTTAGGGATTTTCTCTGATTTGATGGATGATAGTGTTGAGATTTATATGGACAATTTCACGGCATATGGAGATTAATTCGAAGAAGCATTGGGGAAGCTGGAAAAAGTTCTTGAAAGATGCAAGCTGGCGCATGTCTCTTTAAGTACGGAAAAATGCCATATGATGATGAACGAAGGAATAGTCCTGGGACACTTGCTTTCAGTTGTAGGAATTCGGATGGATCCAGCTAAGATAAAGGTAATACAACATTTTCCAATACCCAGAACACCCACACAGGTACGTAGCTTTATCAGTTGCGCTGTTTATTACAGGCGCTTTATAGAAAATTTTGCTAAGACATCACATCTGCTTTTTCAATTACTGACAAAAGATGCAGACTTTGTGTGGACAAATGACTCTGATGCAGCCTTTGTGAAGATCAAGGAACTGGTTTGTAGTGCTCCGAGCCTTAGAGGGCCAGAATGGGCATTACCCTTCCATATTCATTCTGATGCTTCCCAGACAGCAATTGGGGCAGTTTTGGGGCAGCAAGTGGATAAGGTACCATATGCAGTTTACTATGTTAGTAAGAACTTGGCTCCTGGTGAGTTAAACTACACAGTGACTAAAAAAGAATTCCTTGCTGCCATCTATGCCATCAACAAGTTCTGGCACTATATCACTGGTTACCCCACCTTTGTGCATACTGATCATGCAGCCATCAGTTACCCGATGAATAAACCCGTTACTCCTGGTCGTATTACAAGATGGCTTTTGTTACTTCAATAATTTGACATTACCATAGTAGATAAACCAAGGAAGGACAACGTGGTTGCTGATTTTCTGTCTAGGTTAGAAAATAATGCCGAAGGTACACCTATCGAAGATAGTTTTCCATATGAATATCTCTTTGCAATTTCTGCTAACACTCCGTGGTATGCAGATATTGCTAACTATCTTGCTATAGGGAAGGTACCTCGTCATTTGTCATAGAAGGATCAACGGAAAATTATTCATCATAGTACCCGATATTCATAGATGGCAGGATACCTCTTTCATACAGGGGTTGATCAACAAATTTGGCACTATGTATCAGAGGATGATATATATGATATATTGAAGGCCGCCCATGGTGGACCTTGTGGAGGACGTTTTGCAGATAAAAGAACAGGCCACAAGGTGCTGCAATTGGGATATTACTGGCCTTCTATCTTTCGTGATGCTAGAGATTATGTTCGAAGATGTGACACCTGTCAACAGATGGGACAACCTGGGAAATCGGATGAAATTCCATTACAGCCCCAGATAGTCCTTGAACCTTTTGAGAAGTGGGCCATCGATTTCGTTGGGCCCTTCAACCCACCTTCTCACTAGAAGGTTCACATCCTAGTCTGCACTGATTATGTGACTAAGTTGGTGGAAGCCAAAGCAGTTGCGAAAGAAACATAATAGGTGGTTGCAGATTTCCTTTTTGAAGATATTTTTACCCGATATGGTACCCCAAGAATAATTGTTTCGGATGGAGGAGCACAGTTCACATCCCACATGATAGGGAGCCTTATGCAGAAATACGGGGTTAAACACAGAGTGACAACTCCTTACCATCCCCAAGCGAATGGACAGGTAGAAAGTACAAACAAGGTATTGGAAAATATCTTGACAAAAAATTTAGCAAGTCGTCGCCGGGATTGGTCGCAAAAACTTCCAGATGCTCTTTGGGAGTATAGGACGGCGTGGCGAAATAGAACCGAGTTTTCACCATTTGAGCTAGTCTATGAGAAATCCCCCTTGTTTCCAGGAGAGTTCGAGATCGATACGCTCAGAATGACTTTGGAAGTGGGGTTAGACTTATCAGAGGCCCAAAAACACCGACTAGAACAGCTCAATGAGTTAGACAAGATTCGTTCAGTAGATGTCCAGAGAACCACTACTATCCAATGAGAGAGAATGAAATGGAATGATAAATTTATCAAGAATAAGGTGTTTCATACAGGGGATTAGGCATTTCTCTATGACTCCCGGTTCAAAGATTTTAAAGGAAAGCTTCGCACTCGTTGGATGGGACCCTATGAAGTGGACGCTGTATTAGACAATGGAACAGTCAGATTGGTTACAATAGGTGCAAATCGTACTTCCTTCCTAGTGAACGGACATTGTCTAAAGTTATATCACCATCCAACTTCTAAGGATATCTTGATCAAACATCTTTCTAATATGTCTGGTTTAATGGTTGTTGGTGAAAAGAATACTCTCTCTGCCTTCTGTTGTAATAGTCCAAGTAATAGTCCTTGTTGTTACTCCGATGTTGTTACTCCGCCATTGTTGTTACTCCGCGGGTGTTGTTACTCTGCCGTTGCTGTTACTCTGCCGGTGTTGTTACTCCGCCGTTGTTGTTACTCCGCCAGTGCTGTTACTCCACCGTTGCTATTAATCCGCTAGTGTTGTTACTCTGTCGTTGTTGTTACTCCGCAGGTTCTGTTACTTTGTCGTTACTGTTACTCTATCCGTGTTCTTACTCCGCCATTGCTGTTACTCTGTCGCCGCTATTACTCTATCATTTTGTTACTCTGTCGGTGTTGTTACTCCGTCAGTGTTGTAACTCCGTCGTTGCTATTACTCGTCCAGTTATTTTTGTTGTTACTCCACCGCCAGGTAGGTCGCCAGGTACGCCTTCATTGACTCTTACGGATTTAATTAAAATATTCCAAAGAAGAGACTAGTACGTGCCGCAGACGACCGCATTTTAGTTGGGAGGGTCCCGTCACAAATAAACGACAATGCACCTAAAATTGTAATTATATTACATCATTACCAAATCTAATGCGAACGAAAACCAAAATATTGCGATTTTGTAATCATGATTCTGACGCATTGGAATTTGAAATCGTACGCCAAAAACCTTATTGGTCATTTCCCCAGTACGCTGTATTCAATCACCATAATCATTCACCTGTACTGCCATACCCTGCCATTATTTATTGTGTTTTTCGAGGTGTACCAGTCATTATTACCATTCTTTTACCCCACGACCACCATGCTAACATTATTGCCATCGTCAGTTTGGATTGCTGTCACTCTCCCCTTGTTAGGATATTCCGAGACATAGGAAATAGTTAAGTATAACTTGGTCTACTATAGAGTTAGGTAAAGTGTGTTTCTTTACTATGTATTTTTGTAACTTACAATCCGGCGTTCATGATATGTAGTGATCCCACTGTTCATTCTCTCCTCGGTATCACTGACACTTGCTTTGTGGCTTAACACCCGATTGGTCCATGATCTCTATTTAAAGAGCATGGAGGGCCATTTGTAGGGTAACCGTTCATGAGAGAAGCTTATGTAAATTTCATTCTTTTATTAATAAATTGCCTGAAGTGGCCGTGTTGGCTCAGGCTGTGGACTATTTCCCTATTTGAGGGTTTTAACCACGTCAATAATACTGGTGTATTGATCTGTGATTTGTTTGTAAGCGGTGTCCTTTGGTGTTCTGTTTGACAAACTTACCCTATAAATTCCTACACCCCCTATCAACCGACTGTATCCATCGTGTCGATCCAGTTCCTACAGCGATGGGTGGGTTGGCTATGCACCATGAGCCGGAGGACACGACAATGGTCCGAAATAATCGGGAAGTATGGCAAGTTTTTGAAAATGCAGGGTGGAACATCTATCTCGACAGGTTGTAGGGGTTTGATGAGGCAATCGCGATCGAATTTGCACTCAATTTAGAGGAAGGGAGCTCTCGAGTCCATGGGATAGAAATCCCTATTACAGAGGAAACCATTGCAGAGGTCAGCAGGCTATCCCAACAGGGGCAGAGATGGTTTTCGCGAAGAACCTCCCTCCCGGAGTTCCCCGAAGCATTTTTGCAAACCAGAGAGAACGTTGTTCAGAAAGGTCGGGGGTATGACCAGAATTCATTACCACACCCATGGGGTGAGGTAGCAGGTTTTGTAGTGAGATACATAACCTACAAGGGGAGGTATACCAACGTGTTTAAATATCATTTCAGAATGTTGGCTCACCTCCGGTTCCCACAGTCGAAAGCCTTCTCATTGAATATGCCTTTCTTCCTGTTAAAAAGTCTCCCACTGATGGCGCAATCTGCTCGGCATTCACGACAAGTTGCGATAGTCATTACCAACCATGGGTTGGTCCGGCTGTTAGTCATGCATGCAATCGATCGACTTCAAATCCTGTGGGAAACATTCCGGGATTCTACAGAGGAAGAGATAGCAGCTACTAGAGCCGGTAGAGAAGAAGAGCCGAAAGCGATGGAGGAAGAACCCGGAGCAGAGGATGAACACGTAGACCAAGAAGAACCAGAAGAAATGGAGATGGAACCCTAGGGGCCGATATAGAAAGGGTCACCAGCACCACGACCGAGGCTGTCTCACAAGAACCAGCCTCGGCTATGGAGCCAGTGGAGCAAATCAGCGGCACTATAATAAGATAAGAGGTACCACATCAGGCTGAGGTGGAAGAATTCGTTAATATTGCGGCCGAGGCTGTCCCACAAGGACCACCCTCGACCGTGGAATCGATGGAGGAAGATGAACCAGGACGAGAGGGGCCCGAAACTGAAAGAACCGTGGGGCCAACAAAAGGAGAGGCTATAGGTATAATGGACGGAATTGACATAATGATGCAAGAATCCATTTTTATCAATGTCGTCCTGGAAGAAACAGTGCTAGCATCATCTGATCAAGAATTGCTGGATACAGAAGGTGGTGTTTCAGAAGAACCACCATCAACCCGTCTAGCCATGGAGATTGCAGAGGAATTAGATGCTGAGACTGACGCTGCTCGACAAGAACCAACGCCAACCTCGAAACGGGGGACTGCACAAATAGGAGTTTCAACCCAGAGCAGAGATGTTGTAGACAGAGGGAAAGAGCACGAGGACACAGCCGACGCCGAGATAGATCAGATAGGAAAATTATTTCAATTTTCCTCTTACTTCTCCATTCCAAAAGGGGCGAAGGTGTCTCGCTCTTCCTGACACATAGGGGAGGATGTTGTCATTCCGTCGATTTTGAGATTTGATGGGTCGAATAAGGGACCAGCTGCCACAAGTTTGTTGGCCACAGAGTTCTAGAGAGACCTTTCTCAGGAACCCAAAAGAGAGGAAGAGACAGGTGTTTCTGAAACAAGGGAAACTGGAGGAGAAATTTTGGCTGAAACACGTATGGACACCCATCAAGTGAGTCTGCCACCTATAAAAATATCTTCACAGCGGGTTGAGGCAGGAGTCAGTAAGGAAGCGGTTGCTACCAAGAACGAGAGAGAAAGCAAAGCAGCCCCGTCGATTAACCCTGTGGATACTCCCTCGAGTAATCCACCACCGGTCGAACTGGCTATAGTACTAGATGTGGTGGTGGTCAAACAAGAATGGATAGAGTTGTGTGAGCAATGGAGGCTTCCTGTTAAGCAGAAATATCGGCTGCAATTCAAAGAAACAATGTAGCTCAAAACAGAGGTCAAGAGGCTGAGAAGGCAGGTGCACCGGTTGAAGAAACAGGTGAAGAAATATAAGCGGCGGGATAAGAAGCCCAAAGCCACGATGGCCGAAGCAGAGACACAGGTAGATGAAGTGGAAAGAACCTCTGTTGCCACTCAGACAGACCCTATCGAGTATTTGTTTGAAGGCCGTGAGTTTTCTTTGACGGCTGAAGTACAAACTTGGAAATCCATCGTGGTGCGATATCAGAACAAAGTGAAGAGAGCCCAAGAATGAGAATCCACGGCTATCTTCGAATATGTGGAGCAAATAGATATAATGCGATTGAGTTATGCATAGCAGCAACTCAAGGTGGAGCGGCTAGAAAGGCAAGTGGCAGAATTGAAAGCAGACAAAGAACAAATTCTCAATTTAACGCAGGAGGTTATGTCATGTCGCCCTCCCGCTTCCAGTTATTCTTTATTTTTGCATGAAATTTTTCTTTTCTTCTGTTTGGAAAGCGTCAAGAAAGAAATTAGTCATGAGATTGAGGATGTTGTACAGTTCCTCAAGATATTGAGAGCCCATGGTGTGCCAACTTAGCGTTTGATGTGTGAGCTTTACATGCATGAGTATCTCTTGTGTGTTGATAGAGAATTTAATCTGGTTCCATATGTGGGGGACATTCATTTGAGGGCCCTCACCTCTTACACTTTCAATCAGATAAGCTGGCAAAAGGCTTCTAATATGTTTGCGTCAAATCAGGTCACGAAACCTTTTATGGTAATAGGAGAACCCGAGAGATCAGTGACTATGTACAATAAGCACAATACATTTTTAGAAATTGTGGGAAACGGGGAACGGATGTTGAAGACACAAAAGTGGTGCATTGATCTCTGTGTCAAGCAATTAGTCACGTTTCAAGCTGAGGCCCTGGATAGTTGTCAGAAAATGTGGATTATGTCACCCACATATGTCTAGAACAGAGAACCGTTTGGAGCACCGAATTTTGCGCGAGCACTCAGTGGGGTGCCAAGATACGTGGCATGCATCCAAACATGTGTGGTCTGGTGGATGGGTATTCGGTTTCAGTACCCCGTCATTTGGTTGCCGGCAGAGCACTACACCCCAGCATATAATGTACCAAATGATTGGTGGAAGGAAGTTCTTCTCTCATAAGGGTTTAAGGTTCCAGGAATAGAAATAGCCGGGGAATACGATCTCGCCCGACTTCATGAAGCCCGCATACTATCCAACCCAGACCTGCGAAGACGGTGATCTGCACGAGGGCATGCAGAAGGCTAGTTGGGGGGAGATGTTGGGCACCAAATCAACCTATATTTTTCTTGCATTTCCACTCCTCTTTTCATCCCTTTTGTATTCATTCACATATATTTACTATGTAAAACTATGAGGTAATTCCCCTTTCTTCATCTCTTGGGATATTTAATTAATGAAGTAGAGTCATGAGGATTTTTCCTATGCGAACCACTAAAACATGTTATGATCACAGATTTTGGAGCACAGGTGTTGACCTCACGACATGTCGCAGCAGTTACACGATTCACAGCAGCTGATCGACCACGATGAAACAACATAACTGATTTGCAGCTGTTCTCAACCCGTTTTGGATCATTTCTGTTCTTGCTCTCTCTGCATTGGTGCTGTGTTGAACTGATGTATATCTTTGGAAATATAGTTGCCAGGTTTTGGGGAGAGATGTTACTCCCCTTTGTACCGTATAAAGGATGACTCATTCCTGTACGAGGGGGGGTTCAATTGTAACAACATTGTTCAGATTAATAAAATTCAACCCTTTTTGTTGTTCTATCTTTCGCTGTGAGTAACGCAGCCCTGATCAGAGAGCTGGGCCCGCTCTTCTGATTAGGTGTTGTGTGTTTTCTTGTTATGTGTGTGTTATTCACTGCTATGTTTATTTCTTGATTGTTGTTACAGATTCTTTAGATCAATGTGAATACCTTTTTAAGTTCTGTAGTTGAGTTTCTATTTCTGTTACAACAATGCTTTGATTTGGTAATCATGAACCCTTGGTCGATGACAGATTGTAACCTTGCCCCTGCATATACCTTGCGTGTTGCCTTGAAAAGAATACGCACCCGGATTGATACATTAATGTAGGAAAAGGGTGAATAAATTTTTCATACATGGACACCAACAATATACACTGAAAATTGTTCATGTCCCAGGAGGTATGACATGTTGTTGAAGGATCATATATAGTTCTAGTGACACACTTGGCATTGATGATCATTACTAACTTGATCATGTATCATTTGAACATAATATGTGGTTTAACCATAAAATTAAACATTCAACAAGAATTCATTGTATGATTGAAAAGCCAACTCCATTGCAAAAAAATAATTATAGTTCATTTATTTATGCAGTGACTCAATTATTTACAATATAATTCAACTATACACTATCCACACAAAACATTGCCACAAACCTTGTTAAGTCTATATAACTCATTCATTGATCCCACCATTGCTACAAAATACATAAGCAATAAAACCATGGAAATGGAATAAAACCTCTATAAATTTCATATTTATATTAACCATCACTAGCACAAGCTATACACAAGCTCCATATACTTAAATGTAAGAACTCAAACTATGTTAATTCATGTTACACTATCTAGCCCATGCCATTATGATAAACATAGTAAATATTGACAATAGAATAACAAACTATCAAATCCATAGTACAATCATAAAAAAATCTAAACAAAAAAACTATTATCTAACAACAACATAACAATAACATCAAATAGAGCGAAAAAAATAACTAATCGGGAAAAAGAAACCGCTACTATTGGAAACAACTCATTTTTTATATTTTGTCTTTAATGTCCTACTTCAGGGAAACTCTAACCAACTCATCTAGCTAGCTTGCCCTAATGAGTTATCCTCGTACATGCTGAGTTGCAAATGTTCATTGGACCAAACTAGGATGAATCACCACCACTGCCCATATCTAACCAGCCTGCATAGTTAGAGGATACATTGTTGACCAAGGAATATTTCATTTAAGGCGTAGTCTCTTCAGCCCTTGTCACACATTTGCGCAGTCTTTCAGGCATCTGTGGCATGTGGTGCATAGTGCCCTCCATCCTCTGTGTGATTTATCCACACTTAGGAAAAATTCATACTTTTCCTCCCTTTTCTCATTGTTCTTTCTTATCCCTAATAGTCCCCCAACACTAAACATGGCTCATCCTTGGGCCAATTTGTTGTGGTTGTGCACCAGTGGAAGAAAGAACCTATAAAACCTTCGCCACAATTTTTTCAAACATTTCTTTGGTAGTGTGTGTGATTGCCTTCGCTTACTCTACCAATCCTATAGTATTTGCAGTAGTCTTGACAGGCATAAGAGCAATTTGGAACGAAGTTTCATTCTCAGTAATGAATTTGTGCATTGTGATCTTTGCTACAACGAAATCATCTATGAGTAGCATGGCTTCAACTTGCAACTTTCCACTTTTTGAGCCAGTTATTGTTGCTCCACTCTCAATTGGTTAATATTTCTTCCCAATTCCACACTTTTGTCAATTGCAACGCCACATTTTTCCATGAGTAGAGATATCAAATAGCTACATATAGTTTCATTTTGTTGCTCCATTGTTTGAATCCTCATCCCAATGTCTTTGAGCTCGACATTATCTTGCAATTTATTCCATAAATCTATGTTGGCCTCATATAATTTGTGCACTCATTTTCAAAATATTGTACACTCTCAAAATATTTGGAGGCTATCTAGACCCTTTCCCTTCTTTTTTACTTCTTATGGTCGGATAGTGGGATTGATCTCCAATTGTAGTTATTCTACCTTTTATTTTAGGCCATGAACAACCTCTTCAATATTGGGCAATTTCTCCTTTGTGGGAGTGTCAGTTTCCATGGGGACACTTGAAATCTTACTATATATGCTTTGATGGCATGTCATAGTGTCCCTTTTATTTCTTCGGCTTGTTTCATTGTTTCTTCCTACTTCTATTTCTTCGGCTTGTTTCATTGTTTCTTCCTACTGTGTGTTTGCTTCTTACAGAGCCTTGTCCTCATTACTGAGTTGGATTAAGTCCACCAAGTTTGCTTGTGCATGAAACTATACTTCCTAGGCAATGGACTACTGCTAAGAATGCAAAACATGCATTGGTAACTAAGAAATAATTAGATCTACCTGCGGAAACACTTGAGCCCGTTGTTGGTCATTAGTGGCCATGAAGTGTACTGCAACTAGGGGGATGACCAAGGTGTTATGCTATGCTAAATTCGAGGATGGTTGTGACGGTTCTCGTAATATCTCCAGTATAAGAGGTGCATTGGTTGCCTCTGTCGTAGTTGTTGGCTCTGTTGCACTAGGTGTAGGAGCAGTTGTCCTAGATGCCTCGATCATTAGGTGTGATTTATCTATTTGTTGGTACATATGATCATGTAATTCCCTCCTGTGCAAGTTTCTCAATGGCTATGATGATAGGGGAAGCTTCTTGCTTCGTCACTTCTTTGATTTGTTGAACTAATTCTCTAGTTCCTCCTCCAAAATAGAAGGTTTTGCAACGCTTATTGTCTTGCTCACTTTTCGCTTCTTTCTGACACCATTCTTCTTACCTCCCAATGGCCTCTTATCACTTCTTGGCACAACTTCCTCTTCCTTGGGTTCCCATTGGGGTGTGTTGGGAAAATCTTGTTCAGGTTCCCATGGCAAAGGTTCTGGGCATTCCTTCGATTATGGGGCAGATGACCTTGTTTATTGTGGGCCTTGGAATTCCCCCTTTGTGCCATTGTCAATTATATGTACCTACAGACGCTCATTAGGGGTTGGTATACATTAATCCACCAACCAATCATTCATTATCTGTGACACTACATTCTCATCAAGCTTGTAACAACACTTCCACCATCACTTGTCAGGGTCTACACGTGCATGTACATACATGTGGTGAGGAGTTGCATGGAGCATTGTGATTTCCTTATATGCTTCAACAACCTATACCGAAATGTGTGATACCTTGAAAATATCATAATTAATGACTTATTTCCATATATAAAATTTCAAATTTGTATTCACCTAGCTCTTTTTATCATAAGTATACTAGAGTGATCCAAACCACAACGCAATGAATTTTGTCTTGTTTGGAATAGGAAAGTTGGCATCTCGAGAGACCTTCCATTTTTACATAGCAATCAGGATCAATAGCCATGCATAATGGAACTCGACATTCCTATCCTTCGCCTACAAACAATCTTGCATAAATTGATTTAGTAGAAAGGTGATCCATTTCATCTAGCACGTGTGACACATTTCGTTGCAATAGCCACTTCTCCTACAGGTCAATGCTCCTTTTGGCACTTCCTAAGAAACTTACAAGAAATTAATAGCGTGGAAAAATTCACCTGCTCATCACTTATAGAGGATATTAATATCCCCCTCCATCCACAAACTGCACTGTATTTTTCTATCACCTCCTTACCAACATCATTCTCATTCTTTTTATCAAAGAGAGGTTATAGATCCTCTCCTACCATGGATAACCCATAAATCCTAGATATGAGTTATGAATCAATCTCTATAGGCTCACAGAACCACATCTCTATTTTGTACACAACCAAGAGTAATTTAACACAAATATTTACTTCATCACTAGACCAAAATGGGGGATATCTAACAAATTTAAAATTCATGATTTATCAACCCCCTTAGTCCATTGTTGAGGTTCACAAACCCGTGGAAGTCTTGGTTGGACTATGATAGTCATGTACTTTACCTTAGCAAGTTGGGGAAAATTGTTGGGGTATGTGACAATGTGTTCATTAAATTTCAGCTTGTCGATCATGTTGAGCATGGCACCTTATTTGATAACACCTTTCAGGATTGAAGGTGTTAACAATTTATACTTTGGCTCTTTCAACAACTGAGTCTTTTATTTTGCAACAAGTTGTGGAGGCCGCACACCACTAGCGACTTTTGTCCTTGATTTATTTGGAACTAATGATGAGGCCATGGCATATGTATCTAACAAATACAAAATTCATCTACAACTACATTTTGATTAGTTTTGTGCTTCATGCCTCGACTTTACTCTTACAAATATGAGACAATGAGAAAAGAACTGGATGAAGTATTAGTGACTTACATGCCTTGTGCACATTTTCAAGAACAATAACTTCTAGTAATCTTGGTTATTATATCTTATAATAACTTCACTAGGCATGAACATCATTCGTGATTCTAGCCATGGTAGAATTCATGCCAAGCAACCTTCCTAACATTGCTGCTGATCTAGGACACATTTTTCTTTAATAAATTTAATGTCCCTTTTAATATATTTCCACAATGCCCATCCACATGGGTGGCACATGCTTTTACTGGTTCCTTTTTCTACAATTTCTTGGTTTCTATTGGCATCATTGACCACTAGATGTAGTCCACTCTTCATGTTATCACTGGTACTACACACTTTCCTTGAATGTTTATACACGTGGTTGTGCAATGTTCTTGGTGCACAGTGTGTTAGCCCTTCGCTGCAACAAGATATATCTACTTTTCCAAGTTAGTCACATTGTTCCTGCGAACACAACATTCTTTGGGTTCTCTACTTCACAATGTTGACCTGTGAATGCCAATAAGGTTACAAAAACAAATATTTTTTACCCCTACAAACACATCAACTTTGGAAAGTGGGGCAATTGTCTCTATACAATTTTAGTCGGTTCCCATTGACAAGTTCATTGATGGGATCCTCATTCAGTGTCTCCAATTATACTGTCATTGCATTTGTGACATACTGCATAATATACAATCCAAGCTAATGCATATGAAATTTCCTAGGGTGTTTCATAAATTCGTTGTCATACATCAACACAAGATCATCAACCTGGGATTTCTTTTGCTTGATATGGAAATCATGCCATGCCTTTTCCCTAGCCTTCACCTCCTAACAGGTCAACATTTTTCACCTCCTGAGTTCAATAAATATGGAGAACTAGAAATGAAAAGGTTTGTTACTAAACTACATATAAAAGTATAATTTTTTATAAGAAGAAATCATTTTTCCAAACACGCTTGCAAGCAATATTTCAAAATACAATATTTTCAAACGTTCTGTTTTGGTTTGATTTTCTCTACAGGAGCATGTAATGTGCAACTTTATAATTTCAATACATAAAGTTGGTTTTTTAGTAAATTGATATATAAGTGTAATCTAAAACCTCTCTAAAATGACAAATTGAGATACTAAGATTTGGAATAAATTAATGAAACAAATAACACTAATATGATTTTATGGTTATGTAATAGCCTTGGGAGATTGCGTTAGAAAAGATAAACACCAAACAAAAAAACTTAGGAAAAAAGGACAAGCAAACAAAAAGATAACTCCTCGGAGAACCACATTAAAGAAAAAGTCACTTGTCTAATTAAACAGAACAACATATAAGTGAGAGGAAGAAGCTTACCTTAAGAATGTCATTGCAAACAGTAGCACAATAGTCTTTGTGCCATTAATATTTTCTCAAGCAATATTGTCAAGGTGGAAGTGATAGGTTTGGAGTTGAAAGTAAGATCACCAAGTGAAATTCTATTCAAGATGGAAAGGTCCTGTTATCCCCCACCTTGTGAAGAAGGATCATCCCTTTCTCTTTCATTATTCCTATCAAAAGAACCTTTTCTCCTTTTGTCTCCCTCCCTTTAAATTTTCTTTCTGATTCAATTATCCTTTTCAACTTCTCATAAATTGAACCTTTTCTCAATTTCTCTCACTTTAAATTCAGGTTCCCATTCCCTTTCAATTCCCCTCACGAACCTTTGAAAAAATACTTCTTGTTTGATAGCACCGTGAAACCCTCTATAGTTGCTTTCCCTTTTCGCCTCTACATCATCCCCAATTCTTGTTCATAATTTGATCCCTCTTTGATAGCGAGCTCCCTTGACTGGACACTCAACCTTCCAGAATATATCCCTTCTCCCCTTGGCTAGTTTGCTTCATAAAGCACTCTGCAATCCATTCCAATATATTTTCTTTATTTGTTAGTGATAAGTAACTAGGTCAAATCCCAATGAGTTTAGGGTAGTTTTTTTGACATAAAATAAATTCTCTAACATGCCAAATAAAATAATCCTTCGTAGGTGACAACATGCAAAAAATGAGTTTAATACTTTTAATCGCTCATTTGCTTTAAAATCAAGTTTAGTATCTCTATTTTGAAACTAACATGGAATTTTTTTGGCTCAAGTCTTTCCTGAATATCTGGCGAGTCTCTCAAGTCAATAAGATTTTTTATCTCTAGCTTGGCCTAGCCATTTATTGAATATATGAAGAGTGTCTTGATGATCTTGTCAATAATAGTGGCAAATTCCTATCATGGACCTCTCCAAAGACCATTATCAATCCATAACACGTTGAAATCTTCAATGGCCACATTCCCTTTCCTTTTCCGTGTTGTCCCCAATTATCGTTCCATCATTATGGCCTTTTTTACAGCAAGCTCCCTTGATCGGTCACCGATCTTCCAATTAACTCGATTCCTGCTCCTCTAGCCTAGGTTATTTCACAAAGTCATCTGCAATCCATCCCAATAGGATTTTCTTTATTTGCTAGTGGTAGGTCATGAGGTCGAAACCCTATGAATTTAGGGTAGACTTTTGGTCATTAAATAAAGCCTCTCACATTCCAAACAAAGACAACACCAATTTACATACTTTTTAGTGTTTGTAAGCTAAAACATCTAGTTTAATACTTTTTACTGTGAAAATCGACCCAAATTTTTTATGGCAGGATCCTTTCTGGAATACCTGGAGAGTCTCTCAACTTTCAAGTCAAGAATGTTTTTCTCAAATCTGGTCCAACTGTTTATGGAATATTTGGAAATCTCTCAAGAATCTTGTCAATAATAGTGGTGAATTCCCCTTATGAACATCTCCATAGACCATTCTTGTCCTATAGCACGTTGAAACCCCTGATGGTCATTTTCACTTCCCACTCCACATCATCCCCAATTCTTGTTCCATAATTATGGCCTTCTTCATAGTAATCTCCCTCCATGGTCACTCAACCTTCTAGACTCTATTCCTAGTCCCAACCAAAGCCATTTCAAGGAGGACTTTGTAACGCAGTTCAATATGATTTTCTTTATTATCCAATGGTAGTTCGCAAGGTCGAAACTTGGTGAGTCCAAGAGAGCCACTTAAAATCTTTCTTGAATGTATGGGGACCCTGTCATATGAATAATGCCTTGTTTGGAGTCCATCCTGGATGTTTATTGAATGTTTGGAAAGTCTTGAAAATCTTCACAACAATAGGGGTGATTTTTGTTTCATAAATTGAAAGGAATAAATATGTCATTCATTTTTCTCTAGAAATGCTTTAGGTATTAGTTGAAAATGCCACCGAACCCTTCGAGGTGGCGAGTTAGAATCATCTCCTTGTGGGTGCTCTGGTTGGATGAATACGAAGGAGAAGTGTATTTTGCATACATATCCGACTCTTGAACTCTCAAATCAAATGAAAGAAACCTAATGGAAAAATTTGACACAGTTATATGAAGGATGTGACATGCCTTTCAGTGATTAATTTTGCATATCATACCTGACCCTTGAACTCTCAAATCAAACGAAAGAAATCTAATGACAACCAGAAAGATTGATTTGTTGAGCCTGGATTACAACCTTTTCCATTCGGGTAAACCAAGGGATGTTTAGATGCAAAGGAAATTTATTTAAAAGTATATTTTTTTTAATCATTTAATATGCAAAATGTGTAGTAATATTTGTACAAATTATTTAAATGAGTAAGGATTTCGTAATTTCTTTTAATAGAGTTTCAGCGATTTTATTATATAAAATTTGGGTGAAACATTTTTAATGTTTTTTAGAAGAGAGAGAGACAGAGAGAGAGTGAGAGAATTTAATCTATGAATTAAATTTAGTCTGGAAAGTTTTGCTTATATTAAAATCTAAGTAGTTTTGAACTTCATCCTTCTCAAAATTGGTGAATAGTTGATAATTAAGATGTTATTTGTAATGATTTAAATTATTCCATCGCAGTGGATGATCATTTATCATATATTCAATGATAAATCTCAATCTCATTGTGTTATCGATGACAATTATTATATATTATTATGCATGGTATATGTGCTTCTCTTCTCCCCATCACATGTCAAATGTGTTAACCGTATGGAAATCCATGAAAGTAGTATTTAAGGAGGAAATTAATGAATGAAAATGAAATCAATCTCTTTGACATTTTATAAATGGATACGATAATGAATGAAGAAAGATAAGTTCGAAAACATGAACATTTTTCAGTGCATCTGCTTGTAATTCCCTTTAAGATTCGCTTTCCCAAGCTATAATAAGTTTGGTCATTATGAATGGGAGTCTGTTTTGGGCTGCTCATTTTAAATCTAGTTGTTCCCTTGGATAGGTAATTAATAAACCTAAACAATAATATTGTGAAACAACTCTAGAGTTGGTAACTTGATTGGTTGGGAACATTCTCCAATTTACTAAGAACAATTTTAAAAGATAAATTTAACTTTTATTACACTTGCCTAAAATATACATTCTTGCTAAATTATAAATTAGTAATATATGTACTTTAAAACTATAAATATGTGTATAATGCTTTATAAACACCAAGTGTGAAGTGTAATTGGCCTCTGCAAAGCATATTTGAGGGCTGAAGATTGTTAACGTTTAACACAGAGACTACGCTTAGATTATTACACTCCTCCTATTGGCAACAAAAATGGCAATCCAAGATCATGTCCCCACAAATCGCAGAAAAGAAAAGTGCAGTCAAGAAAAGCTTGACCATTGAATCCAGCCAATATTTGTTTCCGATCCTTGTCCCAATCTTTGCCATTTACGAATCTGCTCCTCCTCCTCCCATGGCTACTGCGCTTCGCTGTATGAGTCTTGTCTTGGAGCTCCATGTCATGTATGTTTGTGAGTCTGGTGGTCTCTGTATGAGTTTTGTGTAGTCTGGTCTGGTCTCTGTATGAGTTTTGTATGGTATGGTCTGGTTTGCGTGTTGTTGTGTTGCGCGGTACGGGGAGTTGAAGGTAAACATACATCACATCAATTTTCTCAAGGTAGACAGACGTCACCGGAGCGAAAGGTATGTGAATGAGGAGATATCCACCCATATCCTTCTCAATCCCAGGTATGCAAATTTCTGTACATGTAACCTTCACACAGTTGTCAGATTAAATTGGCTTAGTAATTGGCATACATTGCAAGAATTAGAATTAATATGATTTTGTAATTATTTCATGCAATTAGCTCTGTTCTAGCATATATTGAATTACCAGGCTAAACGCGTAAATATGAATGGGCAGCTGCTTCAGTTTTTGAATCCACAAAAATTGCCTAATTATGAATTGGTACATGCCCTGCTTCAGTTTTTGAATGCACAGAAATTTCTAGGCTAAACGTATTTATATGAATTCATATTTGCATTGAATTCATATTTGCATGGGATAGGATTCAATCAATCGCAGGTAGATTAGGTGAATTTCTATGCATCGAGTCCCTGTTTTTCTTCTTTTTCTAGTTATAAATTCAAATAGAGTCTCTGTTTTTCTTCTTTTTCTAGTTATAGATTTAAATAGAGGCACAGAATTAAATCCTCCCACATCCACATCCTCCTCTCTTCTGGTAAAATCCTGTATAGTCTCTTTGTTTCAACTTTCTCCGTCTTCTTTGGTTAATCTTCATCTGATATGGTCAAATTCTATATAGTCTCTTTGTTTCTGTGTGTCTTTCTTTTGTTAATTCAATTTTGTTAAATGCATATAAGTAACTCTCTATTTTCAATTTTGTTGTTAAATGCATACAAGTAGTAGCTCTGCTCTCTGTTTTATATGCAATTCTGTATGATAAGGCCATCATTGTGCTTTTGCTTATTCAATTATGGATGATAAGGCTCTGTGTTTGTACTCTCTGTTTTATATGCAATTCTGTATGATAAGGCCGTCATTGTGCTTTTACTTATACTGTTTGTGCTTTTGCTTATGCAATTATGGATGACAAGGCTCTGTGATTGTACTGTTGGGATGTAGCATTCCCTTACCTCGCTGGGCTTGGGA
The DNA here is from genome assembly GCA_031772625.1 of Pinus tabuliformis. Classification (NCBI taxonomy): domain Eukaryota; kingdom Viridiplantae; phylum Streptophyta; class Pinopsida; order Pinales; family Pinaceae; genus Pinus; species Pinus tabuliformis. The sequence goes on along the minus strand of CM062808.1, from coordinate 563,905,529 downwards.
AGAAGTCCTTATGCACCGATAACTATAAGGCTGGAAGGAGAAACAAAGAGTATATATACCTCATTAGGGTGCGACACCCTACCTCTGCTCAAGGGAAGAACGCCGCCGATTCAGGTATACACAGATTATATGAGAAGTTTCAGAGATACTACGTTCAGAGATTATATGCCCATCTAATTCTCTCTCCGACTAATTGAAACATAGATTTCCATAGATTAAGTCTTCGATTGATGTGAATAGGTTCTGTTTGTTTCCTTCCTTCCTGAGAATCAATCTAAATAGGCTCCGTCTGTTGGTTTCCTTCCTGAGAATCAATCTGAAAAGGCTCTGTCTGTTTGTTTTCTTCCTGAGAATCAATCTGAATAGGCTCTGTTTGTTTCCTTCCTGAGAATGCAAGTTTGTCATACACGCAGGAAATTCAAGTTGGAGTGGGGACTTGTGGGGAGCTGAGGTATCCCTCAGATCCTGAAAGCAACGGCACCTGAATTGGCCACTTTCAATGTTACGACGAGGTAAATCAGCCTTACTTTTCCCGGACAATGGGAATTCCAAATCTGTGATACAAATAGTAGAATAGAATCCAATAATTTTATTTATGACCTCCTTAAAACTGTAATCACCTAAATGTTTTGAATCCAATTTTTGTACAGTATACGAAGGTGTCCTTGAGAGCCCATGCAGAGAGGCGGGCGGGCGGGATTTGCTGTCTCTGATCGATCGAGAGACTTGTTCAGCCTCTGCGCGGTGTTTCTGTCAAAAAACAGAGTGACTGTGCTGCATGATGCTTATTCAACATAAATATTTTGTAATACATAAATATTTTTAAGAAATATATATATATGGGAAATTTGCAGACAGTAGAATCTTTAAAGCGAATGTAATATTTAGTACCCAATAAGCAGTGCATACTTCGCAAACCTTGAAGTGATGGTGAGATGATCTCCCTCAGCATCGAAGACTACCACTGAGCATGTGACCCAGGGCTTTGTAACACCATGTTGATGCTTTCTATATTTGTGATCGACTGGTATTCCATTCCATGTAATGAAACGACCAAAAATATGTGTTTTCTTAGCTTAGATTCGATTGGGTTTAATAGTCAACGACATCTGAACCTTCGATTATTTGTTTTGAATATATGAACAAATGGAAGGTGGATGACCTGGCACCGATCCACCCGCACGGTTGTACGGAGAACATGAGAAGCGTGGACGAGGTGGATCCCTGTGCCAGTGGGACCTAGTGCGTGGATTTACAGGCATGTTCAGCGAGCAGAGCAGCAGCTTCATGCATCAGAGTCACAAATCAAAATAATGTCTGACCACTGTGTGTTGTTCATATTTTTCCCAGCGCCAGTCCACTGGATCAACTCCTCATCGATGGGTATATTTTCTTATTTTTCATTTTATTTATAGATAGAAATTTGGATAACTCACTGAATTTATCTGTTTTGGTAAGTAATTGGATTTCATTATTGTGGGATTCATTTTCAGCTGCTGTGTGACGGGCTCTTAGCAGCAATGGGACGCAGGAAGCAAACCACTGATGGGCTTCAGGATACACAGGTGCTCACCATTACTATTTTCTTTTTTCGATGTTGCTTTTTCCATTATAGTTATCTTAAGAAAAATAGCCCCTCCTATAATGTTTGACTCAGGGCTCCATTATTTGACCAAACCAATTCATCCTCTATGTTCTTAATTCTTCATTTTCAGTTTTCTTGTATAGGCCTCCCATACATCTCCTTCAATACCATCCAAACCTAGGAAGTTTGCTTTCTTCCACTCTTGATGCCATATACATTAGAATTCTGGGGGTTTGCCTAATCTAAGTTATAGTTGTTTTTAGGGACTTACTTCTCCACTTCCAACCTTAGGAAGGATTAGTTCCTACACTTAACTCTTTCTCCATTACCAACTTCCCACAATAGCCAATTCTGCACAAGAGGGAAGGCTTGGACAATGACCTTCCAACATATCAACAAATTATATTATGAACATTCTTGTGAGGTCTTCTAATGAATTAGGTTCAATGTATTTTTATAGGATAACTTGGCTTCATAGACCCTTATTTGATATGAGCCTCCATATGCCTCTAGCTACCAAAGCCTTCCCAAAATTAGGCATATTCTAGTAAGCCCCAACTCCTTCACGTTCTTAAATCTCAACTTCTTCATCACTTTCGATTTTTAACTATGTTCATGTTCCAACATTTGCATTTTCTCTTCTTACAATGAATCGTACTAAATGAGCCAATTTCAGTCAATAAGTACCTTTCTAATCTCATTATTATAGTAGAGTCTAGACTGTTTAATTTTCAAACTTATTTTCATCTAAATGATTTTTTTCCTTCTGAAGTCAAAGTACATGCTCCAATACTAATGCTCAATATGTAGCAAGATTTCTCTTTAGTCAAGTTAAGTTAAGAAGATGATTTCAATCATCAAATTATGTTAGTCACTTTCTTAAATGATAAATCAATTTATGCATATTTTGTTCCACTATATAGAGAGCATGGATTTTCACTGAATTTTAAAATATATTATTTTTGCAGAGGATGACTTGGATATGTGCATGGCCACGACATACGAAGCATTTACATGTCCATCATGTTCATGACAAAAGACATGAAATGATTACGACATTAATCGCTTTCAAAAGAAATAAACATTTATTTATTCATTGTGTTGTAATTACTCTCGGAAAACTCGTAATAATAATAATAATATTTTTTTTTTGAAGGGGCTAAAAAAGCCCCTTCCCAATGCCCTTAAGAACGAACCATGGTCGTTCTTAAGGGTTTGTGCATCCTCTCTCCTTTTCCACTTCTTAGTTTTTACTTTTCCTTGGATTTGGTTATGTCTAATAGTAGTTAGCATCATAGATTTTAAGCTAATAACTTTTAATGATACATCAATCTACATTATGGAACATACTTGAAATTTGAAATCCAAAATTAACTTCTTAATTGTTAATGTATGCTTCACACATTTTTAAATTGTTAAATGCATTAGAACAGTTTTTGTTTGTGTATTGATGTGTATTCATGTTATTTTAATGTAATGTTTGATGACATTTTGTACTTTGCTTATGATTGTCTATGATAATGTTTGTTGTTTGAGTTTTAATGGTTGTATTTAGAATGAATATGTATGGCATCTATTTGTCTCCTTTAGCAATGACCATTCACAACATGTTTTCTGTGATGATTAAAATTTGATGTGTGATATGTGTGTATTTGCAATATTTTATGTGTGGTGATCAAAATTTGATGGGTGATCTTTGTATGTTTTTGTATTTACAATATTATTTATGTATGGTGATCAAGATTTGATGTGCATTCATGATTGTAGCAATATTTTTGGTTTTAGTTTCATTTGTACGGTTGTTTATTTTCAATGATTGTGTATGACATTTGGATATGTAATTTGGAATGTGTGTGAAATTTCATTTAGCAATGCTTAGTATCTCCATGTGCTTGTATCTTATGCATTTACTATATTTTTAGGGTGCAATTGATACGTTTGTGTATTCTTGTATTTTGATGTGTGTTTATGAATGTAGCAAAGTTTGGAGTTTTTGTGTCATTTGTATGGTTGTGTATTTACAATGATTGTGTGTGACATTTGGATATGTACTTTGGAATGCATGTGAAATTTCATTTGGCAATGCTTAGTATATCCATGTGCTTGTATCTTATGCATTTTCAATATTTTTAGGGTGTAATTGATATGTGATGTTTCTATGTAAATTGTATATGCTTGATTTTTATGTGTATTCATAATTCTCGCATTGTTTGTGGTTTTAGTTTCATTTGTATGATTGTGTATTTATAATGATTGTGTATGACATTTGGATATGTACTTTGAAATGTGTGAAATTTCATTTGGCAATGTTTAGTATCTCCATGTGCTTGTATCTTGTGCATTTGCAATATTTTTAGGGTGTAATTGATATGTGATGTTTCTATGTTTGTGTATTCTTGTATTTTGATGTGTATTCATGATTGTAGTAATGTTTGTGGTTTTAGTTTCATTTGTATGGTTGAGTATTTATAATGATTGTGTATGACATTTGGATATGTACTTTGGAATGTGTATGAAATTTCATTTGGCAATGCTTAGTATCTCCATGTGCTTGTATCTTATGCATTTACAATATTTTTAGGGTGTAATTGATATGTGATGTTTCTATGTTTGTGTATTCTTGTATTTTGATGTGTATTCATGATTGTAGTAATGTTTGTGGTTTTAGTTTCATTTGTATGATTGTGTATTTACAATGATTGTGTATGACATTTGGATATGTACTTTGGAATGTGTATGAAATTTCATTTCGCAATGCTTAGTATCTCCATTTTCTTGTATCTTATGCAATTACAATATTTGTAGGGTGTAATTGCTATGTGATGTTTCTATGTTTGTGTATGCTTGTATTTTGAGTTTGATTTGCATAGTATTTACAATTATATTGTATGACTTGTATTTTAAAGTGTGTGAATTTCTTTTGCCAATGTGTAATGTTTACATAGGCTTGTATGTTTATGCATTTACAACATTTTTTGTGTCTGGCATGTAATGTTTGTATGTTTGACAATTTTTGGGGTTTGTGTATTTACAATTTCTTTGCTCGCAATAATTAAAACTTTGATGCTTATTTTTTTGTAATAATCAAAATTTTACGCATAATGTTTTTATGTTTGCAAAATTTGATCTGCAATCATGTATTAATGGAAATTTGATATGCATTGATGATTGTGTATAATATTTATTATGTTGTTTCCTTTATATCTATGTATTTAGAATGAATGTGGATGACATGTTGTATGTAATCTAAAATAGATGGTGGGGTTTGGGGAGTGATGAGTGTAGTGTAATTATAGGCTAGAAGTGAGGGGGGAGGCCAGATGAGCTTCCACCTTCACGTGGTTGGCCTCGTTAGCAGAGAATTTATGATTCTTGAAGCTAAGAGAAGCTCTCTATGTAAATACACACATGCAAGCATTAGAGCCCAATTTTTATCATCCCCCACTATCTATATATATATATATATATATATATATATATATATATATATATATATATATATATATATAGATATATAAGTGCGGTTCACGAATACCTTGGTCAGTTAGTGGTCGTTACTTCCACGGAAAAATCTGGGCTAATCGCCCCTCGGCCCATTGGCAAGACCTAACCCCAAGGGCTTCGGGCAGATTCGACCCTATGACCTCCCGATGGCGAGGCACGGTTTTTGACCAACTAAGCTAACCCTTGGGGCTAACATCCCCCACTATATATATATATATATATATATATATATATATATAGATATATATATAATGAAATTTGATGCTTAATGTTTTTATATTTATGTGAATAATCTAGAAATAGTAGAACAAAATCACTCCTCACAAAAGCCCTCACTTTGAAAATATATTTGATCATATTTATACAATTTTTTAAAACTTCAAAAATAATAATATTTGCATACCATTAAAAATTTATATTGATTTTTTATAGTAATTTAATACTAATATTAATATTAAGAAGATATTTATTATTTAAAATTTATATATGATAAAAGTGTAAAATAGTTTTAATTTAATTAATATGATTATATATATTTATATATATATATATATATATATTTAATAATATTTTTATTTAAATATTTATTATATATTTATTAAAAATAATATTATATAATTATATAATATCGAAATATAATGTAATCAATATTAATAATATTAGAACGTGTATAAAATTATTTTTTTTCAATATACTTCACAATTTCATGAATTAATGCTAGCTAGAGTGACTTAACCCATATTCCTTAGTAAAAAATAAAGTAAGTATATATATATATATATATATATAATTTGATTAAAATATTTAAAATTTAAATATATAATGTTTAATATATTTGTTAAAGAAAAATATTTACAATATATTTGAACATATGTGTACACTATTTAAAACTTGAATAATAATGTTGTGTATATTATTAAAAAATTATATTGATTTATTTGGGAATTTTAACCTCTTGATTTTGTGTCCATGAAGGTTTTGGATTGGTTTATGTTGGTGGATTTGAACTGTATGCTAGAAATTCAAGATTTTGAGGTGAGGTAGGCTTGCTGGATTTATATGATCATTTATATTGTTTGCTTGATCCTTACATACATTAGTATTTTGTGTTTCTCTCTTGGAGGTCACTTTTGCGCTTCTCATAGCTTCGGATTGGAGGTTTTATGACATAAATTAATCTTAACTTGTTGTGGGTTTCACTAAATTTCGAAGTCGAGATTTGGATAGGCTTCTTTGAAGGCCCTATTTCCAATTTACTATTTTGGTTCTCTCTGATATTCAATGTGCCTAAGGTGGTTATTGGGTTTATTCTTTATGTAACACTCTCTTTTCTTGTGGTTGGTATATTATTTCAGTTATGTCTATGCTCAGGTCAGTGTTTCATCTTAACAATGGTGGTGAAAACTCTCATGGCTTGCGGTGGCAACGATAGATTTTGTGATTATGTTATGAAAGCCATGCATCAATAATTATCTGATATATTTCAAAACATGCAACACCTTTAAACGAGAATTCAACATGTGGTGGATGAACTGGGTTATATCATATCATAGTTGGAGGAAATTTTATTAAAAATGAGCAATGATAATGACACAACAGATGGTGAAAATGGCAATAGGTGGGTGATACCCTTGAATGGTTAATTTAGTATTTTGACATGTGCAGTAAGATTTGTTTTTGGGTGGACCAATATTGGCGTATGTATAACTACAACAATATGGAATATTTTATAGCTTGTCAAGAAAAAATGTCTTTACTCAAGCTCGTTCTCTTGACATCATGGGCAGAGCCTAAACCAAATAAAAGTAGATGGGAGAACTATGTTCGAGAAAGACACAAGAAGCTAGAAATTTGAGACTAAAATAAGGGCGATTAGGACTCTCAGAAAGGAAAAATCATGGAAACAAGCTAGAGCGAGAAATGGCAAGGGAGTATAGGGTGAAACAATGGATATTAGAACTAGAGGGTGGACCAAAGGGTGAATGAGGTGACCATGCTCCTTCAACAAGTAGAGAGATATTATATAGTAATGCTTCTCTGGGTATATTGAAACGAGCTCATTAGTTAGCTTCCTCATAATTTGATAAGGAATCTCCCTAAATGTGTAATGATAATTTGCAGATCACTTTAATCAAACCACCTTCGAAAGGTTGGGTCAAGGTTTCAAAAAAGAAAGGAAAAAAGTGTGGGCTTGAGGATGAGCCCTTATTTGAGTGATCCATCTTTCTAATTGTTTATTCTATCCCTTTATGTCTTCTTTGTTACTCTCAATATCATTCATCCCTACTTAGATATCATTAGTACAGGGAAGATTGTGCCAAAAAATGAAGCATGATATAATTTTATTTTCGTTTGATAAAAAAAAATTAAACTTTAAAAAATATATTTTAGTTAAATTTTAATTATTATAAAATAATATTATAATAAATCAATATATTTTTTTAATAATATACACATTATTATTCATCAGTTTTAAATAGTGTATGTTTAAATATATTGTAAATATTTTTATTTTAAACATTTTTCGTTAACAAATATATTAAACATTATATATTTAAATTTTAAATATTTTAATCAAATTAAATATATTATATATTTTATATATATATATATATATATATATATATATATATATACTTTATTTTTTACTAAAGAATATGGGTTAACTCACTCTAACTAGCATTAATTCATGAAACTGTGAAGTATATTCGAAAAAAATAATATTATACATGTTCTAATATTATTAATATTGGTTAGACGATATTTCGATATTATATAATTATATAATATTATTTTTAATATTATATAAGGTTGGCAAGGCTATCTAAAAGGAACTATGGGGTCCTCAACACACTTCCGTGCTGAAAACAAACTCTATAAGAAGTCTGACTACCACGGATGGAAGACGTCTCTTGATCTAACATTAGAAGAACAAGAAGTGTTGGACCATGTGAGAGGCAGAGTTGTTGAGCCTCCATCAAATGCACCCACTGCTGCCAGGAACAAATGGACCAAGGGAGAAGTCAAAGCAAAGAAGATCATCTAGGACTCTATCGACAAGTGCTTGGTGACCTATGTTTCTGAGTTTAACACCGCCAAGGAAATCTACGATAGAGTTTAAAGTTAATGATGCAAATCGAGTCCTGTTTCTTAGAAATAAGCTGAAGGAAATTAAGAAGGGAAAAGATGAAAATATGCAAGCATATTTCCTAAGGATCACTGAGATCAAGAACGATCTCTTATCTATTGGGGAAGTAATTCCTGACAAGGAAATGGCACTCACAACTCTTGGAGGACTACCATCTGAATCATATATATTCAGGACTACTCTCCTCAACAATAATGTTTTTCCTGGATTTGAGGAATTAATGGCAATATGCATTCAAGAAGAAGCAAGGATGGAAGAACAAGAAATGCCCACACTTAAAGGTCATCCCACTGCCTTTTCTACTCATGCTAAAAGAAGAAACAATTCCGAGGCTAAATCCAAAGGAAAGGCTGGACCAAAGGGTGGAAGAAAAGGATGATGTTACCATTGCAATAAACCAAGTCATTATGCAAGGGAGTGTCCTGATAAAAGGAACTCACACCAGGATGATGATCAAAATCCCTCTCAATGCAATCAAAGAAATGGTAGGACAAATGGCCGAGGTAAAAGGAGTGTTGGAAATCAAGGAAGAGGACAACCATTCAAGAAGGCAAGAAATTCCAGGTATGAATCTAACATTGTTGACAATAAGCAAGATGAATATTATCTACCAGCTGCTCTATCTACCACTGCTCCCCTAGACTCGCTGGGAAATTGGCTTATTGATAGTGGTGCCTCAAGGCACTTCACTAGTTACAAAGAAGCTCTCTATAATCTGGTAGAGAAAGAAACCAACCTGGAAATTGTTCTTGGAGACAATTCAAAATATCTCGTGAAAGGCGTAGGGAATGTCACTCTTCAATTGAATCAGGGTAATACCATCCACTTACAAGATGTATTATATGTACCTGATCTCAAAAAGAACCTGGTGTCCATTTCGGCAATGGAAGACAAAGGCTACAAGGTGACTTTCAACGATGGCAAGGTATGTGTATGGAAAAAGAACTTTAAAGATGCTTTTACTCTTGGGTTTCAAGTTGATTCATTATATCAGGTCGAAGGAAGTCCGTTGGGTGTCATGACTTGTGACACATCTCTTCAGTCCGAACTATGGCATCGGAGGTTTGTTCACCTTCATTATAAAGCTCTACCTGATGTAAGAAAAATGGTAACCGGGATGCCCGAGTTCAGATTAGAGCAAGAAGGTGTATGTCCAGGATGTGCCGAAGGAAAGCTCAAAAGGGGACCATTTCCCTCAACCCAAAGCAAGACCTCTAATATATTGCAATTGGTTCACTTAGACATATCCGATATGATGCTTGTGAACTCCTTGGGAGGATATTTATATTACCTCACCTTTACAGATGTCTATTCTCGCAAGACTTGGATATATTTCTTGAAAAAGAAGGATGAAGTGTTCTCCCAGTTTCGACACTTCAAAGCCTTGATTGAGAATCAAACTGAAAAGAAGATCATGATCCTAAGGACAGATAATGGGACTGAATATGAATCCAATGAGTTTCATGACTTTTTCAAAGAGGCTGGGATTAAGAGGGAGACTACTACACCATATACTCCTGAGAAAAATGGTGTGGCAGAAAGGAAGAACCGTACGATTGTGGAAGTTTTCCGTGCTATGCTCCATGATCAAATACTTCTGAAGTTTCTATGGGCCAAAGCTGCAAACACTGTCGTATATGTACAAAACCGATGCCCTCATCAAGCATTGGGTTCCAAAACTCCTGAATAAATGTTCACCACTGGTCAAAGGGAAGTCGAGACTAGTCATGATGTCACCTTTGACGAAGATATGGCCCTTAGCAAGGTGGACAATCTTCCTACTTTGAGGAGTTCTCAAGAAGCTGACACCAGGGAACCAAAAGAAAAAGAAGATGAGACAATGCCTGATGTGGAAGAACCCTTCGATCCTATTGATGCTCCACTGCCTGAGCCTTCCTCTTCAAGGAAGAGGCCTTCATGGCTTAGGGGGACACTTGATGATGCTGAAGGACACACAGCTCCCCGAGGAACCTTCCGTGAAAGTAAGAAGCCGAACAGGTATCAGGGATACCTGACCATCATGAGCACCATCATCCAAAATGAGCCTTCATCATTCACAGATGCCATCAAGCATCAAGTATGGAAGGATGTTATGACTGAAGAATATGAGTCTATTATGAAGAACGATGTCTGGGATGTGGTTCCCAGACCCCAGGACAAGACAATTGTCGCTTCAAAATGGCTTTACAAGATAAAGCATGTAGCTGATGGAAGTACGAAAAAGTATAAGGCTCGTTTTGTCGCTCGGGGTTTCTCCCAGAAGGAAGGAATAGACTATGACGAGATATTTGCACCTGTTGCCAGATATACCACCATTCACTCGATCATAGCCCTTGCTGCTTTGCAAGGATGGAACCTACATCAGATGGATGTCAAGACTGAATTCTTACATGGTTCGATCAAAGAGGAGGTCTATGTAAAGAAACCCGCAGGAATTGAGGTTTATGATCGAGAATCTCATGTGTGCAGGTTGAAGAAGGCCCTCTATGGGCTAAAGCAAGCACCACGAGCATGGTATGAGAGGATCGATAGCTACTTGATGAAGTTGGGATTCACTAGGAGTGAAGCTGACCCTAACCTTTACTTTAAGGTTACAGATGAAAAACCTCTCATACTAGTGCTTTATGTTGACGACCTCTTTCTAACAGGTGCAAACCCTCTCATTCACAAATGTAAGAGGGAGCTAGCTTCTGAATTCGAGATGAAAGATCTAGGACTCATGCACTGTTTCCTAGGAATCGAAGTCTGGCAGAAACCAGGGGAGATTTTCCTATCTCAAGGAAAGTATGTGGTGAAGATACTGGAAAGATTCGGCATGGTGGATTGCAAGCCCGTAACTACCCTAATGGAGTTTGACTTCAAGAAGTTAAGTGGTAGTGCTGGTGGACCTGTTTTACGAAATACCACCAAGTATCGTCAACTCGTCGGAGCATTGATGTTCTTAGTGAACTCCCGTCCAGATATATGCTTTGCAGTCAACACATTGATTCAACAAATGGTTGACCCTCACCACATACATTTGATTGGTGCCAAGAATCTGTTGAGATATCTTCGTGTCACAATTACTTATGGGTTCAGATACACTACCGAAAACGTGAGACTAATCGGATATACAGATGCCAATTGGGCAGGTAGTGTGGTGGACTGTAAGAGCACTTCTGGGTGCTATTTCTCTTTGGGATCTACTTCAATATCTTGGATGAGCAGGAAGCAAAAGTCGGTGGCTTTGAGCATCGCCGAGGCAGAGTACATTGCTACTAGCATGGCCTCCTGTGAGGCAGTCTGGTTACGAAAGCTCTTCAGTGAGCTGTTTGGATTTACATTGGATACCACCGTGATCCTGTTTGACAACCAGAGCGGGATTCGTTTATAAAAAAATCCTGTATTCCATGATCGCTCCAAGCATATCGCTATCAGGTACCACTATATTCGAGATATGGTGCAGTGGGGAGCTATAAGGCTCCAACATATCGGTACAAATGAATAGGTCGCCAACATTTTGACAAAGCCCCTAGGAAAGGTCAAATTCCTGACATTCCAAGAACGACTTGGAGTCGTTCAAAGACCCTCTTTTGAGGGTCAAGTATGATGTACTGAGCTCTGAGGGCTCCAGGGGGCACAGGGTACTTCTTGGAGCAACATATGACCACAGGGTGACTCACAATCCCCTGTTGGTGCACTTTGTACAAGGTAAAAGGTTCAACCTTCCCCTGTGACACCCCATGGCAACTATGGAACAGGATGATTAGTTCTCTTGTGGGCCAAGATGATTCGTTCTTCGTGGTGACTATGGAACAGGATGATTAGTTCTCCTGTGGGCCAGGATGATTCGTTCTCCATGGCGATTATGAAACAGGATGTTTCATTCTCCTGTAGGCCAGGATGATTCATTCTCCTGTAGGCCAGGATGATTAGTTCTCCGTGGTATCCACTGGACATGATGATTCGTTCTTTTGTGGACAGGATTATTAGTTCTCCTGTCAAGGCATCCTACCCAAGCAGTCGGGACTCATGGGAAGTACCTCTCATCTGATCAATGAGCAGGGAAATGAGGATAGGGACCATAGTAGTTCTATCGATGGACACATCGTTGTATCTACTGTACTCCCTATGCTAGGATGACCTTCATTGATCTGGGATCAATAATACTGGTCTGGGACCAGTGAGAGTGGTACACACTCTGAGACTAATTTCGGGTCAGTGGAGGATGGTATGATACATCCTCGATCATTTCTTCTTCTTCATAATTTGAGCAAAGCAAAGCAGTGCAAAGAAGAACAGAGCAGAGCAAGTAGGGTCAAGCTACACAGGACAGTGCATTTGATGGATGGACAACAATGATGGTCCGACAGATTACAGATGAAGTTCTCCCTAGTTGAGAGGGAGTGTTAAAATTGGAAACTAGTGCCAAACTTCATGTGGGTCACCTTATTTGTGGATGCTGATATTTTTCCTAGATTCCTCTCGTCGAGAGGTGTAGGATTGATCTAAAGATCATCCGATCCTGACAAGTATTTATGAAGATATGAATTTATTTTGATTATGGACAAATTGTCAAGGTCAGCCAACAACTTATGTAAGCTCAAAATCCCAACAGTCAATGTCTATTCAACCCCAATGTTTTGCATATAAATACAAGGAGCATTCTCCTCATTTGCACACTCACTTCTCATCACATCTCTCTCTCCTGCGTAGAAAAAGAGTCTCTTCTCTCTCCTGCGTAGAAAAAGAGTCTCTTCTCTCTCCTGCGCAGAAAGACTCTCTCTCTCACACGTGTGAAAAGAAGGACGCAGATTTCTAGGGTTGAAGTTGCAGGAAGGTATTTTGACCAGCATTGACCAGCGTGGGATCCTCTTTTACTATGAGTTTGGTGTGGCTAATCCTCCTTGGAAAGCTGCAATTTTTGGCACAAGAATCAAGGTGATCCGACCTCCGGTTTGACAAATATTGACTGCCCTAGTTTAGGGCTGATCTAGGGTTTGTTGCTACTGATATAAATCAGATTTTTGTATTATTTCCCTCTGCTGAATTATTGAAGATAAAAGAAGATTTGATCAAAGGGTTTCGCCATATTGGGGTTTGTCCCTGGCTAGTCGCCACATCTTGTGTCTCTTGTCTTGGCTTGTTTTTTGTTGATCATTTAAATGTTCTATCTACACTTTACTTTATGTACATGTGATTACTAATCTGTGGATAATAATAAGAAAGATAAGTAAATTGCTCTTAGCATAGAACATACCATAATTTAACAAAATCCTATCCGTTCTAGATAGGAAGTTTGTCAAGCACTTCGCCTTGAGGACAATAGTTATCCCAGTTGACCCAACTGATAACGACAAGTACGAGGAGGCAATGGCGAGGGCCAAGAGCATCATTGTTGACGGGGTCAAGGACCATGTAGTACCACATATTGCCGAAAAGGACATGACAAATGAGATGTGGGAGGCCCTAAAGAAATTGTACCAGCATACTTCTATGCAGAGAAGGATGTTACTAGAAAATCAGCTGTGATCATACCAGATGAAAAAAGGAGAACAGATCGACCCCTTCCTCAGTCAATTGAAGGAGACCCGGGATTAGCTAACTTCCATAGGGGCCACGCCGGATCAAGAATTAATGGTGAGAAAACCCTGAATGCAGTCTCAGAAGACAGGGAGGTGTTTGTCCAGATCATACTGGGCAAGGAGACCCTCCCAAATTGGGAGAAAATGTGGGCTGCTCTTCAACAAGAAGAGATCAGAAGGCTGAGCAAGGCGGGAAGCAATGACAAGAGGATCAAAATCAAGAAGGAGGAGCAGGTGGATGCGGCCCTATCATCTGAGGGAATGTAGGAGAAACAGAAGAAGAAGGACCTCTCCAAGGTCAAATGCTTCCTCTGTGGGGAGCTGGGTCATTATGCGACCCAGTGTCCAACAAAGAAGAGTAAGGGAGAGGCCTCTGAGACCAAGGCTACGCCAGCAAGGGAAGAGAAGGAAGTGGAGACAGATAATGACTGTGCCATGAGTGCACAGACACTACTTGAGCGGAAGTGGGGAGTCATCGAGCTATAGTCAAACGAACTACATGCGATGAGGGGCAGGATCCTCGAGGTACCCAGCCACCTGGATTAGACCTTGTTACGGGAGCCCCGAAGAGGAGTAGAAGTACTGGCGGATGTCAGGAGAGATGGATGTGGATGGAGCAACAGAGGGAGCTATAGTACAGGATTCTCAGGACAACATGAGGCAGCAGTGCGAGAAGCACGAGAGTGTTGCACCAGTGCAAGATGGCACAGAGAGGTGTGCAACGGTGCGAGATGCAATCATGCATGGAGTTGTTGTAGCAACGCAGAGGTCAGAGAGGGAGCACCTGTCAGCAACAGAGGGAGTTTTAGCATCGAGAGTGTCTCTAGCCTGACAGAGATGTCAAACTTGGGAGATCAATTACTTACTTATTAGTAACTAGGTTGCAGTGCAACAATTAGCAGTGACAGTGCTATGGGAAGCACAATGCAACAGGATGAGAGGGAGTTGCAATATGGATGCAGCAGTGGCAGTGGCAGGGCCATGGGTAGCAGTATAGGATGCAGCAGTGCAGATGATGGGCAGCAGGCCTAATATCAACACAGGGCCTAAGAGTATTGTTAGAGCATAGTCCTCTCTAAGAGGGAGTGTTGATTTGGGGTAGCATCGTATGTGCTCTAGCCACAAAAATTGGTGGAGAGGCTAAGGCACATTAGATCTCCAATACCCAGAAAGGGTTTGGGCATATTCTAAATAGTTTGAGAGATATTAAAATAATTAATATTTTTAATGGAGTCCCTAAGTCTAAACTTAGGGAAAATAAAATATTAATGTGAATTAATATAAAATTGTGTTAGAATGGTTCAAAAGTCATGGATCAAGGAAGATCTAATCTTAGCCATTGATTAGGGACTTAATCTCGGTTGTTGATTTGTCAATGAGAAAAATATAAGAGGAGGCTTGAGGGTCACTTGGAGAACACACCAAGAGATCAAGATTTCAACTTTCTAGGGCTGGGTTTGCTGAGAAAGTTGAGAGAGTGATCAGAGTTGCATTTGAGGGTCAGTGAATACAGAAGTAGAGAGGCAAAGATAACATCGAGAGGATCAGCGCAGTAGCTGGAGAGAGGGACGCAGAACCAGCCAAGGGTTCACGCAGAGCCAGCTAGGGCTCACGCAGAGGCAACCAGGAGCTGTGCAGTGCCTCAGAGGTCCAGCGTGAGTAACGCAGAGGGCTAGAGGACTGATGCAATGCCTCCAGACGCTGACACAGGCCAAGCCAGAGTGACGTTGGGCTAACGCTGGGCCAAAAAGAGCTGACAGAGTCCCTAGAGGTTGACGCTAGGAGATTTCATAGGGCAGATTGGAGCTGTGGAGCTGCCAGAGTGTTTATCCAGGGTTTCAGCCGAAATATCTGCTTTTGAGTAGAGAGGTACTACTACCGATATTTTTCTCTGTTGGGTGAGCCGGATTTGGCACCAAGATTGTATTCTGAAACTGCTTAATAAATCAAACCCTCAGATAGCTGCACCATTTTTCCTCATTGGGTTTTTTCGGGGACATTGGTCCAAAAACAACGGTGTCACTTGTGTGCTTGTTTCTGTTTCCTTCAGTTGATGATCTGTAATGTGTTGAGCATGTACTTGTTAATAAACACTCTGGCAGCTGTGGAGCTGCCAGAGTGTTTATCCAGGGTTTCAGCCAGAATATCTGCTTTTGAGTAGAGAGGTACTACTGTCGAGATTTTTCTCTGTTGGGTGAGCCGGATTTGGCACCTAGATTGTATTCTGAAACTGCTTAATAAATCAAACCCTCAGATAGCTGCACCATTTTTCGTCATTGGGTTTTTCCGGGGACATTGGTCCAAAAAAAACGGTGTCACTTGTGTGCTTGTTTCTGTTTCCTTCAGTTGATGATCTGTAATGTGTTGAGCATGTACTTGTATTTATTTCTAGTATTTACATGGTAAATAACTTGTTAATTAACAGAACAAGTAGGTAGGAATAAATCAGTAAAGTACATGAAGGGTTTCTAACAGTTAGACTTAGAAATTCCAACATGGTATCAGAGCGTGGTTGCAGATCATAGGAGAACTGAGGACATCAGCCGAGCAGAGCAGCAACAGTAGAAAACAACTGTCCCGAGTGACAGAAGTTGTTCCTAGCAAAGTAGCAACAAGGAATGGGTGACGCAGTGCCTGTGTCATCAAGATTGAGCCAAGAAGAGGTAGCGCAGAGGCTGAGGGAGGCAAAGACAGGCTCACGCGAGCCACATAGAGGCCAGGAGGGCTGACGTAGTTGGCTGGGGAAGATGATTTTCCGGTGTAGGCATTGCGTAGAGCCTAGGAGCTCTAACCTTCAGTTTGCTGGCATTTAGGAGGTTGTGGGTAAGTTGTAGCGTGGAGTTGGTGGGATATTTTATCAGAATAGTACCTAACAGGAAAAGGCTAAGGAGGAGGGAGTTGCTACTGAGGATTTCTAGCTGAGAAATCTGGATCAATGGTGCAGTTGCACTTATGATCGGAGTGGGGGCATTTCGACATTGGCAAAAGGGTTTCTAGGAGGGAAATCGAGGCTTAGATGGAGTCACACCAAGAAATTCCAGGAGGGAAGTAGAGGAGCAACGAGATAGTAGTGAACGGGGTAAGAGACCAGGACAGACTGAACAGAGCCTCAAACTTCGCAATCTAGAAGGCCAGAATCCTATCCATTCTAGACAGGAATCGTGTCAAGATCTTTGCCTTGAGGATGATAGCTATCCCAGTTGACCTAGCTGATAACGACAAGTACGAGGAGGCAATGGCGAGGGCTAAGAGCATCACTGTTGACGGGGTCAAGGACCATGTAGTACCACATATTGCCGAAAAGGACACGACAAATGAAATGTGGGAGGCCCTAAAGAAATTCTACCAGCATACTTTTGTGCAAAGAAGGATGTTACTAGAAAATTAGCTGCGATCATACCAGATGCAAAAGGGAGAACAGATCGACCCCTTCCTCGGTCGATTGAAGGAGATCCAGGATCAGTTGACTTCCATAGGGGCCACGTCGGATCAAGAATTGATGGTAAGAACAACCCTGAACGTAGTCTCAAAAGACTAGGAGGTGTTTGTCCAAAGCATATTGGGCAGGGAGACCCTCCTAGATTGGGAGGAAATGTGGGCTGCTCTTCGCCAAGAAGAGATTAGAAGGCTGAGCAAGGTAGGAAGAAGATACAAGGGGATCAGAATCAAGAAGGTGGAGGAGGTGGATGCTACCCTAACATCTGAGGGAAAGAAGGAGAAATGAAAGAAGAAGGACCTCTCTAAGGTCAATGCTTCCACTGTGGGGAGCTGGGTCATTACGCAACCAAATGTCCAAGGAAGAGGAGCAAGGGAGAGGCCTCTGAGACCAAGGTTGCGCCATCAAGGGCAGAGAAGGAAGTGGAGACATACGATGACTGTGCCATGAGTGCACACATACCACTTGAGCGGAAGTGGGGATACATCAAGCTGTAGTCAGACGGACTACAAGCCATGAGGGGCATGATCCTCGAGGTACCCAGCCTCTTTGATTAGGCCTTGCTACGAGAGACCTGAAGAGGAGTAGCAATACTAGTGGATGTCAGGTGATGTTAGGATATTCCGACACATAGGAAATAGTTAAGTATAACTTGGTCTAGTATAGAGTTAGGTAAAGTGTGTTTCTTTACTATGTACATTTTGTAACTTACAATCCGACGGTCACGATATGTAGTGATCCGACGGTTCATTCTCTCCTCGGTATTACGACACTTGATCCGTGGCTTAACACCCGATTGGTCCATGATCTCTATTTAAAGAGCATGGAGGGTCATTTGTAGGTTAACTGTTCATGAGAGAAGCTTATGTAAAATTTCATTCTTTTATTAATAAATTTCCTGAAGTGGTCGCGTTGGCTCAGGCCATGGACTGTTTCCCTCTTTGAGGGTTTTAACCACGTCAAAAGTACTGGTGTATTGATCTGTGATCTATTTGTGAGCGGTGTCCTTTGGTGTTCTATCTGAGGAACTTACCCTGTAAATTCCTACATGGTATCAGAGCTATTTGAGGGCCGCGTCCGTTGGTGATCCAAATCTGAAGCCAGTAGAACTACATCCAACTGTCGTTTCCTAGATCTACTGTTTCTGACTACTTTCGGGCCGAGAGGACTGATCTATTGTGTTGGGATCATCTGTTCCAGTGAGGAACCCCTTTCGTTTCATGCGAAAAGGTTTCCGGTAGCCCTAGCTACGTCATTTTTAAGATCTGGAGGTATACAGTGTTTATTTGCAGTTTACAGTTATTTTCTCTCTATTTATTTTCAGTTTATTTAGCCTTTTTTATTACCGGATCTATACCTTTCATTTTTGCGTATGCTCTTTGCCCCGCGACTCTTTGCGATCTGGGCAAATCAGAAACAGAAAGGAAGGATTTTTCTCATGCGTATGCTCTTTTCCGCCGCGCCTTAGTGTGATCTCGGAAAATCAGAAACATTGAGGAAAATATTTAATTTCCAGCTAAAGCTAACTTCGAGCCGCAAGGTTCATTTTTTTTTGTATATCCGTGTTGGGTTTTGTGTTTTTTGTTTTGTATGGAAAAAGAGCTTTCTCAAAGCAAGCACGCAACCCAAAGCTTCAACCCCTCTCTCTCTCTCTCTCTTTCTCTCTCTCTCTCTCAAACTTTTTGTATAGCTCACTTGGTCCAAAGCTAATTTATGAGAGTAGAGGTCTTGAGTTCAAGTCTCCTTTTTGTGGGGGCAAATTTTTCATTTCCGCACATTCCCGTACACATCCGGAAGCCGTTTTCAAAACCGTTTTTTTTAAACAGCCTAATTTTTCGAGATCTTTCCATTGGAACACTTAGTTTCAGCATCTATAGCTTTAGTTTCTGTTAAAATGGAAAGTCCATGCCAAGTTATTCTTGACAGCACCAACTACTTACAATGGTGGTCCTACATTGTGGATTTACTTAGAAGTAAAGGTCTCTACAGAATAGCCTCAGGCCAAGAAACCAAACCAAAAGATGAAGATAAGGCAGCTAAATGGGAAAATAGGCAAGATCAAGCACGTGGGTTGATAGGGATGTCTATTTCTCCAGATCTTAGATTCCATATTGCAGAACTTGATACTCCTGATGAAGCATTGAAACAGATTACTAAAGTTTTTGAAATAAAAAATGAACTTAGAGCCCATCAACTTGAAAATGAGTTGCTTACATTGGACCCCAATAATTTTTCTTGTATTGAAGATTTTTTTTCCAAGTTCAAGACCCTTAGACTTCTCTTGGAAGGTGTTAAGGTTAAGAAATAAGATAGTAACCTTATCTATTCCATTCTTACTAAGTTGGGACCAGCCTACTCTGTGTTTGTTTCCACCTTCCATTCTACAAGAGAAGCCTTCATTTCTCAAGGACAAGACTACAAGTCCCCTTCCTTTGATTCTTTTTGTGATTCTTTAATAAGAGAACAAGAAAAACTCTTTCACCTTGGTCTTCTTAATCTTGGAAACTCTTCCAAGAAAGCGTTAGCCGCCCAGCAGCAACCAAATCCAAAGAATCCTAAGAAGTTGTATCCTAAAAGGAATGGTCCTAAACCAAACAAGGGTCCTAATCAATTTCAGCCTCAAAATGAAAAATCATTTCAACAAAATGATAAGACAAATAAAAACAAAGGGAAGAAGACTGATAGACATTGCAACTTTTGTAATCGTGATGGCCACTTAGAATCCAAATGCTTTAAGAAGATTGAAGCCTTGGAAGCAGTAATGAAGAAGCATAACATCCATTTGGAGCACTCTTCAACTTCAACTTCATCTTCAGGAATGGCACTTTCTGCATGTGGTTGTCAAGCATCTCGGTCTGGCTATGCACTAAATGTATCTTCTTCCTCTCATTCTCATGAGTGGCTCATTGATTCTGGAGCTTCTTATCACATGGCCAAAAACAAAGCCATGTTTTCTTCTTTAACTGATTGTAACACCAAAAATATATATGTTGGTGATGATAGATCTCTTAGTGTTGTAGGGATTGGAACTGTTCATATAGACAATGGTCAATTTAATGATGTATTATGTGTTCCAACCTTATCCTGCAACCTTCTATTTATATATCAGATAACTCATTCAGGTGAAGGTAAAATCGTTGAATTTTCACCTCACGATGTTGTAATTAAGGACCTAAGAGATCCTAGATAGATTTTAGCTACTGGCATTGCTGATGATTCTACAAGGTTGTATAATTTTCACAACTTTGGGTCATCAAATCTTCCCTCGGTATTTGTTGCTCATAATGATGAAGTGAGCAAAGTTTGGCATGAGCAATTTGGTCACTTAAACTATTGCTCCCTTCAGAATCTATGTAAAGAAAATATGGTGACAGGTCTTCCAATGGTATCTTGCAGAGATGGTGTTTGTTCCGGATGTGTACTCAAAAAACATCATCGGGACAGTTTTGAAAAATGTGCCTCTTGGCACGCCTCAGCCCCTTTACAGCTCATGCATAGTGATTTATGTGGTCCACTTCCAG
Organism: Pinus tabuliformis; assembly: GCA_031772625.1. Classification (NCBI taxonomy): domain Eukaryota; kingdom Viridiplantae; phylum Streptophyta; class Pinopsida; order Pinales; family Pinaceae; genus Pinus; species Pinus tabuliformis. Next base: position 563,884,771 of record CM062808.1, on the reverse strand, counting down.
TTGTTTCATTCTCTGGCTACAAGTATTTCTTAACTTTCATTGATGATTTCTCCAGACGCACTTGGGTATACTTCTTAAAACTCAAGAGTGAAGTATTTAACATGTTCTTGGCCTTTAAGGCCTTTGTTGAAAAACAATCTGGACATCAAATTCTTAAGCTAAGATCTGATAATGGCGGAGAATATGTTAACAACAAATTCATCAACTTTTGCACTGAGAATGGAATTCAAATGCAACATACTGTTCCATATACTCCACAACAAAATGGTGTAGCTGAAAGGAAGAATCACACCTTAAAGGAAATGGCTAATTGTATGCTTCAATCTAAAGGACTTAGTCTTAATTATTGGGCAGAAGCAATTAACTGTGTAAATTACATAATAAATCACACTCCTACTAAGGTTTTAAAGAATATCACTCCAGAAGAAGCATGGAGCTCAATTAAACCAGATGTAAGTCACTTTCATGTTTTTGGAAGTGAAGCATGGGCCCATATTCCAGATGAGAAACATAAAGCTTTAGAACCTAAGAGTGAAAAATGTATTTTTGTTGGATATTCTGAAGATGTCAAAGGATATAGACTTAGTCCACTTAAGTCCAAAAATGTTATCATTAGAAGAGATGTAAAGTTTGCTGAAAACATATCGGCCTGCGAGCCTAGTTCGGCGGATGTGCCACCTCTCCCTATCTCTTCTACTTTTGAAAAAATTTCTTCTTCAGATGATGAAAGCGAGGATGAAAATCCTCCCCCACCTTCTCAGGATCCTCCTTCACCTCCTCAGCTTCCAAAATGGGTCCGTGCTACTCGGGATGCAGCAGGTGATCTTGCCGGTGATCCTACAGATCAGCGACGTACACATTCTCAGTTTGATAGAGCCTCTTCTTTACTGGCTCAATCTTCAGTAAATTATGATCCTGACACCTTTGCAGAAGCTTCAGGCCATCCAGATTGGGAAGCAACGATGAATGAAGAATATCATTCATTATTGGCAAATGATACATGGGATCTTGTTCCTCTACCAAAGGGACGAAAACTTGTTAGATGCAAATGGGTTTACAGAACCAAGTATGGACCAGATGGGAAAGTTGATAAACATAAAGCTCGTATTGTTGCTAAAGGTTTTTCACAAGTTGAAGGCATTGACTACACTGAAACCTTCTCCCCTGTTGCCAAAATGAACTCTATCCGCCTTGTTCTTTCCCTTGCTGCCTCTTTCAAATGGGAAGTCCATCAGATGGATGTTAAATTTGCCTTCTTGCATGGGGACTTGCATGAAGAAATCTATATGGAACAACCTATTGGCTTCATACAAACAGACTCCAGCCTTGTATGTCGGCTTAAGAAATCCCTTTATGGTCTCAAGCAAGCTCCTCGAGCTTGGTATGCCAAAATGGATAACTTTCTTTTAGAAAATGGCTTTTCTAGGTGTCATTCTGACAATACTGTCTACACCAAGAAAGTGGGCAAGTCTCTTATCATTCTTGTTCTTTATGTTGATTCTCTTATCCTGACTGGTAGTGATCCCAACCTTATAAACCATGTGAAGTCTAGCCTTAAAAGGAAGTTTGAAATGACAGACTTAGGACACTTACATTATTTTCTTGGTCTTCAAGTCTTGCAATCCAAGGAAGGTATTTCCCTTTCCCAGTCCAAGTATGCATGTGATATTCTACGCCATTTTCACATGGAAGACTGTAAGCCAGCCCCTTCTCCCTTTCAGTCTGGAGTCAAACTTTCAGTCACTTGTACTTCTCCTGAAGTTGATGCTACCTTATACCGTCAACTTGTAGGAAAACTTTTGTATCTAACCCATACTCGTCCTGACCTTTCCTTTGTTGTTGGCCTTGTTGCTCGGTTTATGCAAAACCCACATGAAAGTCATTGGAAAGAAGCTAAAAGAATACTTCGTTATGTTCGAGGTACAGTTCAGTTTGGGATTCATTACAGTGCCGAAGCAGCTCCTCTATTGGTTGGTTTCACTGATTCCGATTGGGCTGGTGACCCTGATGATCGGAAGTCTACTGCAGGTTATGTGTTCACTCTTGGTTCAGGACCTATTACATGGGCTTGCAAGAAATAAGGTGCCATTTCTCTTTCTTCAGCAGAAGCAGAGTATCGTGGTGCCGTAGAAGCTAGTAAGGAAGCCTTGTGGCTTCGTCAGATCCTGTCAGAGTTTGGCTTTCAGCAGCAACATCCGACTACACTTTGGTGTGATAATCAAAGTGCCATTCAACTATGCAAAGATCCAGTCCAACATCAGTGTAGCAAACACATTGAACTGCACATGCACTTCCTCAGAAGGCTCATCCATGACCATGTTCTTGAAGTGCAATATTGTTCAACAGATGATCAAGTTGCAGACATCTTTACAAAGGCTCTCACATGTTAGGACTCTGGACACCACATATCTCCACAATGGTATGATATTGTCCACTTTGGGCCTAAGCCCTCATGGGTTTGTTTTTGGGCTTTACCCCAAAAGGCCTCATACCAATGGAGATATTTGTTCATCCTTATATACCCATGATCCTTCCCACTTCTACCACTTCTAATAAATGTGGGACTTTGTTCGTATACCCAACAATCCTCCCCTCGAACAAAGGACCATCGAGCCTCCCCTCAAACCATCCGCAGGATTCTCCCCTCTCTACCAACCAGGGTTTTCCGCTCCAATGCGTTGGAAGCACACGCCTTACATGGTAGCACCACCTGTCTCGAGAGCTTGCTCCATCCCAGGTCAACTCCTCTTCACCGTGTTGGTAGACAAGACATGTCCATGAAGAATCCGGAGCACACCGCCTGTTTAACCGAGCTCATCCACAGGCTTACGGGGGCTCACCATCTTTGTTCGGCATTCCAAGGATTCATCCACTTGGGTAACCTCGAACTTGGCTCTGATACCACTTGTTAGGACTCTGGACACCACATATCTCCACAATGGTATGATATTGTCCACTTTGGGCCTAAGCCCTCATGGGTTTGTTTTTTGGGCTTTACCCCAAAAGGCCTCATACCAATGGAGATATTTGTTCATCCTTATATACCCATGATCCTTCCCACTTCTACCACTTCTAATAAATGTGGGACTTTGTTCGTATACCCAACATCACAGAGGCGAAGTTCGCTAAACTTCGATTTATGGTTGGAGTTCAGGAAGTTGTCACTAAGGGGGGATAGGCTCTAGTGCCTCCTTCCTTCTCCTATTGTGTCATATTTGTAAATCCTTCAATCCTATCCCAAGTTTTTCTTAAGGGGGGGATGTTAGGATATTCCGACACATAGGAAATAGTTAAGTATAACTTAGTCTAGTATAGAGTTAGGTAAAGTGTGTTTCTTTACTATGTAAATTTTGTAACTTACAATCCTACGGTCACGATATGTAGTGATCCGACAGTTCATTCTCTCCTCGGTATTACCGACACTTGATCTGTGGCTTAACACCCGATCGGTCCATGATCTCTATTTAAAGAGCATGGAGGGTCATTTGTAGGTTAACTATTCATGAGAGAAGCTTATGTAAAATTTCATTCTTTTATTAATAAATTGCCTGAAGTGGCCGCATTGGCTCAGGCCGTGGACTGTTTCCCTCTTTGAGGGTTTTAACCACGTCAAAAGTACTGGTGTATTGATCTGTGATCTGTTTGTGAGCGGTGTCCTTTGGTGTTCTATCTGAGGAACTTACCCTGTAAATTCCTACAGGTGAGACGGATGTGGATGGAGCGACAGAGGGAGCTACAGTGCAGGACTCCCAGGACAGCGTGACGTAGCAGTGCGAGAAGCATGGGAGTGTTGCACTTGTGCAAGATGGAACAGAGAGGAGTGCAACAGTGCAAGATGCATGGAGTTGTTGCAGAAACGCAGAGATCAGAGAGGGATCACTTGTCAACAACAGAGGGAGTTTCAGCATCAAGGGTGTCTCTAGCCTGACAGAGATGTCAGATTTCGGAGATTAGTTACTTACTTCTCAGTAACTGGGTTGCAGTGCAGCAGTTAACAGTGACAGTGCTATGGGCAGCATGATGCAATAGGATGAGAGGGAGTTGCAGTACGGATGCCACAGTGGCAATGGAAGGGCCATGGGTAGTAGTACAAGATGCAGCAGTGCAGATGATGGGTAGCAGGCCTAGCATCAGCACAGGGACCGATGCAAGATGATCAAGGTGATACTCAATGAGGAGTATTGCTAAAGCACAATCCTCGCAAAGAGGGAGTGTTGATTTGGGGTAGCATCGGATGTGCTCTAGCCACTAAAATTGGTGGAGAGGCTAAGGAACATGAGATCTCCAATACCCAGAAAGGGTTTGGGCAGATTCTAAACAGTTTGGGAGATATTAAAATAATTAATATTTTTAATGGAGTCCCTAAGTCTAAACTTAGGGAAAATAAAATATTAATGTGAATTAATTAAAACTGTGTTAGAATGGTCCAAAAGTCATGGATCAAGCAAGATCTAATCTTAGTCGTTGATTAGGGACTTAATCTCGACCGTTGATTTGTCAAAGAGAAAAGTATAAGAGGAGGCTTGAGGGTCACTTGGAGAACACACTAAGAGATCAAGATTTTGACTTTCTGGGGCTAGGTTTGCTTAACAAGTTGAGAGAGTGATCAAAGTTGTAGCTGAGGCGTAGTGAATACAGAAGTAGAGAGGCATAGATAGCACCAGGAGGATCAGCACAGTAGCCGGAGAGAGGGACGCAGAACCATCCAAGGGTTCACACAGAGCCAATCAGGAGCTGCGTAGTGCCTCAGAGGACTAGCGTGAGTGATGCAAAAGGCTAGAGGACTGACGCAATTCCTCCAAAGGCTGACACAAGCCAAGCTAGAGTGACGTTGGCAGATCTCGTGGGGCAGATTGGAGCTATGGAGCTCTCAGAGTGTTTATCTGGGGTTTCAACCGTAATATCTACTTCCAAGTAGAGAGGTACTACTACCGAGATTTTTCTCTATTGGGTGAGCCGGATTTGGCACCCAGATTGTATTCTAAAACTGCTTAATAAATCAAACCCTCAGATAGTTGCACCGGTTTCCTCGAGTTGGGTTTTTAAGGGGACATTAGTCCAAAAACAACGGTGTCACTTGTGTGCTTGTTTCTATTTCCTTAAGTTGATGATCTGTAATGTGTTGAGCATGTACTTGTATTTATTTCCAATATTTACATGGTAAATAACTTGTTAATTAACATAACAAGTAGGTAGGAATAAATCAGTAAAGTACATGAAGGGTTTCCAACAGTTAGACTTAGAAATTCCAACAAAGGCTAGCAAAACTTCCCTTTGGATGCATCCACAAGTCCCAACTCAGTTCAACCCCAAATACCCATCCTGCTGGCTCCCACATATGGCACAAAAATCACCTCTGCACAAGTTTGCACAGTCCCTAAAGATGTGCCAATGTTAGAGCAAATTGCCACAGAAATGTGTCCATCTAGCACACCAAGTCCTCAACAAATGATGGTCCAAGTCTCCTCCGGAAAGCCCGAAAAAGATGTTGCTCTACAACTAGCTTCCTAGGTAGTGCATATTTCCCCTATTGCGCCCAGTTTTTGTAATAATCCCACGAAATGCATGAGCAATCACCCGAAATAACTCTCAACGTAGTGTAGTTGTCCTACTAGGGCTGGCACTTGAATTCCACCGAAGGTAGGGTGAGATTCTCGCATGAAAATCTTGTTTGCTAAGTAGTACGGTGTTGTCTTGGTTGAACAACTCAAGAGAACAATAGAGAAAATGTGAAATAGTCAAAATTCCCCAAATGGAGGTTGCCTCCTCATATTTATACTTGTTGGCCCCACCTTCCTTATCTCTCCTCTAATTCGACTTTCCTCCCCTTGATTTTCTTCCGACAATTTCACACTAGCTCAAGGGGTGCGTATTTCTCCTTTGGTTGGCCCCCACATCCCACCATCACTTTAATCTTTCCCTTTTTGCTAATGTTGGACCATGCTTTCCCACAAAATGGAAAATTTTTCCATTTTTAATCCCCTTAGCATAGGTTAAGACAAAAGTTAACATAACTTAGGAAAAATTGCAAAATTGGTGTAGCTTCTAGATGAAATTAAATAGAGGGGATATCACAGTCCTCCCCTCCCAAATGTTGCTTGTCCTCAAGCAACTGGAATGTGGGGTGCTACAAGATATGCTCACCCTCCCATGTGGCATTCTCATCTGGAATATTCTTCCACGACACCAATTACTCCCTAATAGTCCCACTCCTCAATATCCTCTCCATGGTCTCCAAAATAGCTGCAAGCTCAAAAACCAAATTCCCCTCTTCATCCAACGGGGTAACTCAGTGGTTGTTGTCACATGTTGTCCCAACACCTTCTTGACGCACGAGACATGAAATATGTTGTGCACCCTACTTCTAGGTGGAAGCTCCATTTCATACTCTAACTCACCAATACTCCTAACCACCCGGTAGGGCACATAGAAATGTGCTTGTAGCTTCTCGACCCCCTTCTACTTCATCATGGACTGTTTGTATGGTTGGAGACGTAAGAAAACCAAGTCCCCCACTTCAAAGTGTCTCTCAACCCGGTGCTTGTTTGCATACATTTTTTCCTGATTTTGGGCGGTTTGCAAATTATCCTTGAAAGCCTTAAGGATGTCTTGGTTCTCCTGTATCCAATCCTTGGCCCTTGGGGCCTTGTTCTCTCCAAAAACAAGGTTAGAAAAATATAAAGCATCATATCCATACCAAGCATTGAAAGGTGACATACCAATAGACATATGGTAGGTAGTATTGTAGCAATACTCCCCCAGGTGCAACCATCTCATCCAAGGTTGCTACTACCCTATGACATAGTTCCACAAGTGTCCCTCCAGCCACTTATTAACTATCTCTGTCTGTCCATTTGTTTGAGGGTGGTAGATGGTACTGGGAGAGAGCTCAGTGACCACCAACCTGAAAAGCTTCTGCCAAAATGCTCCCATGAACCAACAGTCCCTGTTACCGACTATGGTCTTGGGGAGACCAGGAAACTTGAAAACCTCTCTGAAGAATAGCTCCACAACCTGTGAAGCATTGTACCTGGTGGGGATCGCAAAGAAGTGGGCATACTTCATCAACTGGTCCACAACTACATATATATAGTCACGACCCTAAACCATAGGAAGTCCTGTGATGAAGTCCATCGAAATGATACCCCCCTTCACCTCAGGAATGGGAAGCGACTACAGTAACCAGCTGGATGAGTCAACTCCAACTTGTTCCTCTGGCAGACCTCACACTTTTTTACATGCCTCAACACATTACCCTTGAGAACCATCCAAGTGAAGTGCTCCCTAACTGTCCTATAAGTCTTTAAGAACCCCTGATGTCCTGATAATGGCGAATTATGCGCCGCATAAAGAATTTCCCCCCTCAATTGTGAACCAAGTACTAGATATATGTGCCCCTTGTAGTAAATGACATCAACCATCACTTGGTAGCACTCAACCCCGTGAGTGCCATTGAATATCTCACACGCTTGTCGATCCTCAGAGTACTCCACCAAAAGTTGTGTCTTCCAATCATGGCAAATGCTCATGAGTGAAATGTTGATTTTGGGTAGCATCGGATGTGCTCTAGCTCCGAAAGTTTGTGGAGGGGCTAGAACACATGAGATCTCGAGAATCCAAAAATTGTTTGGAGAAATTCCACCCGGATGAGGAGTTATTAAAATAATTAATATTTTTAATAGATTCCTAAGTCTAAACTTAGGAAAATAAAAACATTAATGTGTATTAATAAAAATATGGGTTAGAAGGTTCTAAGTGACGAGGATCAAGCCTATTTTAATCTTAGTCGTTGATTAGAGATTAGATCACGACCATTGATTCATCAACAAGAAAAGTATAAGAGGAGGCTTGAGGGTCAGTTGGAGATACACCAAGAGATCAAAGAGTTCGATTTTTCTGGGGTGTGGTTTGTTGAGAAAGTTGAGCTAAGTGATCTAAGTTGTAGTGAGGGGTAGTTCGGTAGAGGGACTTCAGTCCAAGGTTGAAGAATACATAGCAGAGAGGCAGAGCAACACTAGGAGAGACAGCGCAACTCCAGAGAGGGTGATGCAGAGGCCAGAGGGGCTGACGCAGGTGACACAGAAGCTGGAGGGGCTGATGCAGGCCCTTAGAGGCAGCGCTAGGGTTTTCTATGGGGCAGAGAGAGATTTGTCCAGCATATCGACTTTCTGAGCAAGGGAGGCTCACTGGGAGGGTGACACAGCTCCTAGAGGAGGTGACGCAGTTCCAATGCAGATCTTGGAGCAGCCATCACTGCCCAGCACTGGGAACAACAATTGTCATCTGTGGGGTTTGATCATCCAGTTGTTGGTATTGTCAAAATATCTATCTCCGGATAGAGGTATTTTTGCCAAGGTTATTCTCTGTTGGGTGAGCCATATCTGGCACCCTAGTTGTATTCAATAATCTGCTTAATAATACAAACCCTCTATATGCTGCATCGGTTTTCCCGAATTGGGTTTTAAGTGACGATTATCCAAAAATAATGGTGTCCCTTGTGTGCTTGTCTCAGTTTATTTCAATTCATGATTTGTATGTATGTGTAGGCTGCAATAGTGTTTTCATCAATGTTTAGATAACTAAATAACTTGTTGAATGTAAAGAACAAGTAGGAGATGAATAACCAGTAATTGTAGTAGGATTTTTGATGTGTGGATTCAAAACTTTTCACATGGTATCAGAGGATTGCAGATCATAGGAAACTGAAGACACCAGCTGAGAGATCCAGAGAATTTGCTGCAGAGAAGAAACTATCCTCAGACCCAACGTTTTTCTAGCGCCAAAAACATAGAAGGAGTGGCACAGTGCAGAAGAGGTGACACAGAGGCTCACGTAATGCCTGCGTCAGCATTTTGAGCCAGGTGAGGGTGACGCATTAGCTGGGAGGAGCCCATGTAGTAGCTGCGTCAGCTATCTAGGCAAATGTAGAGGCAGAGAGGGGTAGATCAGGCTCACAAACACAGTGGCCAGGAAGGATTAACGCAGTGGCCAAGAGGAGTTGATCCAACTCACCCAGTGATTGCGCAAAGCCAGAGGGGCTCAAATTCTTCAGTTGTCGGGGCTAAGAGACCAGAGTAGATTTTGATTCGAGGAGCTGGTGGGATGATGTTTCTGTTGGTGCAGAACAGTGTCTGTGGAGATAGAGCTAAGGTAGAGCGAATCATTGCCTTGACAAATTTCTAGACAAGAAATCTAGATCCGGGTGTTGGTCGCTCTAATTGTTTTCACAATTCGAGCTCCACATAAATTGTCAACCCGAGGAGGTATTTTTATTTCAAAGATAATAACGCACTGGATATGCTCAATTTCAAAAGCGGAATTGATGTTGTAGTAAAAGAAAGATACACACTTGTTAAATTCATCAATCTACTAATTCACACTCTACTTAATTAAAGCTGAAGTCAATTAAATTATAGTAGAAACGATTTCTCTGTTACAGCAAAGGAAAATCAATCTACATAGAAAGAAATCATTCAATCATATCAAGAACAGGACCCTATTCCTTGATGAGGAACTTCAGCACCTGCTGCCTGGCACTTAATCACACTGTAAGAAAAGTAACTTCAAGAGATCAAGACCCTATTCCCAGGAACAGGAACCTTCAGCACTTGTCCTCTTGTTTCTAATCACACTGCAGGCAAAGGAAAGCAATCAATGGGAGCAAGACCCTATTCATTTATGCAGGAATCTTCAGCACATGCTCTCAACATCATTCATTCGTGCATTCAATACGTGTAGCGCTAAGAAACAGAGTATTACAAAACTGTGTAACTAGTGTTTCAACAACAAAATTAAGGGAAGTGCAAACACATAAAGAAATAAACAAACTACAGGAACCAAAAGGGTGAATCTTGTGAGGAAGGCGGGCCCTTTCCTTCTCACAAGATTCCCCAGGAGAAAGAATTAAATTGAAATGCTCAAAAGAAGATTTTATTCATCTGTCAAAGTAACTGATACATTACAGAAGGAGACTAGCTCCAGTTCTCACACAATACTCTCCGGTAACTTACAATTCAACCCCCTTCTAATGATGATGTCTCCTCTTTTTAAAGAGGAGACATCTTTTACAATTTACATGAGAGCGAATCTTCATCATCTCGATTCTGTTTTCTTTTCCAAAACAGGACTATTCTGTTCTTTCAAAAAGAGATGCTGTTACAACCGAGACAACAAAAGTGCTATCTTCGGGATAATCCAGGTAACCGTATCTTCGTGCTGCTGCTACTATTCCACAAAAAGTTCTTCCAGAATCGCAAATTACGCATAACAGGATTTGCATGCTTGACGGCTGTTTCAGCAACTGAGTCAGCTGTTTCAGCAACGGAGTCAGCTGTTTCAGCAACGGAGTCAGCTGTTTCAGCAACGGAGTCAGCTGTCTCAGCAACGACCGCTTGTTCCCAACAAGGCATATAACTTATCTGCGATCTTTGACTTGTGTTAGCAACAATGCACTTCAATTAATGATAAAATATAAGAGTATTGCGGAATTAAATGTAAGACAGATTAATCATATAATAAAGAAGAGGTTTCTATATACCTTGGGATAAAGTGGATGAAAAAGACAATGAAGTTCATGGTTTAAGAGTAGAGTGGTCTCAAGATATATAGCAAAAATGATACATAGTGGAGTCCTAACATCCCCCCCAGCTAAAAATGTTGCATGTCCTCAGGCAACCCCTAGTCTGAATCAGAGTCTGAGTACTGGGACTGAGCATGCAAATTACTCAAGCAGTAGCTGGAGAAGGTGGCATCTGTAGGAGCTCGGAATCCGCTGTTGGTCTGCAAATGTTGCCATGCCAAGGCTTCCTCTCTGTCAGTCAACTGGTAATGACATTGATATTCGTCTGAAGGCAGCCATAAAATTGGAAAACGGAAATGATACCCGATCCAGTTTACTCCACAATGTTGAATGCAATCAATGTACTTAGGGACCCTGGATAATGCAGCTTGAAGATTGAGAGGGTTAAAAGGATGATAATCCTATCTTTCCTTACATGACTGCTGCCAAAAGATATCATTGGCCTTCAATGCAGCAGTACCCTTCATTCTAATGTGCTGTTGACACTTAAAAAGTATTGAAGCCTGTAATTGCTGCATGTACTCGTTCATTCCTGGCTTCTGCAAGAATTCATAATATTGTGCTATAAACGTGGCTGGGCCTACAGGCTCTGGTCTAATCCACAGGAGTTTATTCTCCTCATTATGACTGCTTGCAGTGAACGCAGTCTGCCAAGTGAGCTGGTTAGACAAAAACGAGGCAAATGCTCTGATTTGTATATCTCCTGCAATTGGAATAAGATTAACTCTCCTATCTTCAGGAATGGCCTCATTATGAAGGTAGAGTTCGCACAGCAGATGCTGGTCACTTTCAGGGGCCTCCTTAAAGGTCTCAACAAATTTCTCTGAAGTCATTAATTCATATGGTCTGCCATTTTCTATTGCTTTTAATTGGAAATAAACTAATCGTTCAGAAAGAAAGAGAGAGTAGTTTACAGAGGGTTTGCGCGTAACCATCAATTTCCGCACTAATGAAAACATCAAGGCTATCTTTGCCTTAGACTCTCTGGCTTCCTTTTTATACTCCCTGTGTTCTTGCATTATTTGGTCCCAGCTATCCCAGTTGGCATATACATGGTTCTGCCATTGTAACTTATGCTGTCGTAATATTATATCTTGTTCTTCAGCATATTGCTTCTTCCATTTGTTCATCTGTTCCAATTGATTCCATGGCAGAGTCTGTGTCTTGGCATCAGAAGTAGTGGGTTGGGACATTGTTTCCTCTGTCTGGATGGCTGCATCAGAAGTAATGGGTTGAGACATTGTTTCCTCTGTCTGAATGGCTGCATCAGAAGTAATGTGTTGGGGCATTGTTTCCTCTGTCTGAATGGCTGCATCAGAAGTAATGTGTTGGGGCATTGTTTCCTCTGTCTGAATGGCTGCATTAACCTGCAAAGGATGGGATATCTGTGGTTTGATTTCTTCTTCTTGCTTTATAGAGGGTCCTACTGGTTCTTGTGGAGCAGTAGGGCATTCCTCTTTTATTCCACCTGTCGTAGATGTTTTAGGGAGCTGAATTTTAACTACTTTGTAGCCTGCATCCTGGTAAATGCTGCCACACTCCTTGCACATATATTCCATACATGGCTCCTTATTTTGCATTGAGGCTACGTGTGCTAATGTATGGAGATTCAGTTCTCTTTCAAAAGCCTCTCGAGCCATGGTTAGTTCAGTTTTGTAAGCTTCTAATTCAGACTTCAGGAACTCATTTTCCTCCAGTAGAGATGTCATAGTATGTGAACCCTGTGTGCTGATTGGCTCTGTTGGAATATTTTGTTGATGCACAGTCGTAGCTGGTTCTTGTACCACAGTGGGTGGTTCTTGTGTTTCATCCACTGGGCGAGAAATGGATTCTTGTGCTCCAGTGGCTGGTTCTTGTGTTTCAGTCACTGGTGATTTCCCACTATCGTCCTGCTTGGTGTATTTTTGTGCCTCAGTGACTGGTTCTTGTGTTTCAGTCACTGGGCAAGTGACTGGTTCTTGTGGAGCAGTCACTTCTTGGCCCATAAACAATGTCATATTATCCCGGGACACTGGTTCTTGTGTGGCAGTGCCTTCGGACGAGAATGGTTGGGAAGTTTGGGATGGGGATAAAGGTTTTAGTAGAATAGTGGCAAGGTCAGGGAAAATGGAGGTGGATTTTGTCTCAACAGTCGTTTTCCTTTTTCTTTTTGATAGGAAGGCAACAAAATTACTGCCTTTCCTTTTCTTTGAAAGGGAGGGTTTCTTTCTGGGGACAGGGTTTTCCGGAGGGGTAAGAATTTGAGATGTAGACCTTGTCCGTGGTCTGGAGCCTGTGACTGTTGAGGTTTTCTCCTTTTTCTTAACGGGTGAGGAAGGGGGTGTTAGAGAATCGTCACTAGGGACCGAAATAGTGGAGGCAGTTGGCTCTGCTAAATGAGGCGAGCTCGGGGTTGGGTCAACTGGGGAATGCGGAATTTCTTCCTGTTGTTCTTCATGAGGAATTTCTGGAATGTCATGAGGACTTTCAGATGGTTGGGCTGTTTGGTCCTGCTGAGGAATTTCCGGAATGTCCTGAGAATTTTCGGGTGGTTGGGATGTTGGGGCTTGTTGAGGAATTTCGGGCGGCTGGGGAATTTCAGGTGCGGCGTGCAGAGGGGGATTTTGCTGAGCAAAACCCCTCTGTATCAGCAACTGGCATAAACGGTGATGGGTAAGGGATGACATTGGAGATTTAGCTCGTTTACAATAATAAGACATGTTTTTAATACAACCAAGCAGATAATAGGGGATATTAATCAGTCGTCCATTCCTCAAGTGATTCATCAAAACAAAATCATGATTTTACACTACCTGATAACGCCCCTCACATGTTAAGTAGTGTTTGATGAATTCTGCCACTGAAGGCCATGGTTGAGGAAGTGAATGCAGACTAACCCCGCGGCCTCTGGGTTCCACTTGCTCGTCCGGGTGCAGAAATTCTTGCTGCGCGTTAAGAACGACCTGCTTCCTGCTAAACCAGCGAGTACCCTCAGCTGGCAACCCTGATACCTGAGTTATGTCATCCTCTGTCACTGAAATGCGAACCCCTTGGACCACTGAAAAATTGTCTTCAAGGTTTTGTGCAAATTCTAAGACTTGTTCCTGGTTAAATTCCCCCAACCTTTCAAAATATACTGTCCATCCCGCTTGTTGGAAGATCTGATAGACTTCAGGAAACAATTGAAGAAGACTTATGGAGCCGGGCTCATGTCTAACGGCCGACCCTCCCATGGCTGTAGCTTTGAGTTTTCCGCAGAGGCAACGACACAGTAAACACAGACCCTGATCGCGCTAGTTGTTGCAACAGAGGCTGCATAGTCTAAATGACGGCAGAAATAGATATGACAACGGGCGGCAGCTTGGTTCATGCGAAATGATTATTCTATTTTTGGAATTCCCCCCCCCTACGTATGGTGTAATAATGATTGGACGTGTAAAGATATGCAATCATTATAAATGAAATCCTCTCTTTAATATGATTTAACCGAATTACATTAAAACCTTATACCTTACATTTTACCTTTGATTTAATAATTCGAAGTGTCGGTTGCTTCAAATTAGCTTTAATGTACATGGAAGAATCTGTAGATTTTTTTTTTGAACGGGAGTGTAATTGAATCTGGTACGTGCTGAATAATTTTCACCAAAAGGATCTGAAGTATAATCATGGAGAACCAGAAAGCTCATATAACATCAAAGAGGGATACTGTTTTGATGATAGCAAGTTGCTGAAACTGGTGTTTGAGCAACTGGAAAATGAACGATACGTTGCTGAAACAGGTGTTTCAGCAACGGGAGAAATCAATGATACGTTGCTGAAACAGGTGTTTCAGCAACGGGGAAAATTAATGATACGTTGCTGAAACAGGTGTTTCAGCAACGGGAAAAATCAGAGAAATGGGATAAATGACTTAGGTCTGTGAATGGAGAAAATATTTGATAAGGGATCATTTCAGCAGTAAGGGGTGGGAAATACTGACTGAAGGAGGAATTTCAGGGATGGTGGGAGTGGGAATAATAGAAATAATGTGGGTATGGAGGGATATTGCTTTAGGAAAAAGGGTAAAATGATGGGAAGAAGCTTCTTGATTTAAAGCTTCAGATCTTTTCATGATGAATCTGTCCTCCTTATTGCTTTTTCCAGAATCTGCAAAATTCAATTGTAATATGCCAATCCTTGACAGGGATTATTAGTGCTAAATTTAATCTAATACTAAAAATATAGTGCAGAAGATTAAGTGTTGTGAGGAGCAGAAGACTCCCCTAGAAAAAGATAATGAATATCAGTCATGCAAGCAGTCTTGAAATCCTCTTTAGAAACAGGGCGCTTATATAGACGGAGCCTATGGCCATTGACTAGTAGAGGTGTTTTAGCATCATCAATTGTTACAAGTCTTACCGTTCCGTTTGGAAAGACATCATCTACTTCATATGGTCCAAGCCAACGTGTACGTAGCTTTCCCTGAAAATTTTCAAACCGAGAGTCATACAACAAGGCCCAATTACCTTTTTGGAACTGCTTGTGTTTGATAATTTTGTCATGCCACTTCATCCTTTGTTGCTGTATCATGTTTGTTTGATGAATGGCATCTAATCTCTTTTCATCCAACTCCAAAAGCTGCTGCAATCTAGCTGTCTGCACATCATTCAAATCAAGATTAACAGCTAAAGCAGTCCTTAAAGTTTTAATTTCAAATTCCACAGGAAAAACAACATTTTTACCATAAACCAATTCATAGGGAGAAAAACCTGTAGTGTTTCTCCAAGTAGTCCTGTAAGCCCATAATGCCTCAGGGAGCCTTTGGGACCAATCCTTTCGGTTGTCCTTCACTGTTTTAGTTAGAATGGCCTCTAAAACTTTGTTTGTGCTTTCCACCTGTCCATTTGCCTGGGGGTGGTATGGTGTAGTCATTCTATGTTGAATATGATATTTGTGAAGGGTAGATTTAAAACCATGAGAATTGAATGGAGGTCCTCCATCAGTAACTAGCTCTCTAGGAATTCCAAATCTAGTGAAAATCTTTTCAAATAAGAAGGCTAGAACAACCTCTTCATTGGCTCTAATAAGTGCTTTGGCCTCCACCCACTTAGTCATATAGTCTGTGCAGACTAATATATAGGTTCTTTGATTGGATGGAGGGTTAATGGGTCCTATGAAGTCCAAGGCCCATCTTTCAAATGGTTCGGAAACTACCTGGGGGTTTAATGGCATTTGATCTCTATGATTGGGTTGACCCATTCTCTGGCAGCTGTCACAAGCCCTTACATACTTCTTTGCATCCTTGAATAATGAGGGCCAATAGTAACCCATCCTCAGAATTTTATGTGCTGTTCTTTTATCAGCAAAATGGCCTCCACAAGGGCCATCATGACAAGCTTTCAATATGTCGTACACTTCATCTTCTCTAATGCATCTTCGGATCTCCTGATCAAGCCCAGTATAGAAGAGACACCCGCTTATCCAACTGTACCTAGCACTTTGTTGAACAATTCTTCTCTTTTCTCTATATGACAGGTGTGCTGGTAGTTTTCCTGCAACCAAATAATTAGCAATATCTGCATACCATGGAGAGTGAGCAGAAACTGCAAACAAATATTCGTCAGGAAAACTATCATTTACTGGAATATCATTGTCAGTTTTTAACCGTGAAAGAAAATCAGCCACCACATTTTCTTTACCAGGCCGATCTACAATTGTAATATCAAATTCCTGCAATAATAATAGCCATCTGGTAACTCTAGCATTTGTGACAGATTTGTTCATTAAGTATTTAATAGCTGAATGATCAGTGTGCACAAAAGTAGGATAACCAGTGATATAGTGTCGGAATTTATTAATGGCATAGATTACTGCAATGAACTCTTTCTCGGTAACTGTATAGTTAAGCTCAGCAGGGGTCATATTCTCACTGATAAAGTATATAGCATAAGGAAGATGATTTTCCTCTTGTCCCAAAACCGCTCCAATAGCAATGTCTGAAGCATCAGAAGATATGTGAAACGGAAGATTCCAGTCAGGCCCCCTCAAAATAGGAGCAGTAGACAACTGATGCTTCAGCTCTTCAAAAGCTTTCTGACAAGAATTAGTCCACTTGAATTCAGCATTTTTCATAAGCAATACAAATAATGGAGAAGCTATTTTAGAGAAATCTTTAATGAATCTCCTGTAATAACCAGCATGTCCCAGAAAACTTCTCACATCAGTTTGAGTTTTAGGAACAGAAAGATTCTGAATGACCAATATTTTAGATGGATCTACCTGAATACCTTGAGATGAAATAAAATGTCCAAGCACTATTCCCTCACTCATCATCATATGGCACTTTTCGGTACTTAAGGAGAGGTGAGCTTGTATACATCTTTTAAGTACTTTCTCAAGGTTTTGTAATGCCTCTTCGAAAGACACACCATAAGGGGTGAAATCATCCATAAATATTTCCATACAATCATTCAGCATATCGAAAAAAATTCCTATAACAGCTCTTTGAAAAGTTGTTGGTGCATTGCACAACCCAAATGGAAGAACTCTATAGGCGAAAGTTCCCCAGGGGCTGGTAAAAGTGGTCTTGTCTTGGTCTTGGGGTGCAATTCTTATCTGATTATACCCACTGAATCCATCTAGAAAAGAAAAGAATTTCTTCCCTGCAAGGCTGTCCAACACCTGATCAATGAAAGGTAAGGGAAAGTGATCCTTTTGAGTAGCTTTGTTTAAAGCTCTATAGTCGACGCATACCCTCCATTTCCCGTTTTTCTTAGGAACAATTACTAACGGGGAAACCCATTCACTGTCAGATATGGGGTATATAAATCCTGCGTTAAGCAATTTTTGAAGTTCTTCTTTAACAATTTCTCGTAAATTAGGATTCATTCGTCTTTGGGGTTGACAAACAGGTCGGCATCCCTCTTTAATGTAAATTCGGTGAGTACATAATTCAGAAGAAATACCTTTCATGTCCGTGTAATCCCAGGCAAATGCCTCCTTATATTCATGCAATAACTTCATTAGTTGTTGTGTTTCAGCATCTGTTAGATCAGGATTTATGTTTAATGTCTTGCCGGGTTCAATTTCAACTGTTATACTTTTAGATGAGATCGTGGTTAAAGTTTGGGATGAATCTTCAGGTTCAATCTTTTCTTGTGCATCAATTTCAAAAATTGCAGTTAATTGATTGTGTGTTTCAGCAATGACAGAAGAAGGTTCACAAATAAAATTATTGATTATCTCATCCTCTGTATTGTCTTTAAGAGTTAAAGCTTGTCCTATGGTTAGAATAGGCTGAACAGCATTATCATCATAATCCATCCATATAGAATCTTCATTATTGACTACTGGCGTAGCGTGAGGATAAAGAGTTAATTGTTTTGTTTCATAACCATTAGAAATTGTCATTGAACCAGATCTGCAACTAATAAATGCATCAGCTGTGGCCAACCATGGCCTTCCTAGAATTAAGGGATGTCCCCCCAGCTTTGTTTTAGTCTGCAATACAACAAAATCAGCTGGATATTTCCAGGATTCGACTGAAATGAGTAGGTCTTCAACAATTCCTTCTGGTTTAATTGTGGAACGGTCAGCTAACTCTAAGATGGTGGGTGTATCTCTGATTGTGTTATTCAGCTGTAACAATTGTGAAGTTTCCAGAGTCATTATATTAATTGCTGCACCTAAGTCTACCAGAACTCGGGGAATCATTGTTTTACCAATCTGAACTGTGACAGTAGGATGGCCAGGATCACCATATTTTACAGGAGGGGTTTTTCCGGTCATTAATGCAGACAAGTCTCCCATCACATGCACTGTAAGGGGATCCTTGGTTTTCCTACCAGGTTTCTTAACACAAATATCCCTTAATGTTCTGGCATAAATTGGTACATCTCTTAATGCTTGTAAAAGTGGAATTTTAATATACAAATTTTGCAATTCCCCCATAAAATTAAAAGCAGGTGTTTCAGTTGTTTTGGTTAAAACCAAACGCTCGGGGAATGGTGGTTCTGTTATTTCAACATTTTTGTTAGGAGGTGGTTGAGCTTCTTTTTGTTTCTCGGTTTCATTTTTATCTGAATCAGTTATGTCATCAATAATAGGCTCTACTATTCTTCCAGATCTCAAATGAATATCATTACATTGCATAGTAGGAAATATAGACTGATTCTGAATATCAATGACTTGCACAACTTTATTGTTGGGGTTAGGATTTGGTTGCACAGGTAGTTGGGATCTCATTTGGTTGTTTGGCGGAGCATTTGATGGCAGAGGGAGTGATTGTTGGAATTGAGGCAATTGATTTGGGTACGGGAGCGATTGACTATTCCAATTTGGGTTCCAAGGATTAAAAGGAGGTGGCTGCTGTAGAGGCCAAGGAGTCCACATTGAAGGGTCAACAAAGGGAGGGTTTTGCATTTGCATGGGTGGGAAATTCATTTGATTGAAAAGTGGGTATTGCATTTGGTTGAAGGGGGGGTAACTTGTTTGTCCAAAAGCAGAATAATTGTTCCAACGATTAAATGGCATACCAGAGTTCATACCTTGCCCTTTCGGTTGCCATTGTCTTCTTTGAGTTAGCAGGTAAACTGCTTCAGCTTCTTCTTCCGTTGGCTGCAACGCTGCTTTTATTCCTGGTAGAGATGGACACTGTTCTGTCTCATGATCTTTCTCACAAAGGGTGCAAATTGGTATTTTATCTCTTGGGCATTCCCTTAGTGGATGTTTGTCTCTACATTTCAGGCAAAAGACAGCCATAGTTGCTTCTGCTTCGGCCTGCTTCTTCTTAACCTGCAAAGTGTCAATCTGCGAAGCAAAAGAACTTAACATTTCGGTTTTAAATTCTTCAAGTAAATTACCTATTTCTGCTCTTGTTGCTCCTCCATTGGCTGATTTCTGCACCCTTGAATAGGTGGAATCTCTTATTCTGTTTCTTGCAGCTCCCCTAGAGCACCTTTTAGCAAGTTCACAAATCTCATCATATGATTCTTTAGATATATCTCCCTTAGCAAGCATATTTAACATATTTAGACAATCATCCCTTAAACCTCTAAGTAATATTGTCTTACGAATTTCCTTACTTATATCCGGATGATCAGACCTCTGTATGTTGTACTGTAGCCTTTCTATGTAGTCCTCCAGACTTTCATCTGACTTTTGTGCCATATTGAACAGTTCATCCTTCTTCTCTCTCGTCCGGCAGTAGTCTTGATATTTAAGCAGAAATTTGTGTTTCATCTGCTCCCATGTTGTGATTACCTGACTTCCAAGGCTCATGAACCATCTCAAAGCATTCCCTTTTAAGGTGGCTGGAAACAGCTTCAACTTTTGAGCATTAGTAACGTAATCATAACTTCTGCATAATATATCAAATTCAAAAAGAAATTCGTCAGGATCTTCAGTGGATAAACCATGAAAGTTAGGTAGAGCAGACAATGGAATATTTTTCATTGTTCCTGCAGGGAGATCACTGATGGGAAATCCCAAGGTAGAGAGGGAATTTTCATCCTTTCTTTCTTCTTCAGGACCTGCACGTCCTCCTCCAAAGAGGAAGGCATCATTGTTATCTTCCATTGTTGGCCCTCCTACTGCACTTTCTCGATCGTCAGAATCCTCTATTGGTTCTTCAATGTTCTCTACCGGTCGTCCAACGCTTTCTACTATTTCCTCAATGTGTTCTACTGATCTGCTAATACTTTCCTCTGACTCTTCAGCACTGACTGCTGGTTCTTCTGTATTTTCAGGACCCACAACTTCCTCTGTTCTGTAATCTGACTGAGGGGAACGCTGGAATTTTGATTTCCGAGAACTTAATCTTTGTGATGATTCAGCCTTCGATACAATCTCGTCAATAAAAGTTTTTCGTCCTCCCCAGCCCTTGCCACCTGTGCGGTTATTTTTCTTCTGGTTTCCTCGTCCTCTCATACAATCTGCACATTAAAAAGAAAAGATGAATGCTTTTGAAATCTATAATTACCTTCCCCGGCAGCGGCGCCAAAATGTTGGTCGCTCTAATTGTTTTCACAATTCGAGCTCCACATAAATTGTCAACCCGAGGAGGTCTTTTTATTTCAAAGATAATAACGCACTGGATATGCTCAATTTCAAAAGCGGAATTGATGTTGTAGTAAAAGAAAGATACACACCTGTTAAATTCATCAATCTACTAATTCACACTCTACTTAATTAAAGCTGAAGTCAATTAAATTATAGTAGAAACGATTTCTCTGTTACAGCAAAGGAAAATCAATCTACATAGAAAGAAATCATTCAATCATATCAAGAACAGGACCCTATTCCTTGATGAGGAACTTCAGCACCTGCTGCCTGGCACTTAATCACACTGTAAGAAAAGTAACTTCAAGAGATCAAGACCCTATTCCCAGGAACAGGAACCTTCAGCACTTGTCCTCTTGTTTCTAATCACACTGCAGGCAAAGGAAAGCAATCAATGGGAGCAAGACCCTATTCCTTTATGCAGGAATCTTCAGCACATGCTCTCAACATCATTCATTCGTGCATTCGATACGTGTAGCGCTAAGAAACAGAGTATTACAAAACTGTGTAACTAGTGTTTCAACAACAGAATTAAGGGAAGTGCAAACACATAAAGAAATAAACAAACTACAGGAACCAAAAGGGTGAATCTTGTGAGGAAGGCGGGCCCTTTCCTTCTCACAAGATTCCCCAGGAGAAAGAATTAAATTGAAATGCTCAAAAGAAGATTTTATTCATCTGTCAAAGTAACTGATACATTACAGAAGGAGACTAGCTCCAGTTCTCACACAATACTCTCCGGTAACTTACAATTCAACCCCCTTCTAATGATGATGTCTCCTCTTTTTAAAGAGGAGACATCTTTTACAATTTACATGAGAGCGAATCTTCATCATCTCGATTCTGTTTTCTTTTCCAAAACAGGACTATTCTGTTCTTTCAAAAAGAGATGATGTTACAACCGAGACAACAAAAGTGCTATCTTCAGGATAATCCAGGTAACCGTATCTTCGTGCTGCTGCTACTATTCCACAAAAAGTTCTTCCAGAATCGCAAATTACGCATAACGGGATTTGCATGCTTGACGGTTGTTTCAGCAACTGAGTCAGCTGTTTCAGCAACGGAGTCAGCTGTTTCAGCAACGGAGTCAGCTGTCTCAGCAACGGCCGCTCGTTCCCAACAAGGCATATAACTTATCTGCGATCTTTGACTTGTGTTAGCAACAATGCACTTCAATTAATGATAAAATATAAGAGTATTGCGGAATTAAATGTAAGACAGATTAATCATATAATAAAGAAGAGGTTTCTATATACCTTGGGATAAAGTGGATGAAAAAGACAATGAAGTTCATGGTTTAAGAGTAGAGTGGTGTCAAGATATATAGCAAAAATGATACATAGTGGAGTCCTAACACCGGGTTGCAGCAGCAAAGGAGGATTGGAGAGGAGTGATTTGATAGTTGGCCGGAGGATTTCTGAGAGAGAAATCAGGACTCAGAGGGAGTCTAGAGAGGAACTTGTTCCTTAGAGGGTTTCTTGTGCCCAAGGAATCCAAATCCAAGTCCTGCTAGATTGACGGCAGGAGAGGGACAAGAGAACCAATCCTATTTTTTTAGCAAAGATGCAATAAATGGGTTGAGGGATAAGGACAGATTAGACAGAGCATCCAATATTGTCATCTAGAAGGCTAGGATCCTGGAAATCCTAGATAAACATCGCATCAAGGATTATGCTGTGAAAGTGATTGTGGTTCCAGTTGACGTTGATGCGACACAGAAGTACGAGGAGGCCTAGGCGAAGGCCAAGTGCATGATCCTAGATGGGGTCAAAGATCATGTAGTACCACACATTGCTGAGAAGGACACAACAAGGGAAATGTGGGAGACCCTGACCACCTTGTACCAAGGCTCTTCTATGCAACGGAAGATGCTATTAGAAAATCAGCTGAGACAATACCAAATGCAGAAAGGAGAGGAGATAGATCCCTTCCTTCTCAGGTTGCAAGGGATTCACGACCAATTGACTTCCATGGGGTGTACTCCAAATCCTGAGTTCATGGTTAGGATAGCCTTGAATCCAGTCACCAAGGGCTAGGAGACATTTGTCCAAAGTATTTTGGGTAGAGAAATTCTCCCCAGTTGGGAGGAGATGTGGGCAGCTCTTCGACAAGAAGAGCTTAGGAGACTAACCAAGGCAAGAAGTAGCGACAAGGGAACCTGGGTCAAGGAGGAGGAGGAGGATGTAGCTCTCGCATCAACGGGATAGCAGGGGCAGTAGAAGAGAGAGAAGAAGGACATAACCAAGGTCAGATGCTTCAACTATGGGGAACTGGAACATTATGCCACTCAATGCCCCAGGAAGAAAGGCAAGGGGGAGGCTTCTGACTCAAAGGTTGCTCCAATGAAGATAGACAAGGATGTCGAGGATGATGATTATGCCCTGAGTGCTCATGCTCCTCTGGAGAAGAAGTGGAGCGACATCGAGTTGTAGTCGATAGAACTACATATGGGCAAGATCCTTGAGGTGCCCAAACTCTTGGATCACATACGGCTACGGGGACCCTTAACGGCAGTAGCAAAATGATAGGTGTTGGGTGGAGCAAGGTGTAATGGAGCGACAGTGGCATTGCTAGAGTGCCAAAGTCTAAGGCAGTGCAATGGATGTTGTAGGATTGCGAGAGGCACAAAGTTGTATGCAATAGCGCAGTGGTAGTAGAGGGTCAGCACAGATTAGCAGTAGAGGTAGCTTCAACATCACGACGCATCCAGACTGACTAGCATGTCAGTGTTTGGGTGAGGTTTCAGTTTCTTACTTCTCAATAACTGAGTTGCAGTGCAGTAGTTAGCAGTGGAAATGCTATGGGCAGCATAAGGCAACATTTATTGAGAGGGAGATGCAGTAAAAATGTAGCAATGATAGTGATAGTGGTAGAGTCATGGGCAGCAGTACAGGAAGCAGTGGTGCAGTGGATGAAGGGCAGCAGTACAAATGTAGCAGTGATAGTGATAGTGGTAGAGTCATGGGCAACAATATAGGAAGCAGTGGTGCAGTGGATGAAGGGCAGTAGGCCGAGCATCAACAACACAAAGGACCGATGTAGTAGATCAGTGTAATGCTTCTATGGTGAAGTGTTGCTAGAGCACATTCCTCACTAAGAGGGAGTGTTGATTTTGGTTAGCATCGGATGTGCTCTAGCTCCGAAATTTTGTGGAGGGGCTAGAACACATGAGACTGCTAGAACCCAGAAATCGTTTGGAGAAATTCCACTCGGATGAAGAGTTATTAAAATAATTAATATTTTTAATGGGTTCCTAAGTCTAAACTTAGGAAAATAAAAATATTAATGTGTAGTAATAAAAAAATGGGTGAGAAGGTTCTAAGTGATGAGGATCAAGCCTGTTTTAATCTTAGCTGTTGGTTAGAGATTAGATCACGACCGTTGATTCATCAATAGGAAAAGTATATGAGGAGGCTTGAGGGTCAGTTGGAGATACACCAAGAGATCAAAGAGTTCAATTTTTTTGGGGTGTGGTTTGCTGAGAAAGTCGAGCTAAGTGATCTGAGTTGTAGTGAGGGGCAGTTCGGTCGAGGGACTTCTGTCCAAGGCCAAAGAATACATAGTAGAGAGGCAGAGCAGCACCACGAGAGACAGCGTAGCTCCAAAGAGGGTGACGCAGAGGCTAGAGGGGCCGATGCAGGTGACGCAGGCCCTTAGAGGCAACGCTGGGGTTTTCTGTAGGGCACAGAGAGAGCAATCCAGCATATTGACTTTCTGAGCAAGGGAGGCTCACTGGGAGGGTGACACAGCTCCTAGACGCGGTGATGTAGTTCCAACGCGGAGCTTGGAGTAGCCATCATTGCCCAACACTGGGAACAACAGTTCTCATCTTTGGGGTTTGATCATCTAGTTGCTGGTATTGTCAAAATATCTGTCTCCGGATAGAGGTACTTCTGCCAAGTTTATTCTCTGTTGGGTGAGACATATCTGGCACCCTAGTTGTATTCAAGAATTTTCTTAATAATACAAACCCTCTATATGTTGCACCAGTTTTCCCAAATTGGGTTTTTCCGAGGACGATTGTCCAAAAACAATGGTGTCCCTTGTGTGATTGTCTTAGTTTATTTCAATTCGTGATCTGTATGTATGTGTAGGCTGCAATAGTGTTTTCATCGATGTTTAGATAACTAAATAACTTGTTGAATGTAAAGAACAAGTAGGAAATGAATAACCAGTAATTGCAGTAGGATTTTTGATGTGTGGATTCAGAAATTTTCACATGAAAGGGTCGTAGGCCTCCTAGAGAGGGCATCTGCCACTATGTTTTTCTTTCCCTTAACATACTCTATGTAAAAATGGTAGGGCTGACTCCTGCTGACCCACTTCTGCTGCCTCTCATGGAGGCTCTTCTGCTCCAAAAAGTGGCGAAGACTATTATGATCAGTCTTCACTCTGAACTTGCTACCCACCAAGTACTGTTGGACTTTGGCCAACGCATGCATAATGGCCAACATCTCCTTGTCATAGATAGAATATAGCCTCTCATGACTAAAGAGCTTCAGACTCTCGAAAGCTATCGGATGGCCTCCCTGTGACAACACTACGCCAATGCCCTCACCTGATGCATCACACTCCAAGGTGAATGTATTGATTTCTGTAGCATCAAATGTGTTCTTGCCTCGAGATTTTGCAGAGAGGATAAGACACATGCATTCTCCAATACCCAGAAATTGTTTGGGAAAATTCCACCTAGAGATGATTTAATTAAAATAATTAAAATTTTTAATGGTTCCCTAAATCTAAACTTAGGAAATTTGGTTAATTAAAGGGTATTAATTAAATCAGGTGTGAATCTTCTAGAAGAAGACGAAGATCAACTCCCAATTAATCTTATCCCTTGATTATGTTTTAATCTTGGCCATTGGAGCTCCAATGAGAGATTATAAGGAGGAGTTCGATGGGCACTTGGAGGACACATCAAATGAGAGATCAGAGATCGAATTTCTCAAGAGTAGCAATGTTGAGTTTCCGGAGTGAAATCAAGTGATATTTTTTGTAGTGAGGGGAAAGGATAGTAGTCTAGACGAGAGTTTTCCAGATCCGGAGAGTGCAAAGCAGAGAAGGCATAGAGCAGTTAAGAGAGGCAGCACAGTGCCACGCAGAGGCAACACAAAGCTTCTGAGGGAGTTCGAAATTCAGCTGGGAGAGTCGAGATCTAGTGTCAGAAGCCGGTGTGTGAGACTAGAGGGCCAGAAGGTTGAATTTCTAGATAGAAGGAGATTTGAAGAGGAGGTGACATAGAGCCCAGCAAGTGTGATGCAGAGATGCATAGGAATGACGCAGAAGCAGTGCAAAGGCAGCGTGGGGCCTACTAGCCTGTCCTTGATTAGTGTCAGACCTAACGAATCAATATGTGATTTTTCTCACTATCTTTGCCAGTTTTTATCTGTATCAGATAGCCAGTTTGGGCATCCAATGATTTGTACTCAAAAACTACTGCATAATAATTAAACCCTCAGCTGTTGCACCGGTTTTCCCGAGTTGGGTTTTTTCAGGGACATTGTCCAAAAACATCTGTGTAGATGTGTGCATGTTTATTTCTCTCCTGTGCCATATTTTAGTTTCCGCAGTATTTTATTTTGTGTAGGTTTTAGTGTATGCATTTCAATATTTGCCGTAGAAAACTGCAAGTAACTTGTTCAAGTAATTTAACAAGTAGGAGAAATATTATTAGTTTGCTGTAGTAGGAATCAGGTCGCCGATTTTTCACATGATATCAGAGGATAGATCGTGAGCATGAGAGCTCAGAGCAGAAAGGAAAAAGGAGGTTTGAAATTCTGCCTCAGTAGTAATTCGAAACCCTAAAGGCAGCGCAGTCCTTGGGCCAAGGAGGTCGAAGTTTTGAGTGAGATTGATTTCTCTAAGTGAGTCGATAGAGAAATTCGATTCTCCATATCAAAGCTTTCTAGAGGTCGAAGGGAGCAACGCAGTTTCCTAGAAGGAGCATATCTTCAGTTGGGACGTAATTATTTTGCAGCAGTTGCTGGAAAAACAATGTCAGAAGGAGATAATAGCACATACTGAGGGAGTTTATTCCTTAGAGGACTTATAGCCAAGAAGTTCAAATTTTCAAATTAGAGCAACAATAGTTGTGTGTGGGATTTCTCTCCATAAGGGAGTGCGAATAGCTGGGAAGTAGCTGTGCATAGGAGAAGAGAGAGAAGTTTGACTTTTTCAGGAGAGATGACATCAGCTGGGTTGAGAGATCAAGATCGGTTGGACGAAGCCTCCAACTATATGATTTGGAAGGCTAGGATCTCTTGCCTTCTAGATGAGTATGATCTCAAAACTTATTTCGATAGTGTGGTAGTTGTACCTGCCAATGCAGATCTGCTCAAGAAGTACAAGGTTGAGATGGCGAAGACTAAGAGGATCATTCTCGACGGGGTTCGAGATCAAGTAGTATCCCATATAGCCGACAAGGATAATTCCCGACAAATGTGGGAAGCCTTAGCTACGCTATACGAAGGATCTTCCAAGCACCGAAAGGTGTACTTAGAGGAGAGGCTAAGATGCATGAGAAGGAAGAAAGAGGAGCATGTAGATGCCTTCCTTATGAAGCTTCAGGATGTCCGGGACCAGCTGGCTTCAATAGGATCAACACCCCGACCCTCATCCTGGGTAGAGAAAAAATGGCTTCAGTAAGATTGGCAAGTTTTCGTCTAGAGCATCCCGGGCAGAGAAAAACTGCCAGATTGGGAACATGTATGGGCTGATTTGCAGGAGGAGGAGATGAGGCATGATATAGTGAAGGCCATCATCAATGGCAGCAGCAGTGGGGCGAAAGCAGTGAAGGAAGAGGGACGTGGCCCTTGCATTAAAGGGGCAATAGGAGTAGTACAAAAGAAAGAAGGATATTTTTAAGATCGAGTGCTTCAAGTGTGGCAAGTTGTGCCACTCAACACTTAGTGTCCTCTCAGAAATAAGGACAAGGAGGAGAAGCAAGATCAACAAGTTGCATCTGCAGAGATCGACAAGTTATCCTCCAAACTGGAGGAAGAGTTTTCCATGATTGCTAAGATGCCTCTAGGGGTGAGGTGGGGTGATTTGGAGTTGTAGCCGCAAAGAGCTACAAGATGGGAAGGATCCTTGAGGAGTCCACCTCTTGGATCAAGACCTCGCTACGAGAGCCCATAGTCAGTAGTAGAAGGATGGACTAGTTTCAGTTGGTGTAGTCAGGTGCCAGAATGACATATGCAGTACCTAGTAGCGATCGGATTTTGAGCAGTGCAGAGTAGAGTTGGCATCAACACAGTTGTCATAGAGTAGAGTTAGCAACATTGCAGAGGCTTCAGTGATAGCACAGAGACTAGCAACAGTGAGAACTAAAAAGACGAATGCATCATACTGAACACAGTTGGTTCAGTATTTCGGATGCTTTACCATTGCAGATGTTGCAGTTGTAGCAACAACAGATGGAGAGAGGGTTGCAGCTGTAGCAACAACAGATGGAGAGAGGGTCGCAGTGCAGATGGAGTAGTTGACAACAGTTCAGCAGGGTCAGTAGTATCATAGATGCAACTCATATCAGAGTTGTGCAGTAGTTGGTGGGCAGTAGAGCCAGACATCAGCATCACAGCAGGAGATGGTGTAGAGATGGAGTGATGCTTCAGCGGGTTGCAGCATTAGAGCACATTCCTCGCTAAGAGGGAGTATTGATTTCTGTAGCATCGAATGTTCTCTTGCCTTGACATTTTGCAGAGAGACTAAGACACATGCATTCTCCAATACCCAAAAATTGTTTAGAAAAAATCCACCTAGAGATGATTTAATTAAAATAATTAACTTTTTTAATGGTTCCCTATGTCTAACCTTAGAAAATCTGGTTAATTAAAGGGTATTAATTAAATCATGTCTGAATCTTCTAGAAGAAGACAAGGATAAACTCCCAGTTAATCTTAGACCTTGATTATTATTGATTTGGGGTAGCATCAGATGTGCTCTAGCCATGAAAATTGGTGGAGTTCCTAAGTCTAAACTTAGGAAAAATAAAATATTAATGGGTATTAATATAAAACTGGGTTAGAAGGTTCCAAAAGCCATGGATCCAGCCAAATATAATCTTAGCAATTAATTAGAGATTTAATCTCGATCGTTGAGACCAACAGGAAAAGTATAAGAGGAGGCTTGAGGGTCAGTTGGAGAACACACTAGAGTGATCAGTTATTCGATTTGCTAGAGCGGGGTTCCTAATCATTGTCGAATTAGTGATCAACAGTGAGGGGCAGTGAGTAATGGATAGAGAGGCAGAGATAGTGCCGAGAGACCAACACAGAGGCAGAGAGCGAGACACAGCAGCCAAAGTAGGCCACGCAGAGCCCAGTAGTGACAGCGCAGAGGCCAGAGGGCCTGCATCATCCATGTAGAGGGATGCAGGAGTGACGTAGAGGTCCCAGAGGCTGCGCAGTGCCTCAGAGGGCTGATGCAGAGGGTTCTGAGGGTGACATTGAGAAGTAGGAGGCTGACGCACTGCTTCAAAGTTGTTGGAGAGAGTTTCGTGGGACAACTTTTCTAAATATCTGTTTCCGAATAGAGAGGTATTACTGTCGGTTGTTTTTCTCTTTCGGGTGAGCCAATTTGGCACCCAATTGTACTCCAAGAAATACTGCATAATAATAAACCGTCATAATTGCTACACCGGTTTTCCCGCATTGGGTTTTTCCAGGGACAAGTTTTCCAAAAATAACGGTGTCACTTATGTGTTTGCTATTTCTTTCAGCTGTTGATCTGTAGATGGTTGAGACTATATTGTGTTTATTTCGATGTTTATGTGTTTAAATAACATGTTCGTAATTAACAAGTAGGAGAAATAAACCAGAAGAATACAGATAAAATTTAGAACAGGTAATACTTAGAAATTTCAACAATTATGTTTTAATATTGGCTGTTGGATCACCAACGAGAGATTATAAGAAGGAGTTTGATGGGCACTTAGAGGACACATCAAATGAGAGATCAAAGATCGAATTTCTCAAGAGTAGCAGTGTTGAGTTTCTAGAGTGAGGTCAAAGGATCTTCTTGTAGTGAGGGCAGGGATAGTAGTCTGAGTAGAGTTTTCGAGATCTGGAGAGTGCAAGGAAGAGAAGGCATATAGAAGTTCAGAGAGGCAGTGCAGAGCTTCAGAGGGAGTTTGAAATTCAGTTGGGAGAGTCGAGATCTAGTGCCAGAAGCCAGGGTGTGAGATCGGAGGGCCAAAGGGTTGAATTTCCAGATAGCAGGAGATCAAAAGAGGAGGTGACGCAAAGCCCAGCAAGTGTGACACAAAGCTACATAGGATTGACGTAGAAGCTGAGCAGAGGCAGCGTGGGGCCTACCAGCCTGTCCCTGATTAGTGTCGGATCTCCCGAACCAGTCTAAGATTTTTCTCACTAACTCTTTTCTAGTCTAAGATTTTTCTCACTAACTCTTTTCTAGTTTTTCTCTTTATTAGATAGCCAGTTTGGTCATCCAACGATTTGTACTTAGAAACTACTACATAATAATAAATCCCTCAGCTGCTGCACCGGTTTTCCCGAGTTTGGTTTTTCCAGGGACATTGTCCAAAAACAACTGTGGAGATGTGTGTGTGTTTATTTCTCTCCTATGCCGTATTTTATTTTTTGTAGTATTTTTGGTTCAACCCAAAGGGTATAACCAAAAACTCAAAGTGGTCGTAGTGACACCTAAAAGTTGTCTTAGGGATATCCTGATCACTCACCTGAATCTGATGGTACCGCGAACGTAAATCTATCTTAGAGAAGTACTTAGCTCCTCTAAGTGTTGATTTGGGGTAGCAACGAATGTGCTCTAGCCATGAAAATGGGTGGAGGCTAAAGCACATGAGATCTCCAAGACCCAGAAATGGTTTGGGTAGATTCTACCCGGTTAAGGAGATATTAAAATAATTAATATTTTTAATGGAGTTCCTAAGTCTAAACTTAAGAAAAATAAAATATTAATGGGTATTAATATAAAACTGGGTTAGAAGGTTATAAATGACATGGATCAGGCCAAATTTAATCTTATCCATTGATTAGAGATGTAATCTCAGTCGTTGAAGGACCAACAGGAAAAGTATAAGAGGAGGCTTAAGGGTCAGTTGGAGAATACACCAGAGTGATCAGTGATTCGATTTTATAGAGCGGGGTTTGCTAAGAGAAATCGAATCAATGATCAGTCGCAACGAGGGGTAGTGAGTACAAGATAGAGAGGCAGAGATAGTGCTAAGAGACCAGTGTAGAAGCAAAGAGAGGCAGACACTGAGCCAGAGGGAACCACGAAGAGGCAGAAGGGACTGTGCAGAGGCCAGAAGGACCTGCGTCACCCATGCAGAGGTTGCAGGAGTGACGCAGAGGGTTGTAGAGGCTGTGCAGAGTCTCAGAGGGCTGATGCAATGAGTTTTGGGCTGACGCAGAGGCCAGGAGGGCTAACGCTGAGCTTCAGAGTGTGCTGGAGAGGGTTTCGTGGGGCAGATTTTCAGAATATTTGCTTCCGAATAAAGAGGTATTACTGTCAGATTATTTTCTCTATCGAATGAGCCGATTTGGCACCCAATTGTACTCAAGGATAGACTGCATAATGAAATAACCCTCAGAATTGCTGCACTGATTTTCCCAAGTTGGGTTCTTCGGAGATGAATTGTCCAAAAATAAAGATGTCACTTCTGTGTTTTCTATTTCTTTCAGCTATTGATCTGTAGATGGTTGAGATTGTTGTTTGGTCAATTTAGTGTATTCTAAATTGCTATTTAAAATGTCAATCCGGGATTCGTAAACTGACGAAGTGACGTGTACTATATGTACAAGATAACCATTTCCTTAGACTTTTGTCGTTTTTGAGTTTTTTTTAGTTTGTTTTTGAATTTATCTTTTCCTAATGTGTGATGGCGAAAATGAAAGTTAAGTGTGGATGGTGATGGTGATTTCTACAGTGATTTCCCTAAACTTAAAAGTGATAAAAAAGAAAGCTTTAAAACAACTGTAATGAAATCAATTCTTAAGAGGAAGTAAATGTATCAAACAGTGAACTAATGACAATGGCCCAATATCCTTGCTGCTGAATGAAAATAAAGTAAAAACTGAACTTAAAGCAACTCAAATTAAAAGCAAAGCAACTAATTCACACTACTTCAACTCTTCAGATCCTTTACCCTTCAGCTCAATCTACCTTGTGGGAAGCAATCATGAACAAGTCAAGTAATATGATATCTAAATGGCAAGAAATTAAATTGCATAAAGGAAACTAATCACACTACTTCAACTCTTCTGATCCTTTACCCTTCAGCTCAATCTACCTTATGAGAAGCAATCATGAATAAGTCTAAGCAATATGATAACTAAGTGGAAAGAAATTAAATTGCATAAAGGAAACTAATCACACTACTTCAACTCTTCTGATCCTTTACCCTTCAGCTCAATCTACCTTATGGGAAGCAATCATGAATAAGTTTAAGCAATATGATAACTAAATCACACTACAATAAGTAATATTATGATTCCTTACTAATAGAGTCACTTGACTATAGAAAGAAACCATAAACAAATGAGTAGTATGATGTCTAAGTAGCAGAAAAAGAAATAAGCAAATCACAACTTGAAAAAGGACAGTGCTGAAATTAAACTTCAGAAAATAGAAATTAGCAGGAAGGACAAGTGATGAGCCCCAAAACTGGATAATTATTTGGGCTCATTCAACCTCCTAATTCGACTTAATCCACCATTCTCATTAGTTTATTGCATGTTTTTAATTATATTTATGCTAATAGAGTGAATTGGTTTAGTCATTATGCCAACAAATCTAATGGGTGCTTTGTGTAGCCTTTTTGGTCAATTTGGAGACAAAATTGAAAGTTTTAATGAGCACTTGGCAGCCAAATTCGTGGGAGAACAAGGGAGAGGATTTGTAGGAAGGTGTCCCCTTCATTTATGGGCCCTTACCTCGAATTCTCCACCATCAGCTCGGAGTTCAAGGGCCACCAAATCAATCAGCACAAGGGCAGCCAAGCAAGTCAAGTAGGACTGCTGTTAACTGCAAGTTTTGGGCAGCCGAGTCCCTAAAGTTTAGGAGGACTGTTGGGGTCCTCAATTTGTATAAATAAGAAGGCTTAGGGCCTCATTTGGGTTAGCTAGTAGTTGGCCAATGGTTAGTCATTTTGTAGGCAGAAATTAGCTAGTTTGTATTTCGATTTTTAGGCAATAGATTAGCTTTGCTTTCAGCTCATTTTCAAGTTCTCCTTGTGGACAGTTTTGATGTAACTCTTCTTTTCTTGCTCAATAAAGATGAATCCAGCTTTGCACTAGCTCTAAATCTCTCTTAGGAGGCTGTAGCTCTTGGGGTTGGGCCCATCTCAAGCGCCCAGTACCTCCTTTGTTTACTTTCATGTGTCTTTGCTGCATTCTTAGAATAAAATCTGCTATTTAGATTTAAATGTTGTGTTGTTATTTAAGTTGCTCTTGATGATTAAAAAGGTTCTTCATGTTTAGATTTACTTGATTGGTTAATCACAGGGAATATATTCAGAAAAATGCTACCAAGTATTTTGGATCTCACCTCCCCCTCAGTGGAATCATGAGCTGGGACCAATGTGACTTTGCTGCCAACAAAAACACTGTCTTTTTGCTTCACCATGCAATTAGTAGTGTTGGATTTTTAGTTGTCGAACTTGATATCAGTTTTGATTGCATGCTTCAGTTTATGATTGCTTAGTTGCATAGTTATTTCACGTATTTCATTTCGAATAAACTTCTGTTCATTTCCTTTTGCTATTAGGTCAGATTAGAGTGAAGTAACTAGGTCATAGGTTTTATAAGTGTTTGTTTGTTTAGTTTGAAAAACCACTTGCAGAGTACCTGTTATCCTTCCTTACCTGCCCATACTCCATCCAACCTACCTGCTTCACCCTTCACTTAGAACCCTTACCTTACATTTGCCTCATCCGCTTACTTTGCCATGATTCTCATATTCTTGTGCAACATCGTTTCATCCCTCCTTGAACAGATCTCACCATCTACGCCACTCCTCAACTCCATCCTCCAAGTCTTGAACTCCCCTACACCCCTATTTCACCTCCATACTCATTCCGCCACCTTTTTTCCCTCCATCCATGCTTCAAAACCCCATTTCTGAACATCCTGTAGAAAAATTACAGAACATCCTGTAGAAATCCTAGAACATCGTGTAGAACCCCTGTAGACTTCCTGTAGAAGCTCATAAACGCGGTTTCTTGGCAATCAAACTTTGTGAAACTCTCTGGAAGGGTGTCAGGGACTCCTTAAACCCTCTCTGAACCTTCCCGACCTTTTCCAAGCATTTATCCTCCTTGATCCACCTCTGCACAGTAAAAAGCTAGTTAAAAGCACATGCATGATAATTCCAACAACTTAGTCAAAAATACAAAAAGATGTTTTCTTCAGCTAAAGGCAGTGTAGACGCATGTATTTTACCTTCATAGAAGTAATGGCATCTCTTTTCGTAGCTTGCATTCTCTCCTTTGCATCAGTAGGACTAGCTGGTAGAATTAGGGTTTGCTAGGGTTTGCGTTTCTTTTTGGCTTTTAGTTTCTTTCCGCAAGTAGATTAGCTTCTTTTGAGTTAGCTTTCATCCATCAGTTAAAAAGCTTCTTCTAAGAGCTCGTAGAAGTTGGCTTAAGCCCCTAGCAGACTTGTGCCAGCTGACCAAGTGACAGCTGCGGCAAGAGCTAGTACTTGTGCATACAGCACCGTCGCTTCCAAGTTTGTTACGAACTATCGGGTTGATAAAATTAAAGAAGGGAGTTCCAAGAGTTGTAGCATTATTGCTGCAATATTGGGGCCCACCATCATGATCTCATATGTCAATAGTTATCAAAAAGATGAAAATTTGCCCGGGCTGCCTAAGAAAACCTGCAGAAAAACGTTGATCAGCTGACAGCTATAAGAAAACAAAAGTGAAAATGTAAACAACAGTGAATTAAAAACATCAAAACAACATGTTATATACAAGCTAGTAATTATAAAAACAGAAACATAATAAAATCAAATGACAACTATAGAGGGCTTTAGTGCGTAGGGGCCCTCTGCCACCTCAGCCAGTCAACGAACAATCACAATAACGAGCTCAAGAAAGTAGTCTCCTCATGTATTAAAGCAGCAACAACATATATAAAACAGAGTACAGTGGGGTGATAATAGAAAACAGTTCAAAAATTACATTCCAAAAGCTTCTTTACAACGTTCATCAACGCATTATTTATAATGAAAAAGTGCTGAAACTGAATAACTGAATCCTATGCTATTAACTGCGTTGCCAAAGACACGTAGATCTCCTCAACCGAGATCTAGCGTAACTGTCATCATGCCTATTAAATCTTCGGAGTGGTAGCTGTTGGATTCAGGTTACGGGGATGATCTCCAGGTGTGTCGATGTCTCCGTGGGCTGAGGACTGGGCCACGTAAACTTTCACGTGCTCCAAACAGAGACGTGCGACCGCTAAATTCCTTGGTTGGCTTTGCCTTTGACCCTTGTTGACCGTGACCTTCTATGGATGATTTGGCAGATTTGAAGGGACATGTTCCATGTACCTGTCACCTGTAGCTTGCCCATGTGGCTCGTTTCTTCATAGGACACCTGTAGCATAGCTTTTAACAAAATAGCTGCAGAATCTTGTGCTGGCTGCGGAAACCTGTGCTGGCTGCGGAAACTGACAAGTTTCCGCAGCTGCCTGAACAAAAATCTAAACCAAACAACAGTCATAAGCATAGTTAGAAAACCATGTCAGAAGCTCTTTTTAGACTATAATGTAATGATTTAACAGCTTGATGGATGAAGTAAGTGGGAAAAAGAAGGCTGAGAGGGTGTATAGGAAGATGCAGGTTTGAGGCTCAACATACCCCCACTGTGAAGGTGTTGCATGTCCTCATGCAACCAAAATTTAGTTATTTCCCTCTAATCCATATGCTCTGAGGCTTCTGCTAGGAAATCTAGCCCTCTTTTCTTCTTCTTTGATGCTAACATCATCCTTGGTTTCCTGACTAGACATTTGAACTTGAGATTAATCAATGCTCTGCTTAACTTTTTGCACTTCTTCTTCAGTTTCCTGTTTTTCTTTTGCCACAGTCCTAAATGGAGCATAGTGTTATCATGGACAATCTTGTCTACCTTACTCTGCTCTTTGAGTGCTTCATTTTCCTGTTTGATATGCCTATTTAGGACTTCTAATTCAAATACTTCCTGTTTCAAAGACTGAACTTGTGCATCTAGTGGCAGAGTGGTACTTGGTCCTGCAGCTGATTGTTCTAAGGATTCCAGGTAGTTATATGCCTCTTGCTGATTAGGATCTTCCTCAGGTGTCTTTCTCGGACTAGGCTCAAGATCTAGTGGAGGAGGAGGACTGCTCTCTCTTTCCGGCTGAAAAGGGCTTTCATCATGTGGAGGACTTGATTCAATGCTTGGCTGGGCTGGAGATTTCTCAAGTGTCTCTTCACCTAAATCAATAAAGTGAGACTGTTTTTCTTGGGTTTTATTCTCTTTTCCTTTTAGCCTAGTGCTCCTCCTTAAGTATGGACTAGTACTCTTCCCTTGTGCACTCTGTTTTCCTTTTTCCCTTTTCTTTGCTATAGCAGCAGCTTGAAGATGTACTAATCTTTCTAATAGAGGTTGATAATCCTCCTCTATGGATTGCTCAGGGGATGGATAGACTTCTTGAATGGTTCTTTTGCCTTTTTCCTTCTTCTGTTTCTTATTTTTAGCTCTATCTTCTTCTTCTTTTTGGACAATTTCTTGAATTTCTATTGTAGGGGAGTCTTGGACTGTAATGTTCTTTTCTTTCCTCCTACTTTTCCTTGGAATCTTTGGTGGACTGCTTCCAGAGACCTCAGACGACTCTTGGAAGTAGTTTCTTGTCAAAAATTGCTCCCAAGTATCCTTAGTTTTCTTTAACTGGTCCTCAATAAGAATTTTTATGAATCCATGATGGTAGAGATGAGATTCAATGTTGCCTATGTGTTTTTGAACTGTAAAACTCATCTTTTTCAAACTCAATAACAGAAAATGAGGCAAATTAAGAGTGTGACCCTCTAGGAAATTCATCATAAGTCTAGCATGATACATATACATAGAACCAAAACGACCTTCACACGTGATAAATTTCTGGATGACTAACAGTAGACTAGACCATTCCTCTCTTAGTGCATGAACAGGGATGCCTCTTGTAAATACGGTGGTATCCATACCTTGGTTTTGTAGCATGATTCTCCATATTTGATCGTCCACACTTCTATTTTTAAACCACCTTTCACCTTCTTGAGGTAGGCCTGTGGCAGCTGTTACTGTGGCCTCAGTCACTGTAAACTTTAAGTCTCCAATCTCCACTGTTTGTCCATCAAAAGACCGCGCAAAAGCTAAGGTCACCTCCTTGTTATGGCCTTTAAACTTTTGGATAAATCGTAGCCATCTGGCTTTCTTCAGCAATTCCCTCGTTTGAGGATAACCCTCCAAGTATTTCGGTCCTTCTGGCTCGGCTCTCAGTAATTTTCCCATCCGTTGTTTTAAATTCCAACTGAGAGTTCTTCTGCGTGTGAGGGTTCAGAAAAAAAAACGGCTCTGTTACAGGGTTTAGGATAGACTGTAGTGACTACAGTCGGGGTTTAGGATGACTGTAGTGACTGCAGTCGGAAATGGAGAACGAACTGTAGTGGCTGCAGTCGAAAATGGAGAACAAACTGTAGTGGCTGCAGTCGGAAATGGAGAACAAATTGTAGTGGCTGCAGTCGGAAATGGAGAACAGGGAATGGAAGTACCCGAATTACCGGAGGAACAGAGGGTGAGCAGCAGTGAACAAGTTCAAAATAAAATGCGGATGCATGCGAGGAGTATGGTATTAGTGGAGTGGTAAACGAATGGAATCAGATGACTGTGTATGAAATTTTTACACGTCTCAATAGACGGCTGCGGAAATTACGGCTAAGAAGAACCGTAACACAATAGGTCACGTCTCAAGAGTACGGGTAATAAATGGAAGTGCAGTCAGTCTTGAGTTTAAACTCGGAATAATCATGAGACCGTTGGAGAAATGAATGCAAGGTGTGTGGAGTGATATCGTGGAATAGGAGTGGTAGTGGAGCTATCATATCAAATCATTGCACATAGTAGAACTTGTTATGGTTTGATAACTATGCGTAATTATGACTTGAATTGTTATTTGTTAAAGATTTTTTATCATACCTTTGGAAACTTTGTCATTTTTTTGCTCAAGGCTTCTAACCAATTGCTCTTCCTTGATGTCTTGGAGATGTCCCATGTCTTTAGCTCAATTACACCTGCATTTCATGATTATG
Source organism: Pinus tabuliformis (assembly GCA_031772625.1). Taxonomy (NCBI): domain Eukaryota; kingdom Viridiplantae; phylum Streptophyta; class Pinopsida; order Pinales; family Pinaceae; genus Pinus; species Pinus tabuliformis. The sequence continues at coordinate 563,846,881 of CM062808.1, read as the reverse complement.
GCACTAACAGTTGACTGTAAATTTGAAAACAGAGTGATGCTGGCTGCGGAAATCGTTTATGGCTGCGGAAACTGCTTCTGGCTGCGGAAACGGTGTCCAGCTGCGGAAACTGAGACAACACCCCCTTAACTGCACAAAGATAATTAGAGAAGAACTAGCTGAATGAAAATAGTCCTGAAAGGGACTTTTATTGATGAAGTGAAATGGAATGAGTGGAATGAAATGAAAATGAAGTGGCGTGAAGTGAAATGGTAATGAGAGTGAGATGGAGGTGAAGTGAGATGGCAAATGAAATGGAGTGAAGATGGAAAGAGAAGGAGAGGAGATTTTTTTTTTTTTGGAAAATATAGAGTGTCAGGTGTTCCTGATTTTCACTCTACATTTTCTATATAAGACTGCCAATCTATGATTGGTTTTCAGGCTTGTACGATTTTTTCTTTTTCCTTTTTTTTTTCCTCTTCTTTTTTTTTTTTTACTGAAAGAAACAAAGACTAGGCTGATGGGGGAGAAGGATTCTTCTCCACCAGCCTTATTACAGAATTCTCCTGGAACATTTTGACAAATTCCTCTTTTGAGAGTGGCTTATGATAAATTTTCAATCGGTGGCCATTCATAATGAGAGGGGTTTGAAATTCATCAATAGTCTTGATTCTTACCGCTCCATTGTTAAAGACTTTGTCAATCTCATATGGCCCAAGCCAATGAGTCTGAAATTTTCCTTTGAAGTCTTTAAACTTGGAATCAAACAGTAATGCCCAATCTCCCTCTTGAAACTTTCTCTCTTTGATGTATCTGTCATGCCACTTAGCTCTTTGATGTTGAACTAGATCAGTCCTTAAAATTGCATCTTGTCTGATTTCATCTAGCTCATTCAGCTGCTGCATTTTGTGCTTTTGGGCTTCTGATAGATTCATCCCCAACTGGACTGCCATCTTGAAAGTCTTGATTTGAAACTCAATGGGGAGTAGGACCTCTTTCCCATAAACAAGTTCATAGGGAGAATGTCCTGTTGTATTCCTCCATGTAGTTTTGTAGGCCCATAAGGCTTCAGGAAGCCTTTCTGCCCAATCTTTTCTGTGTAGATGAACAATTTTGGTGATGATGCTTTCAAGAACTTTGTTTGTAGATTCCACTTGGCCATTTGCTTGCGGATGGTAAGGAGTAGATTTTCTATGCTTGATTTTATATTCTTCCATCAGCTTCTCCATCAAGTTAGATGTAAATTGACTTCCCTGATCTGTCACAATTTCTCTTGGGACACCAAAACGAGTAAAAATATCCTCAAAAAGAAATTGAACAACTGAATTTTCAGTGGCAGAAGGCAATGCTTTGGCTTCTACCCATTTAGTGACACAATCAGTGGATACCAATATATAATTCTTTTGTTTAGATGGTGGATTAATGGGTCCAATGAAATCTAAAGCCCATTTTTCAAAGGGTTCGATGAGTACCTGTGGTTGTAATGGCATTTCATTTGAAAGAGTCGGTCTCCCAACTCTTTGGCAGCTGTCACACCTTCTGACATATTGTTTTGCATCTTTGAAAAGGGAAGGCCAAAAATATCCTAAAGAAAAGATTTTATAGGCCGTCCTTTTGTCAGCAAAGTGTCCCCCGCATGGTTCATCATGACATGCCTTGAGGATGTCAGGAATTTCATCTTCCCGAACACATCTTCTGATCACACAATCTAGCCCTGTTTTAAATAATTCATTAGAAATCCATGAATAACTTGAGCTCTCCTGAATAATTTTTCTTTTTTCACCAGGAAATAGATGTGGAGGTAGCTTCCCTGTAACCAAGTAGTTAGCAATATCTGCATACCAAGGAGTCTTAGTAGTTACTGCAAACAAATATTCGTCTGGAAACTTATCCTCTACAGGAGAATCTTCGTTAGTGTTTTGGATTCTAGACAAGAAATCAGCTACTGTATTTTGTTTCCCTAGTCTATCCAACACAGTAATATTGAATTCTTGTAAAAGTAAGAGCCATCTTGTAACTCTGCCATTAGTAACAGGTTTATTCATAAGATATCTAATTGCAGAATGATCAGTATGGACAAAAGTTTCATAGCCGGTTATATAGTGTCTAAACTTATTGATTGCATGAACAACAGCTAAGAACTCTTTCTCAATCACAGTATAGTTTAACTCAGTGGGAGTCAAATTTTTACTGGTGTAGTAAATGGCATAAGGAACTAAATCCTTTTGTCCTAACACAGCTCCTAGAGCTGTATCTGAAGCATCTGTGGAAATATGGAAAGGAAGTTTCCAATTTGGACCTCTCAAAATGGGTGCTTCAGATATTCTTGTTTTCAAAGTTACAAATGCAGATTGATAATCAGGATCCCATTTGAATTCACAATCTTTTGTAAGTAATTTGAATAGTGGAGATGCTATTTTGGTGAAGTTTTCAATAAATCTTCTATAGTATCCAGTAAATCCAAGAAAACTTCTAACATCTTTTTGACAATTTGGAATAGGCAACTTGGAGATGAATTCAACTTTTGATCTATCAACTTTAATCCCATCTCCTGAAATATGATGTCCTAAAACAATCCCTTCAATAAACATCATAAAGCATTTTTCATGACTTAATGATAGGTTTTTTTCTTTACATCTTATAAGGACTTTTTCCAAATTCTCTAATGCCTCTTCAAACGAATTACCATAAACTGTAAAATCATCCATATAAATCTCTACACAATCATGGATTAGATCAAAAAAGATTCCTAGTACTGCCCTTTGAAATGTTGCGGGTGCATTACATAATCCAAAAGGAAGTACTCGATAAGCAAAAGTTCCCCATGGACAGGTAAATGTGGTCTTGTCCTGATCTTCAGGTGCTACCTGAATCTGATTGTAACCATTAAAACCATCCAAAAATGAAAAATACTTTTTCTCTGCTAAAGTATCTAATACCTGATCGATAAAGGGTAAAGGAAAATGATCCTTCAAAGTTGCTTTGTTCAATTCCCTGTAATCAATGCATACCCTCCATTTACGATTCTTTTTAGGTACTATAACCAAAGGAGAAACCCATCGGCTATCTGAAATTGGATAAATGAAGTTCACATTAAGTAACTTTTGGAGCTCTTCTTTCACTATCTCCCTAAGGTTTGGATTCATCCTTCTCTGAGGTTGTCTGATTGGTCTACTGTTTGCCTCAATATAGATGTGATGAATGCAAGTCTTAGGGTCAATACCTTTCATATCGGTATACTCCCATGCAAATGCAGTAGAATGTTTTTGCAAGATTTTGGTTAGTTCTTCCTGTTGTGATCTTTCCAAATTTTTGTTGATATTCAATGTTTTTACTGGAAAGATCTCAATGGCGGAACTACCAAATTCTTCCATAGAGAAAAGAGACATTTGTCTAGATGATAGATACTCAATGTCAGAATCTAACTAAAATTGTGTGTGGTCATATTCTGAAGATGTTTCAAAATTTTCTAATGTGTTTAGAATTTGACTATCTTCACTAACTTCAGAAATGGTAAAGACGGGTTGTATAGTATCTTCATCATCGATCCATTCATTATCTCCTATTTCTGTGATTGCTTTTGCTGGAGGATATAGATTGAATTTCTTTGTCGAATTACCATCAGAAATATACATATCCCCAGACCTACAACTGATGAAAGCATCGGCTGTGGCTAGCCAAGGTCTTCCTAAAATGAGAGGATGTCCTCCTAAATTACTCTTGGGAGTTAAAATCATGAAATCCACTGGATATTCCCAAGAGTCTAAGGAGACTGAAATGTCTTCTAATACACCATCTGGTTTAATAATTGATCGATCTGCAAGTTGTAGTAAAGTAGGTGTAAAGAGAAGATTAGGAAATTTCAGCTTTTCCATAGTCTGTCTACTCATAATGTTGATAGCAGCCCCTAAATCAATCAAAGTATTTGGAATTTCAACCCCATTGATATGTGTTTTGACAATTGGACTACCGGGATCTACATACTTCTGCATAGTAATTTTTCCCATCATGATGTCTGCAATTTTCCCTACCAGGTGGATTCTTCTTGTGTCTCTAGGTTTCTTTCCTGGTCTTTTAAGACTCAACTCCTTTATTGTTTTTGCTAGAATAGGAATCTCTTTAATGGCTTGTAACAAGGGAATCTTGATACAGACATTCTTCAATTCATCTAGAAAATCATAGTCAGGCAACAAGATTTGTTTTTCCACCTCTTTGTCAATTTGTAATCTTTCAGGAAAAGGAGGTGTGGATGAAGATACAAGTTGCTCAACTATAGGAGTTGTAGGGGTTAGTTCTTCTTTTTCTTTCTGAGTGTTTGGGTTTTGAAGAGATGCTTCAGAACCCTTATTGGCTTCAAGAGATTCTTCCTCAAAAATGCTTTGATTTTGGGCATCTATAGAAGGTTTATCTAGAACTCTACCAGATCTGAGTTGTACATCGTTGAGAGGAACAATCATATAGGCAGGAAATTGTTGACCTTCTATCATATAAGCATTTTGAGGGTTTTAATTATTAGGGTTTGGTAATGGCTGAGAAGGAAGTTGATTTGACTTCTGTTGGAATGGAAGCAAGAGTTGAGAATTTGTGTTTTGTTGAGAAGGTTGTTGTTGTTGAAATGGCAATGATAGTTGTGGGTTTTGATTTGGAAGTTGTGGAGCCTGTTGGTTTTGAAAAGATGGAGGATATTGATAAAATTGAGCAAATCTCCCATAAGGATTTTGCATACCTTGTACCCATGATTGAAAAGGATTTTGAGGTTGGGACCAAGGTTGTTGCCAAGGATTCCAATTTGGTGGGGGTTGAAAGTTCATAGAGTTGTTAAACCCTTGATTTTGTTGCCCCTGCCAAGGTCTCCTTGCAACAAAACAGAGAGACTCAATTGTATTTGGATCTTCTTGAAAGACAACTTTGAGCCCAGGAATTGAAGGACAATCCTTGGTCTCATGATTCTTTGAACAGATCACACATGTTTCTACAACTTTTGCATCCAAGGGACATTCCCTGAGAGCATGTTTTTTTCTACATTTTGGGCAAAAGATGGCTAAAGCTTCAGCTTCTGCTTTCTGCTTATTGTGGATCTTAAGAGTGTCTAGTTGCTCACTAAGACTCCCTAAGATATCATTTTTGAATTCATCAACCATATTGCCAATCTCAGCCCTACTTACTGATCCAGTTGCAGATTTGTTTGCTCTAATGAGAGAAGGATCTCTAGGCCCTTTTCCAGTTTTAGATTTTCCTCTTGAGAGATGGACACACAGTTTTGCTATGTCATGAAGTGGAAGTTGAGATATGTCTCCTTTTCCCATCATGTTCAAAATATCTATCCATTCATCTCTAATGGCTTTTAATAGAAGGGCTTTCAAGGTCTCCTCATCTAAGTTACTCATCTTTGCTCTTTTCAGATTGTATTGGAATCTTTCAAGTAAATCCTCCAAGTTTTCATCTTCTTTTTGTACCATTTTAAATACTTCATCCTTGTGGTTGGTAGGCATACAATAATCCATGTATCTATCCAAGAATTTTTGTTTCATATCATTCCAAGTCCTAATGGATTGAGTGAGTAATCCCATGAACCATTTCAAAGCAGCTCCTTTCAATGTTGAAGGAAACAATTTGAGTTTTTGAGAGTCTTCCAGATAATCATAGGTTCAACACACGACCTCAAACTCAAATAGAAATGTTTCAGGATCTTCATTTCTTAACCCATGAAAGTTTGGGAGGACAGATGGTGAAATATTTTTCATTGTTGCTCGAGAATCCTCATCGACTATAGGAAATCCAAATGAGTTATCTGCATCTCTATTTCCCCCATTGTTACCTCTACCTCCTCCATTATTTCCTCCTCCCCCTCCTCTACCTCTACCTCTACCAAATCCGTTAACTCCCTCTTCTGTCATGGTAGTTTTCTCAGAGATTTCAGAGTCCTCTGGTTCTTCTACTAATGGCGATCGAGGAGGAATTTCTCCCTCTTCTTCCTCAGGTGATTCTACTTCTTCAATTACAATGTGTCTCCCTGTAGAAGAAAAGAAAGAATATTTTCCTAATTCAGATTCAATGGATGGTGAGGAAGAGTCTCCTAACTCAACTACTGTCTCTTGAATTCCAGGAATCCTAGGGCTAGGAGTGTAGGTTGGAGATGATGGAGGTGTCTCTTGTCTATTCCTTGAGGTAGAAGGAGTTGTAAAAATCGAACTCTTGGCTCTAGCTAAAAACCTTCCCCTAGAATCTCTTGCTCTATGCATGTCATTTTGTATTTTTCTTCAAGTCAGGCTAATAATTCTCTTTCTGATCTTCCAGATCACTCTAGGTGCAAGAAGAGAGCATACTCAAGAAACTATTAAACCAATAACTTTCTCTTTTCTCATCCTCCAGATCACACTAAGTGCAAGAGGAGAGCATACTTTGAGAGGTTATCAATTTTCCTTCCTTGAAATTTTCTTGTTGTTTTTTTTTTAAGAAATTGGCTACCTAATTTCACTTCCCTGGCAACGGCGCCAAAATGTTTGGTCAATTTAGTGTATTCTAAATTGCTATTTAAAATGTCAATCCCGGATTCGTAAACTGACGAAGTGAAGTGTTGAAAGAATAACTTCGGCGTAAATCACATGTAGACAAACATTTGTCGACACGTTTCGAACCAACTAGTGTGGTTCATCGTCAGGACAAGTTGAAGAAACAGATCCAGCTTAGCATGATAAATAGTCCGAGCAGAGACTCCAACGGCTAAATTGACTAACGGCTAATTTTGACCTTAGGGCCCAGGTCTAATTATTTTAATATTATTATTAATATTATTATTTTATTTATTTATTTATTTTTAATATTATTTATGGAAATAAGTTAAATTAGGTAAAAATACATAACTAAATTAACATTAATGGTTGGTTTAAAAAGAAATTTAATTATTTATATATATATATATATATATATTTATTTATATATTTATTTATTTATTTATATTTTAATTAAAGTTATAATATTAGGTTAATAAGATAAAGGTTAGGATTAATATGTAAAATAATATCAATGGTTAGTTAAAAAAAATAAAATAAAATAAATAAAAATAAAATAAAATAAAATAATAATAATAATAATAATAATTTATTTATGTATTTAAATTAATTCATAATTATATATATATATATATATATATATATATATATATATTAATTAAAATCATAATATTAGGTTGTTAAGTAACTTAATGGTTAGTTTATTTTTAATTATTATTATTTACGGAAATTAGTTAAAAATATATAAAATAATTTCAATGGTTGGTTAAAGAAGTAATTTATTTTTATTTAAATTATATATATATTAAAATCATAATAATAGGTTGAGAATTTTCATTTATTAATTTAATAATAATTCATAATGGTTAGTTTAAAAAATAATTTAATAGTTATTTATTAATAATCAAATATATGTATATATAATTTATAATAAAAATTGTAAAGTTAGGATAAAATACTATATAACTAAATAGAATAATTCAATGGTTAGCTTTAAAAAGGTAACTAATTTATTTAATTAAATTATTTATTAATTATTGTTAATGTTGCATATATACATATATATTCTAAAAAAAAAGGGAGGGGGCAGAAAAACCGACTAAGAAGAGAGTGTTGGAATCCAGCATCTACTGATTTTCCAGCCATCATCTCTATTGAGATTGCTCGGCTTCTTTTCAATCTCAATAGCTTCCCTCAATTTACGATGGTGGAACTGAGCGACTTTGGCAACAACCTTGGCCTCCTCAATACACACCTGATGCTTGGTCTTTTCCACATGCTCAGCTAATGCTGAAGACTTGGATCTCCCATGTCTCAGGTCGGCCGCATGTTCGCAGATCCTTTGACGGATGGAACGCCCAGTTTCCCCAATATAGGGGGTCCCACAAGAACAAGGAATCAAGTAGACACCCTTCATGTCTTTAGGGTTAACGGGATCTTTCACCGATCGGAGGGATTTGCAAATGGTGTTGAGGGACCTAAAGGTAGAGGGAATATCATACCTTTTGAACCACACTAGTTGGTTCGAAACGCGTCGACAAATGTTTGTCTACATGTGATTTACGCCGAAGTTATGCTTTCAACTATTATGGATCACAGAAGCCTCAATTCAACTATTGAAGTGAAGTGTACTATATCTACAAGATAACCATTTCCTTAGTCTTTTGTCATTTTTTAGTTTTTTTTAGTTTGTTTTTGAATTTATCTTTTCCTAATGTGTGATGGCGAAAATGAAAGTTAAGTGTGGATGGTGATGGTGATTTCTACAGTGATTTCCCTAAACTTAAAAGTGATAAAAAAGAAAGCTTTAAAACAACTGTAATGAAATCAATTCTTAAGAGGAAGTAAATGTATCAAACAATGAACTAATGACAATGGCCCAGTATCCTTGCTGCTGAATGAAAAGAAAGTAAAAACTGAACTTAAAGCAACTCAAATTAAAAGCAAAGTAACTAATTCACACTACTTCAACTCTTCAGATCCTTTACCCTTCAGCTCAATCTACCTTGTGGGAAGCAATCATGAACAAGTCAAGTAATATGATATCTAAATGGCAAGAAATTAAATTGCATAAAGGAAACTAATCACACTACTTCAACTCTTCTGATCCTTTACCCTTCAGCTCAATCTACCTTATGAGAAGCAATCATGAATAAGTCTAAGCAATATGATAACTAAGTGGCAAGAAATTAAATTGCATAAAGGAAACTAATCACACTACTTCAACTCTTCTGATCCTTTACCCTTCAGCTCAATCTACCTTATGGGAAGCAATCATGAATAAGTTTAAGCAATATGATAACTAAATCACACTACAATAAGTAATATTCTGATTCCTTACTAATAGAGTCACTTGACTATAGAAAGAAACCATAAACAAATGAGTAGTATGATGTCTAAGTAGCAGAAAAAGAAATAAGCAAATCACAACTTGAAAAAGGACAATGCTGAAATTAAACTTCAGAAAATGGAAATTAGCAGGAAGGACAAGATGATCTCATATGTCAATAGTTATCAAAAAGATGAAAATTTGCCTGGGCTGCCTAAGAAAACCTGCAGAAAAACGTTGATCAACTGACAGCTATAAGAAAACAAAAGTGAAAATGTAAACAACAGTGAATTAAAAACATCAAAACAGCATGTTATATACAAGCTAGTAATTATAAAAACAGAAACATAATAAAATCAAATGACAACTATACAGGGCTTTAGTGCGCAGGGGCCCTCTGCCACCTCAGCCAGTCAACGAACAGTCATAAGAACGAGCTCAAGAAAGTAGTCTCCTCATGTATTAAAGCAGCAGCAACATATATAAAACAGAGTACAGTGGGGTGATAATAGAAAACAGTTCAAAAATTACATTCCAAAAGCTTCTTTACAGCGTTCATCAACGCGTTATTTATAATGAAAAAGTGCTGAAACTGACTAACTGAATCCTATGCTATTAACTACGTTGCCAAAGACACGTAGATCTCCTCAGCCGAGATCTAGCGTAACTGTCATCATGCCTGTTGTCGCACAGATTGACACGACAACGCTCAGACCGGGGGCTGTCACTCTGATCCCCGATCTCTCCGTTTAAGCCTGTCTCCCGCGGCTAAGGGGGGTAGACCCTATGAGGTGATGGAGACCAACTGTCGACCAGTTGGGTTGGGAGACACGAAGAAACGAGCACTAAATTGATTTAGTTAAGTTAAAAGACCAGTGCCTTGTGGGTTTGATGTTTAAACAATTATTTGCTAGATGTTGCAGAGATGTAAACCATGTACAACAATCATTTACCATCAAACAACTTGAATAATACAAGATATCCAGCGATTAATTTTTTTTTCGAAAGATGAATGCTTTAAACAACCACGAAATTATGAACATTAACCAGATATCATATTCATGCAGCTAATCTTCAAAATGATCATTCATGTGCAGACTCGCATAAAATGATAAACCTTCATTCCACATCAAAAAAATTTAGCCTTAGCAGAAAAGATAAAATGTGATAAAATCCCCGAGCCAAGACTGAATCTGGGAAAATATTTCCAAAATATTTTTTAGGTTTTTCAAAATAAAACAAGACTATAAAGTCTAAATAAAAAGGTTTTTATTTTTATTTTTTTAAAGCTAAAACTAAATAAAATCTAAATCTATACTTAAAAGAATATATATATATATATATATATATATATATATATATATATATATAATCTAAAAAATGAAAACTATTGAAATAAATCTAACATTTTAAACAAAATGATAAAATTTAAACTATATCTAAAGAAAAACAAAACCTAAATCGAAACCTTAGGTTTTAATCCTAAAAAAATAACGAGACCGTGCTATACTCAAAACTAATGAAACCTAACGTATATCATGACATTAGATTCAAAGCAATAAAACTAATCAAACGCTGCCACTAATATCTGAAGGAAGAAATCGTGACCCTGATTCAAGCGCGCAAACAAAAAATTTCGACCAGAACACGGTTGACGGCGGCGGACAAAGATTTGAATCGATTTGAAAGCTCACCTAAGCATTTTTGAAAGGGACAATTTTCGACTGAGATCGATTTGCTACCTGGCGAGGAACGGTTGACGTTGAACGATGCGTCTTTTACCTGATGCTTTCACACAGTATGTCCGCCACTGTTTAAAGAGTGCAGCCTCCAGCAACCAGATTGTGGTGATTGAATAAAACGCGTGGGTATTTTTCAGATTTGAGGACACCGTTGCTATCCAAATCGAAATGCCTATGGGTCGATCTTGAAAACGTAGTCACCAAGGTCGCTGCCCAGATGGACGACAAGCCCTGCACTTATTATGCTCCGATTATCCGTATGAAAAATTGCGGTTGCCTCACGTTGAATATCTGATCAACGATAATGCTCCTAGAAGAACGTGCTTCTTTGTGGCGGCAGATAGAAGGAAGATTGCAGGCTGGAAAAGGCACGATCTTTTGCAAGGTGCTTGGAGGCTGAAGGACGTGATTATAGGCAGAGGGGATCAATAGAATCATTTATGGATGGCTGAGCTAGAGAGGAAGAGGGTTTGAATGGCAGATTTCGCAGCAAATGAATCGATGTGAATTTTTTTTAAGACCTGCAAAACCCTGGATAGCGAAATGATAACCTTGCAAAACTTAATTATTTCAACAAGCATTTTGTCTCAGACTCAAACAAAATCAGCAAAGTATATGCAAAAAATTTAAATGAAAAAACCCTTAAAATTTGCTCTAAAATCGCAAAATTTACAGCTCTATAACAGCCAGATTTAGCAATAACAGCAGTAGAACATCAGATTTATTATGAAACTTCAAATTTGCTTAGAAAAATCTCTCATGTAAACCAGAAGAGTAAATTTAAATGATTAACCCAGGGTAAAAATTAGCTGGGCTCTGCAAGGAAGAGCCTGTCGGAGTTGGCTGGTTCAGCCTAGAACTTCCCCAAACGCCCACCAATCTTCTTCAGTAAGGGTTTTCTGCACAACTTAAATCAACCATCAGTAAAGAGAGAAAAAATGATGCTAGATCTCAAAAATCAATGGAGATACCTGCCATTACTTCGGAAACCCTAACACCATTCAAACCCTAGCAAGTGAACAAGATACCTGTGCTCACAATACTCTAAAATAAGCTGTTATTAATGGCTGAAAAATAAAATATGCAGAAAATAAAATAGCTCACAGCACTTCCAGAGAGTAACACCAGCAAGATTTGAACCCCAAAGTCTTCTTTTATTAACCAGAAACAGATTACAAGAGAGCTTCTTCAGCACAAGACTCACAGATCCAATCTCTAATCTCAAATGACCCCTAGCACCCTATTTAAAGGAAATATTTCCAACAGCTAGTTCGAGTGATCCACGTCAAAATGATCTCGACCGTCGATGAGGATCAAGATATCTCTTAATCTCATCCGTCGAATTTTTAATGCATTAAAAAATTGAAATTCTGCATTTATTTACTCAAAATATTATTGTTTTATTATTTTTTAAGTTTTTACTTTATTTTATTATTTTTATTTTAATTTTTAATTTTTTAATTTTTTTTTTTATAAATGGGTCCTCGAACTTAGCCTTTGGAAAAATCACCTAGGACCTAGGACTTAAGACTTATGAGGGGATTAAAACATTTTCTAACCCTCAAGACACCTTATATCATGACTTTTACAACTTTACATCTTAAGGGGGAAAACCCATTCGACATAGACCCTCATAAACCACCCAGTTCTGCGACACAACTATAATCTAGCAGATTAACACACTAGGATTCTCCTAAAATTCTAATGACAAAATCCATTCCGGCTTTGGGGTTAGGCTGAAGGAAAACTCTGCCGATCATGGATCGATGAGACGAAAAACCTTCCAGAACATAGATTATCACTTAGAAAATTAGGTCCACCTAGGCAATTTACAGACATGACTCATATCTGCTAAGATTATTTACAATTTATACATGCAGACTGGGTTTACAACAAAAATTGATCAAGTTGTCGATGACTGAAGGATGGAACGGACATGTCGATCAAGCACTACCCTTTTTGCAAAGAAAAAAGGGGGTGTACTGCTATGGGCGGTTGACCGATAGTGGTCAACAATGCCTATTAAATCTTCAGAGTGGTAGCTGTTGGATTCAGGTTACGGGGATGATCTCCAGGTGTGCCGATGTCTCCGTGGGCTGAGGACTGGGCCACGTAAACTTTCACGTGCTCCAAACAGAGACGTTCCACCGCTAAATTCCTTGGTTGGCTTTGCCTTTGACCCTTGTTGACCGTGAACTTCTATGGATGATTTGGCAGATTTGAAGGGACACGTTCCATGTACCCGTCACCTGTAGCTTGCCCATGTGGCTCGTTTCTTCATAGGACACCTGTAGCATAGCTTTTAACAAAATAGCTGCAGAATCTTGTGCTGGCTGCGGAAACTGACAAGTTTCCGCAGCTGCCTGAACAAAAATCTAAACCAAACAACAGTCATAAGCATAGTTAGAAAACCATGTCAGAAGCTCTTTTTAGACTATAATGCAATGATTTAACAGCTTGATGGATGAAGTAAGTGGGAAAAAGAAGGCTGAGAGGGTGTATAGGAAGATGTAGGTTTGAGGCTCAACATTTGTATTGTGTTTATTTCAGTATTTATATGATTAAATAACTTGTTCGTAATTAAAAAGTAGGAGAAATAAACCAGAGAATACAGATAAAATTTCTAACGGGTAATACTTAGAAATTTCAACACTAAGCCCATCCATAAGCTCATCTATGCGGGGAATGGGGTATCGGTTCTTTAGAGTCTTCTTATTAAGAGCTCTATAGTCAATGCACATCCACAATGTACCATCCTTCTTCTTCACCAGAACAATTGATGAATCAAATGGACTAGAGTTAGGCCTAATGTGCCCCAATGGAAACAACTCCTGGATAGCTCGCTCAATCTCATGCCGGTAGGCCTCAGGATGTCTGTATGGGGTCGTGATGACTTCCTGTACCCTTGGATCTAGCTCAATAGTGTGCTCAAACAGTAAACCCCATGTCAGGTGGTCGACTTTGTGGGATGTCCCCAAATATTGTCGGATATCTGTCTAGGATGGCCTAAATGTCTAGATGTGGCAGTCGGGACCATTCCCCTGCCTCTGAAATCCTCAACTCCACTACCCACTAAATATCTCAATGCCTCATGTCTGCCACATCCTGTGTGCTAAAACTGTCTGTCGTGGATACGAATGCATGCCTCTTGAGTCTCTACACAACTAATTTCCCATCCGGTCTTGTGAACTCCATCACCAATCTATGCCAATCTATGGTAACCTGTCGAAGAGAATAAAGCCACTGGACACCCATCACCACATTGGTGTCTAGGACATCAACCAAGAAGAAGTGGTCAGTCACCAAATAGTTCCCCTTGATCATTCTCAAAGAGGGAACGCGCTGTGTGTATTGCATGGTCCTGTCTCTCGGCACAAGTACTAAGAAGCCCTCAAAATCCTCCACGGGAATGCCCCTCCTCTGTACCATTTGTGCATCAATAAAGTTGTGGGCAGTCCCACTGATCCGCAAGGTCAAATATCTAGGAAATCCACGTGATGAAGCAAGCACTCCTCCAGAAGGTGCGTAAGGTGCTCCCCCAAGTGGTGGCAGTGGTGGTGGTCCTCCTACTACCTATGGCCCACTATCACCTCCATCTACCTCTTGCTCTACTTCATCTTCATGGTCACTGTCAGAGAAGACCTCAATATAATGAGCCTTGCCCGTGGTGCATATGTGGCTTGGGGCCCAAGGATCCTGGTAGGTGAAGCATAACTTCCTATGTGGGAGGTCCCTCCTAGTCTACTCATCTAGCCTCCCGCATGCTAGTGCCTCAGGCTGTGGTGGAGGTCTAATGTCCCTGCCCCTCTATTGAAACAAGAGTCTGGTGGGTACCTGCGCTCTAGTCCTAGGAAGCGCATCCTACAAATCCCGGGCTCTGCCTACTGTGTCTTGTAAAGTGGTGGGCCTATTGGATCTCACCAAGCCCTTAAATGGCTTTGATAACCCCTCCAAAAACATGAAAACTCTCATGGCCTCTGATAAATCTGGCACCATCACTAACTATCTCATAAAATCAGATATATATGTCTCGATATTATCAGTCTGCTTGAGCCGTGTCAGCGCCCTGAAGTGCTACTCAGGGTCTCTCCTCTCAAAATGCTCCAACACCCTCCATGTGAACTCCTCATAGGCAATAACACCTACATGCCCTAGAGTAGCCAATCCATGGAACCACCAATCATGAGCCTCTCCCTCCAAGTGCAAAGTCACATCTTAATTGCCTCAACCTATCATCTGATTAAGATGGAAATAGACAGCCAACTTCTCAACCCATACCCTTGCTAAGCACTTAGAAGAGCCATCAAATGTTGGGAGGAATAACATTCCCACCATGCGCTGTAAATCAGTGCCATGCATATAAGCTCTCCCACTCGGCCCATTGTTCTTTTTGTTGTTTTTGAGTTGGAGGAAATATTTGAAGGTGATGGCTTCTCTAAAATAAGGCCCATATGATTGGCACTCCAAGAAGTAATCTCCCATGGGCCTATCCTCCTTCCCCTGTTGTTTCCCTCCAGTACCAGGTGTAATAAATGTAGGGCTAGTCGACCTGGGTCGTACGGTATAGATGTGAGGCGCATTTTGTGGGTTTGTGGCTTGATGGTTCGAATGTCCCTGGTGGTGTGAGGTGTCTGAACCCTCTCCAAGATGGATATCCCCCTGGATGGAATTACCCTTTTTATTACCGTTGTTCTACTGTCTCAACTCATCAAAATCTTGACCAAATCATTGATAGCCTTCAAGAGGCTTTGGGAAAACTCCTCGTCTCTCTTATCTTTGTCATTAAGATTATCCCCTATATCTGGTTTCTCAACCTCCTCTTCAAGGGTTTCTGGGTCCAGAGTAATTTGTAGCTCTCTTTCCCTGCTTTTGTACCTCTGTCTCCTATAAGTGATATTTTGCTTGTCCCCTAGTGTCACAGAATGAAGGGTTCCCCATAGGCTAAGCCAAGATTATTTCTCTGATACCACTGTAATATCCCCAAGGGAAAATTAATAGTGATAAACAAACAATAACAACACATGCAACACAAAATTTCATACATGCCATTAAACACCCAAAAATTCTCCAAAAACTGTGCCAAGCTGAGCCATTTTATTATAAATCAAGGAGAGTACAATATAAGCACAAAGTAGATGCACCTGGGCTTGCAAAAGCAAGCTAGACAAGTCCCAGGTGAAAAAATGAAGTGCCCAGATGTTGAAAGTGCCTCTGCATCAATGATCTACTTCCCTTTGTCATTCCTCTTGTCGGGTTCTGACTCAAGGTCGGAACATGCTTCTGATTCTGAAGCCTTCAATTCGGCCACAAGTGACTGCTTGGCCCGACACTCACTTATGTTCTGAGTGGGGCTCTTATGGAACTCACACCACTTTCCTGTGTCCTTCTTTGACTTCGTGGTGTTGTTCTTTTCTTGCGGCTTCGACGGGTTGTCTTGGGTCACCTCGTCTTGGCTTTGTCCTTGGTTCTGCAGTTTGGGGAAGCCTTTCCCTTGCTTTGGATTTGCAGATCCAAAGTCTCCCTTCTTCTATTTAAACTTTTGCTCAATCTTGACAGCATATCGGTACATCATGCCGACAGAGGAGATGTCCAGGAACTCCATCTCGTCCTGGATGTACCTATGTAGGCAGCCATGGTATTTGAGTACCAAATGCCGCTCAGAATCCTTGATACCAAACTTTGTGTGAAGGGTATGAAAAATATTGGTAAACTCTGACACGTCTTGGTCCCTTTCCTGCTGCAGTGTGGTCCACTTTATGTATTTATCCTCGTAGCTTCTGACAGGGTAGTGCTGCTCCTTGTTGGTATCCCAGAATGAATTCCAAGTGGATGCGGCTAAAAACAGTGAGGTTGTACTTTCATCCTTCTGCTTGCAGTAGGTTTCCCACCAATCCTTGATGTGGGGGGTGGCTTTGAGAAGAGCAAAATTGATCTTTTCCTGGATGGAAAAATCATGAATAGAAAAATAACCTTCTAGCATATTTAACCATTTATCTATGGCATCTGCATCTATCTGACCCTTGAATATGGGTATTTCAAAATTAACTTGTACCTTAAAGGGTGTGGCATTTCCAGAGTAACTGCTAATAGTAGATGCGTCGCCCCGTGGGTAGCTGCTGAAAGATCTGGGCAAAGTTGTGCATCATCGCGTTCTTTTGTCGCTCGAGGGCTTCTTCGAGCAAGATTTTGATAGGATCTCTTGCCCACTCGTCTTTCTTGTCTTCTACCATGGGAGACCGTCGGGATTTGCAAGGCCAGTCTCGCAAAGGTTCGACCAGTTGAAGCCCTAACTCCTTATATCTCGACCTCATTGGGGACATGCAAAGAAAAACAGAGAAATAGCAGACTTCTCTGATACGACTGATCCGGATTTATGCAGGAACGCAATAAAGCACATAAATAAACATAAATACAAAGATGCAGTAGAAATAAAACTTCATTTCATTAATGTAAAATACTGAAATATGCTTACAAACAGAAATGGAAATAAACTAGCTCGGGCGATGGTAGCTTATCTCTGAGAAGAGATATGGCAGCTACACACCTCTGAATTCTCCGTTACAATGAGGCTCAAAGGCCTATTTATTGTTGAGAAACAATGGAAAACACTAAACATCCAAAAACCTAACCCTAGGAGATGAAGCGCCAAACTATGGGCCCCATTTGGGTAAATTGGTACATCAACTTCTCGGGGTCGTAACATTGGCATACGATCTTCGTTTGATGCGCACAATACCAAAGAGGGGTAGGGACAATAAGACGGAGGAAGGATTCACTTTTTGTCATCATTAATCGTCCAACTTCTCTCTTTTGGAAATGTACATTAGGTTTTGCCTATTTTCTACTTGCACGAAATGTAGTTCTACGGTGAAATGGTTCTTGGACATGGATTTTTGCTTGAAGTTGGCTTCTTGAGATTGATTGAGGAGATCCTTGTGGAATTTTTGTAAATTTATTATTGCTCATCTTCTATATTTTGCATGTTATATTGTGCAAATTATGGTTTCTGCATGTGCCATGGCGAAAATTGCTATGCTTATCTAGAAATTGTGATTCTCTATTCCATGTGAAATTGTTTTCCTTGAATCCTTTAAGAGAAATCCCAATTTTGCATCTCTCAAATCTAAAATCTGCTTATTAGGGAAGCCGCTAGGGTTTGTAAGAAGAGAATTTACACCTCTCACCCTCTTCAATAAGGTTGTCCTCATTGAATTTTTCCTAGGCAACTCCATTGTCCATTTCAGTTAAGGCACTCGTCTAGGTGACGATGATAAAGCCTTCTACTTTTACAAATTTCTCTTTCTTCTCTCCTAAATTCAAGATATCTAAGGTCAGGGCCTCTTTGAAATATTTCTCAAAAAGTCTGTAGTGATAAAGTGCACCCTTTAGGGTATTTAAGGTTCCCCGCAGTCAAGGTATCAGTGGGTCGGCGGGTGTCATTTCAGCTTCCATTCCTAACCGTCGTCTTGCTATAAGAAATTTCCAGGATGATGATTATGGACATATCGGGACTCATGTCCTACTACTCTCCTTCCTTGCTTCAAACCCTAAAGTTAGGCTCAAACTGTATATGACTTTTTGCTCGACCATAGGGAGAGGATGCGTAAGCAGGCTCGACCAATGCCCCCCCACCCAATAAGTAAATTGAACCTTTAGGGTGCGTAAGCATGCTCGGACCTTATGGTCGAGCACCTCTCCTCTCCCTCTTGGTCGAGTACCTAAAGGTCCTCTCCTTAACAGTCGAGCCTGCTTACGCACGCTAAAGGTCCTTAAGGTCGAGCAACTAAATTTTCAATTTACTTATTGGAAAGGTTTGGAGCCTTGGGTTACAAATTGGTGGAATACGGTTAAATCTCAGAAATTTTTTGATTATCTCCAGGAACAAAATTACGGACATATTGGGACTCATGTCCTACTACTCTCCTTCCTTGCTTCAAACCCTAAAGTTAGGCTCAAACTGTATATGACTTTTTTATGTCCGTTTAAGTCGCGAAAGGAAAATAATGACTAGTGGATAGATTTCTTAAATATACTGGGTGGGCTTAGACTAGGGACCGGCTTGTGGAAATTTCCAGGATGATGATTACGGACATATCGGGACTCATGTCCTACTACTCTCCTTCCTTGCTTCAAACCCTAAAGTTAGGCTCAAACTGTATATGACTTTTTGTGTTAATTCCCTCCAAGTAGGAATTGCATTCAATATTTATTAAAAACAAAATCTAGCAATTTTTGCATGTTAAAACCCTATTTCTAGGGCTAATGTATTCACTATATTGTTGTTTTCTACATGTATTAGCCATAAAATCTCAATCGAAAACCTTCGACCTTGCATATCTAGTCAATAGTATTGATCCTTTGTTGACTAATCATTGTAAGAATATTTGTTGTAGCCATTATATGATATCAGATGCCCTATCATTGAATATTTGTCAAACCCTAACTTATGGCAGCCCTATTCTTTGCTTAAGTGGTCTAGGGATGGATTACTTGTGCTTTGGAAAAGACTATCTTAACCCTCCTCACTCCACCAGTACCCTATCACAATTATTGGACCTTTCCATCACGTTAAACCCTCCTAGTTGAATATCCTTTGGGTCATCCATATATCGAGAATCTTCCCTTGTGGTTCAATATACCAATAAATAGTTGGAGTCAGGCTGTAAATGTGACAGTGGTGGCCAATCTCTTGTTTCCATGAGGTTTGGAGGCATTAACATTAGAAAATATAAATGAAGGTTGAGAAGTTGAGTGAAGGTGAGAAGAAGAGAAGGAGAAGGAGCAAAGGTAGGGATGAACTAGTGGAGGAAATAGAGGTGAGAGGTAGTGAAGTTAGGGCTGAAAAACTAAACCAAAGAGGAAAAAGGTGACAACATTAGAGATTAACAACTAAAGCTAAGAAATAATGTTAGCCTCACTCTCATAATAAAACAATTATAAATCCAAATATCATAATTGAATAAATCAAATCTTGAGAATTAGGAGTTAGTTCCTCAAACTAGGGAGTTTAGTTAGGATGAGAGATTCTCTCCAACTAGTTCTTCTAGATTAGTGTTTTGTTGAGAAAATATCTCAACCATAGTGTCCAAGATAGATGTACTATCTTGAGACCAACTTTCTCATGTATTTATTTGTACTATTATCATTCTTTGTACATTGGATTGATTAATAATGAGAATGTGAGGAATGTTGTAAGGCTGAGGCCTTTTCCGCCATGTCTGGTTTCTATATTTCTGAGTGTTTATTTTATGTGTTTTAGTTTTCTTCATGTGGTATCAGAGCTATGTGAGACCTGTGTGAGGTTGCATACCTATATTGACTACCTGAGAGCTACATGAGGGTATGTACTTGTATTGGCGTGAGAACCGCATGAGAGCTATTGCTAGGGAGGAGGTTGCATTCAAAGCCTTAAACGGGCCTGTGTTGTGGAGTTGGCTGGCATCTAGATATATTCACGATGCAATAACTGAAAAAATTGAACCTTCAAAAGTTTAAACACGCTAGATATTTGGCAATGTAGGGTAGAAAAGTTCAGATGGTGCAGTGAAAGCGAAATTTGCAGGAATTTGTTTGTTCGCAAGATAAGTTCTACGCACTAAGATTCAATTATCAAGCATTTGAACCAGGAGTACGCTTTCGAGGCTAAGAGGTTAATAGACAATCGGTCGTTCAGTGCTGGGTATCGACGATTCTTATCTTATTGCATCAAGCAGGACTAAGTATGTTTCACTGTTAAAATGGAAATTCCTTGTTATTTAGCAATTCTTATTTAGCAATTCTTAATTTTTAATTTTTGCAAGTTCTCGGGAAGAAATCTGACATTGCATGAGGTTGTAAACGTTCGACGGGCTAAGTCTCCAGAGATTGGTGGAAGTTGAATTTCAAAGCAGGAGGCAAGGCCCGCAGGTGTTTGGGCTGCCTGCAAGGCCTCAATATATATATCCGCGAGGCAGTTCGCAGAAGGTTAAACACCATGTTCTATGGGGCGATGTTTTGGGATCCATGGCTGATAGTTTCTTAGATTGTTTTCCTTCAGTGCCTCTATTATCTCAGTCAGTGCCTTTGAGATTAACACTTCTCTATTTCTTTAATTACTCCATGTTGCAAGTCTCACACTTGCAAATCATTCGCCCATCAAGAACCTCTACCACCGCTGTGATATTAGCTCTTTTCTAGCACTTCCAAGTTAAGATTCAGAAAATCATCCACGTAGACGCCTTTCTCATTGGCATGTGGTGAAAAGCATCCACGCAAACAAGTGAATGCATTAAATTTTTTTTGGTGTTGTACATATGTAATTCCTTCCTTCTTTTTAAGGTGTGTTTTTGAATTTTCCGTTGACCTTTCAAGAAAGAGATTAGTTCACTTTTAAAGTGAATCCATTCACTTTTTAATTCACCTTATAAAGAATTTCATAAAATTCTTTTAATGGGAGAAAAGAGATTAAAGTTAATGAACAGATAAGGTGCATCATAAAGTTCTATATATATCTTTGTAATAGAAAAATAAAGAGTACATGCTTTAATATTTTGGAGTGATAAGTTTTTTTTGGAGGGAGAAGTGATTTTTGTATATTTTGGAGAGATAAGGAGTATTTGTAATTCTTTATGTAGTGGAGTGATAAGGTGAAATTATTTTGTATTGGGAGTGATAAGCGATTTTTTGTTTGAGAGAAAATCATTGTTGTAATCTGTTGACCACCATGTGTCAACTTCCCATAGCTATACACCCCCTTTTCTTCGCAAAAGGGATAGCGCTTCAGCGATGTGTCCGTGCCATTCGACTTCCATCATCAACCTGATCGTGTTATATTGTAAACCCAGTCTGCATGTGTAAATTGTAAATAATCTTAGTAGATCTGAGTCATGTATGTAAATTGCCTAGGTGGACCTAATTTTCTAGTGATAATCTATGTTCCATTAGGGTTTTTGTCTCACCGATCCATGATCGGCAGAGTTTTCCTTAAGCCTAACCCCAAAGCCAGAACGAATTTTGTCATTAGAATCTTAGGGGAATCCTAGTGTGTTAATCTGCTAGATTATATCTGTGTCGCAAGACTGGGTGGTCTATGAGGGTCTATGTCAAATGGGTTTTTCCCCCTTGAGATGTAAAATTGTAAAATTCATGACGTAAAGTGCCTTGAGGGTTAGGAAATGTTTTAATCCCCTCATAAGTCCTAAGTCCTAGGTCCTAGGTGATTTTTCCAAAGGCTAAGTTTGAGGATCCATTTAAAAATAAAAATTAAAAATTGAAAAAATAAAAAAACAATAAAAAAATAAAAGATATAAATAATTAAAAAATATATATAAAAAAATTAAAAATAAATAAAATAAAATAAAATAAAAATTTAAAAAATAATAAAATAATAATAAGTCAAATTTTTGAGTAAATAAATGCAGAATTTCAATTTTTTAATATATTAAAGTGCATTTAAAAATTTGACGGATGAGATTAAAAGATATCTTGATCCTCATCGACAGTCGAGATCATTTTGACATGGATCACTCGAACTAGCCGTTGAGAATTTTTCCTTTAAATAGGGTGCTAGGGGTCATTTGAGATCATTCAATCTGTGAGTCTTGTGCTGAAGAGAGCTCTCTTGTAAACTTTTTCTTGGTGCAAATAAAGAAAGACTTTGGGGTTGAAATCTTGTTGGTGTTACTCTCCTGAAGTGCTGTGAGCTGTTTTATTTTCTGCATAATTTTATTTTCAGCCATTAGTAATAGCTTGATGTAGAGTATTGTTGAACACAGGTATCTTGTTCACTTACTAGGGTTTGAATGGTAATAGAATTTCTGAAATAATGGTAGGTATCTCCATTGCATCTGGAATTTAATATTGTTTTTTCCCTCTTTATTGATGGTTGAAGTGAGTTATGCAGGAAACCCTTATTGAGAAAATTAGTGGGCGTTTGGGGAAGTTCTCAGCTGAACCAGCCAACTCCCGCTAGCATTTTCTTGTAGAGCCCAGCGAGTTTTGATTCTGGGTCTGACATTTTAAGTTTATTTTTGAATTACATGAGAGATTTTTGAAGTGTCTCATAGTAAAATTGAAATTCTAAAAATATTATTGAGGGTCTCTGACAAATCTGGCTGCTGTAGAGTCACAAAGTTGTAAATATTGTAGCTGGTTTGTAGGGTTTTGGTTTTTATACATATATTCTGGGTGTTTTTCCTTTCCATTTACAGGTTGCAGGGTTTTCTGAAGACTTCTGAGGGTTTGATCAGCTCCCTGCTATTGCTCAGGGTTTTGTTATGTTACAGGTTTAATTGTGTTACAGGGACATCTTTAAAAATTTTTGAGGCAAAGCTGCGTTCCAGCCTCTCCATATACTGCTGCTCTTTCAGCTTCTACAATCAAATTGCTGCAACCCTTGCGTATTCTCTCAATTCCAAGCATTCCCACCCACTCACACGCTCCCCTCAACCTACAGTCACTTCATCGATACCCTATCTGTGTCATATGCATGTTTTTCTGAGCTGCCAAACCCTGCTTCACTCACAAACCTGCTCTTCAAAAGCTTCAGCTATCACCGTTCCAATCGAGCTGCCCATCCTCGTCCCTTCACGCTGCTCTTCACTCTGATCTACGTCGAGTCCACCTGCATTTTCTCCCTCGTCCATTTCCATCCGCCTGCAGCCATTCGTTGTTGCTGTTGCCAAAACCTGCGCAGTTTTCTTTCACCAAAACGCGTGATTTCATCCTCAACTCTACGTAGTCGTACTCCTTGCTCCCGCAAAGCAATCTTCTCCTCTCCTCTGGACCTACGAACGCACAACAAACTCAATACAAGAACCCAGAGATTCGCATCCTCCCCGCTGCCATCTCTGCGAAAAACCTCCGTGGTATATTTTGCGTTGAGCTCTTACCTTCGCTTTCTCTCACCTACATAATACGATAAAGAAGCACTTCAATTCCTTTTTAAGTTTTATTTTCCATTGTGTTTCGGCTGATGTAGTTAGGTTCGATTCTTAAGTTAGCATGTTTTAATATATATTAAAAATCAAAAAATTTTGTTTCTTTTTTTTGTTGTTGTTGTATATTTGATTAAGTTAGGTCTTAGTGCTTTGCTCTAGGTTTTGATTTTAATTTTGGTTCTATTTTTTAGTTTAGATGCTTTGTTTATTTTGATATAATAAAGAAATAATGTTTAGTTTGTTTTTCTTTCCCTTTTAGATTTTCATTTTGTTATATTTAGATTTTGATCATAGTTTAGCTTAGGGTTTGATTTTAGAATTAGATTTTCTTTAAAGTTTAGTTTTATTTCATAAAAAAAATAAAAAAAAAGATTTAAAAAGAGTCCCTTTTAAGTTTTTTTTTTTAAGTTTTAGATTTAATAAATTTTTATTTTAATTTTAGATTTAGATTTAGGATTTGAGTTATTTTGTTTAGTTTTTCATTTAACTAAAAAATATAACAATAAAAAAAAATCATAAAAATTAGAAAATATAAAAATCATAAAAAGTTTTAGTTTTGAAGTTTTAGTTCATTCTTTTATTTAAGTTTAAATTAAAAAAAATAAAATAAACTAAAATATAAATATAAATATAATTTTTTTTAAAAAGCATAAAAAAGTAATCTTTAGACTTTTTAATTTTGTTCTATAGTTTAGAATTTTTTTTAGATTTAAGTTTCATTTATTTAGATTTCAGTTGGCTTAGTCTCGCTTTATTTAAAAATATAAAAATATTTTGGAAATATTTTGCCAGATTCAGACTTGGCTCAAGGCTTCGTCATGTTTGCGATATATCTTTCCTACTGAGGCTAAAATTTTGATGAGGGATTGATATTTATCATTTTTTATGTGGTTAAACATGCTTAAATGTTCATTTGAAGATTAGCTACATGAATGTGGTCTCTGGTTAGCATTTAAAATTACGTGGTTATTTAAAGCATTTAATATTTCAAAATTTTAATTGCTGGAATATTGTTAAGCCATTGAGCGTTTATCGATTATCTCACATTTGGTAAAAGTTAAACTTTGTTTGAGTCGTTTGATGGTAAACGATTGTTAATGAGTTCATATTTCTGCAGCATTTGATAAATAATTGTTTAATCATTTATTTCATAAGGCACTGGTCTATTAACTTAATAAAATCAAATAAGTGCTTGTTTTCCCTCGTGTCTCCCAACCCAACTGGCCCACAGTTGGTCATCCATTGTCCCATAGGGTCTATCCCCCTTAGCCGCGGGAGACAGGCTTAAATGAAGAGATCGGGGATCAGGGTGACCGCCCCCGGTCTGAGCATTGTCGTGACAATCTGTGCGACAACATTTTTTGGTGCCGTTGCCGGGGATAGATTTTTTCTGTCCTTGGTCCTTTCATTTTAAGCTTTTCCGTATTTAACTTCCTATCTGGGTGGCGACTCCACTTCATATATCATCTGCAAGAGTGTATACTAGAAGACATCCAAGCAGTCTGTACAATCCTGCTCGTGATCCTGGAAGGGCTCTCAGGGTACGATTACACAAACTCTCTTCTCGTACACTTCTTGTTAACCTCGGACAAGAAGCCCTCTCTGATCTCCATTTGCTTTTTACTAGTCGATTTGGGCACGACATCATGGATATCTATGCCCCTTGTGATTTTTCTAACATTCCAGGGTATCCCAATGATCTTCCATCACTTGGGATAGATAAGTTGCCTAACTTTCAGGGAGATAATGCGATTAGTGCTAATTCGCATCTGAGAGATTTTAGTATATGGATGGCTAAGTATGCAAGGTTTGCTGATTTCGATAATGAAGATGTTAGAATGACTCTCTTTATTTTAACCTTGGGGGGCGATGCCTATGATTGGTTTGCAGAAAAGCCTCGGAATTCATTTAATTCCTTACAATCGATCATCGATGCCTTTAAAGAAAAGTATGGAGATAAGAGAGAGGGAAGACACCTCGTGAAAACTATTAGTATAATAAAAAAGAGAGAGAATGAAACTGTTGAAGAATTTAACAAAATGTTTAATGGTATTGTTAGAAAATTACCTCAAGACTATAAACCTACTGACAAATCTCTTCGAGATTTTTACATTGATGCCTTTAGTCCTGAGCCATCTTATGAATTAAGGCGTGCTAGACTTCATGATTATAGAGATTTCCAAGCCTTAGCTATAGAGCTTGAAAAGGACAAGGCAGCATTTGGGAAATCTAAGATCCCAGGTTTCGATAGGGCTACTATGAAACTAAAAGAACCTAAAGGAAAAGCAGTTCAAGAGCCTGAAAGCGAGCTTGTTCAGGAATTGCTCCAAAAGATCGAAACCATGGAAATTAATCATAATAAGGAGATAGCTACTTTGCAGAATAGGTTGGTCCAAATGGAAAGAGCACAAACGCAAAATTTCCAACCTCGAAATAATAATAACAGAAATAACAATTGGCAAAAGAAGGGTCAATCTAGTGAGCAGAGACCTCCTAATCCGCTTACTAATTTGGTTGATAATGCTCCTCCTTACTGTTGGGTTTGTGATGCTCTTCATGAAGAGGCCACTTGTCCCATCGTTAGAAGAATTTTAGATAATGGAATGTTTGGGCCAGGTGATCAAATAAACGTAGTAGGTAGCAAGTTTCCTTTGTCTATGGATGATTGGATAGAGGTCAAGGAGAATAGTCATGACGTTATGAATCCTTCATCAGCTTTTAGTATAAATAACCTTGAAAATGAAGATGACATTTTGGCTAGGTTATATGGTGAAAAACCCTCTCCAGAGAAAATCATGGAAATTGCTAAAGATAAAGGTTTGACCTATCAAAGAAGGGATAAAAATCATAGTGGGAATCAAATTCCCCCTCAAACTTTTAACCCTAGTTTAAACTCTGGATTAGATGTTGATTTGGGAAGTTGGTTTAACAATGCGAAAATCTGGGTTCCTATTTCAGAGATTGCTAAAATCCCTTCCCAAAGAGACAAGTTACTAAAAGCTATTCAGGATCCTCAAGAAAATATTTCTCAACAAAAGACTCAGGAAGTTGACTATCATGATGCTCCCATATATTTGCAAAGCTTAGATGCTGATAACAAAGATCACCAGCCTTTCTTTATCACCTTGTTAGTTAATGGATATAAATTGAATAATTGCATGTTGGATTCTGGTGCATTAGCTTGTGTCATGACTAAGAGGGTCATGGAACAGCTTAACTTAAGAGTTTCTAGACCCTACTGTAACATATGTGCCATGGATTCTAAGAAAATTGAAGTGCATGGTTTGATCAAAGATTTGCAAGTTCATCTATCAGTTTACTCAGACATCATAATTGTTATGGATATTGTTGTTGTTGTTGTGCCTGATGCCTAGGGTATGCTTTTATCCAAAAAGTGGGCCTCTGATCTAGGAGGAAGTATTCAAATGAATTGGTCATATGCTATGATTCCTTCTCCTAGGGGTGATAGTTTTGTAAGACTAAATAGAGAGCCTGAAAGAAAATTCCATGTCGAAGATCCTAAGAGACCTCACAATGAGATAATCAAAGAGCAATCTGACATTGGGAATTACGCTATCATGTCTAATTTCATAATTCATCCTAATGATAAGATTAAGGATCTCAATGATAGAGTTTGGTACATGTACTTTGATGGTGCATTGTCTAGGAATGGTAAGGGTGCTGGAATAGTGCTTAAATCTCCCCTTGATCACATTTTCAAGTTTGCCTATCGATTAGAGTTTCAAGCAACCAACAATGTCGCTGAATATGAGGCTTTATTGTTGGGTCTTGAATTGGAAAAGTCTTTGAAAATTAAGTTGCTTAGCATTAAGGGGGATTCTGATTTAATTATCATGCAGCTTAAAAGTAAATTCACTTGTAAAAATCAAAGACTAAGGAATTATCGAAATGTTGTATGGGATACTATGGAACATTTTGATGCCCTTGACCTCGAAGCTATCCCAAGAGAGCAAAATAGTTTGGCAGATGAACTTGCCGTAGCTTCTACTACCTTCCAGTTATCTAATGAGCTAATTAAGGATAAGATCAAAATGGAAGTAATATTTAGACCATCTGTTCCAGATAACTCAGAGCATTGGCAAGTATTTAATGATGAAAAACAAGTCATTCGTTTTCTTAATAGTTTGGATGAGTTTGAGGATTTTTAGATAGATTCTGAGGAGGATGGATCTTTAAATTATGAGCATATCATAAATCCTACTCCTAGGAATGTGGTTCCCTTAGAGCAACATTTTGATCAGCATGATGCCACGAAGTTAGAAAATAAGATGGACCCAGGCGAATATCTCGAGATAAACATTGGTACTTCTGAGAACCCAAAGATTGTTAAAATTGGTAAAGGTACTAGTGTGGAGGAAAGAAAAAAGTTAACTAACTTACTTCACAAATATCGAGATGTTTTAGCTTTTTCTTATGATGAATTAAAGGGCTATAGGGAAGATGTCATGGAACATATTATCCCCTTAAAAGATGAAAATGCTAAACCCTTTCGCCAGAAACTTAGACAAAGTAATCCTAAGTTAGCCCCTTTGGTTCAGAAAGAGCTTGCGAAAATGCTTGCAGCAGGAATTATCGCTCAAACAAGGCATTCGACATGGTGTTCAAATCTGGTGATTGTTAGGAAAAAGAACGGTACGATAAGGCTTTGTGTCGATTTTCGAAACCTTAATCTAGCATGCAATAAAGATAATTACCCTTTGCCAAACATGGAGACTTTATGCAAAGAGTAACCGGTTCTGGAATGATGTCGTTGCTAGATGGTTTTTCTGGGTACAATCAGGTATGGGTTAAAAAGGAAGATCATCATAAAACCACATTCACCATGCCATGGGGTACTTTTGAATACATCAGAATGCCGTTTGGATTAACCAACGTTGGGGCTACATTCCAAAGGGCTATGGATTATGCCTTTAAGGGGTTAATCGGGAAATTTATTGAGATTTACCAAGATGATATTACTGTATTTTCTAAAGATGGTATCAATCATATAAATCATCTTAGACAGGTTTTCGATAGATGTAGAGAATACGGGATTTCTTTGAATCCAGCTAAGTCTGTTTTTGGAGTAACAGAAGGGAAATTACTTGGCCATATCATTTCTAAGGATGGAATCAAGATTGATCCTGAAAGAATTGAAGCAATCCAAAAGATTCCTCTTCCTCATAATCTTAAATCCCTTTAGTCTTTCCTTGGAAAGACAAATTTTCTTAGAAGGTTTATTCCAAATTACGCAGAAATAGCTAAGCCTATTCAAAGTCTTCTGAAGAAAGATGTGAAATTTGTTTGGCAAGAAGATGGCAAAAAGGTTTTACAAGAAATCAAATGCGCTATTGCAAGAGCTCTTGTCTTAGTTAGTCCCAATTATTCCAAGGATTTCATGATTCTTTCTTTTGCTTCCGAAAACACCATTGCAGGTGTCTTGTTACAAAAGAATAAAGATGGTCACGAGCAGCCTATTGCTTTCATGAGTAGAGCACTTCAAAATTCCAAATTAAAGTACAATACCATGGAAAAGAAAGCTTATGCCTTGGTCAAGTCTCTTAAGCACTTCAAAACTTATGTGGGTTATTCTAAAATCATTGCTTTCGTCCCACATTCTGCTGTTAAAGATATATTAACTCAAACCGATTGCTTAGGGACTCGTGCTAGGTGGGTTACTAAAATACAAGAATATGATTTAGAGATCAGACCCACCAAGCTAGTCAAAGGCCAAGGTTTGGCTCAAATGTTGACTGAAAGTAACGAAAAAACTCTTGGTTTGTTTTGTATTAGCAATCTATCTTCACCGAATTGCAAAGATTAGGAGAGCATGAGTGGTACAAGGACATCGTTTATTACTTGATGAATCTTACATGTCCTAACCATTTAGCTACTCATAAGAGAAGGGATCTTAGACTAAAAGCCACTAAGTACTGCCTTATGAAGGATGGCCTTGGATGGAGAAATCCTTAGGGCATAGTGCTTAGGTGTGTTGATGACATTGAGTCCAAGAAATTAATCTCTGAGTTTCATTCAGGATTTTGTGGTGGTCATTATGCTGCTAGAACTACCGCCCACAAAATTTTGAGAGCTGGTTATTATTGGCCTTCAATTTTTTCTGATGTGCATAAGTTTGTTAGAACTTGTCAAGCCTGTCAACTATTCACTGGGAAACAGAAGCTTGTTGCCCTGCCCCTACAACCTGTCATTGTAGAGGCACCTTTTCAACATTGGGGTCTAGACTTCATAGGGAAGTTCCATGAAAATTCTAGTAATGGCTACTCATGGATTTTGACTGCTACGGATTATTTCACTAAATGGGTTGAAGCCATTCCTGCTAAGAATGCCACTGAAAAGGTTATTATGGATTTCATTGAAAATAATATCATTACTAGATTTGGTGTCCCTGCTAAGATCACTACTAACAATGCCAAAGCTTTTAGTTCCTCAGAGTTTTCATCTTTTTGTTTCAAGTATGGCATTGTCTTATCTCATTCGTCAAATTACTATCCTCGGGGTAATGGTTTGGCCGAATCAAGTAACAAGAATCTCATAACCATTATCAAGAAGATAGTAGGAGATAATAAGAGATCATGGGATAGCAAAATAAAGTATGCTTTATGGGCAGATAGAATAACTAAGAAGAAAGCTACAGGTAAATCTCCCTTTGAATTAGTTTATGGCTTGGATGTAACCTTACCTGTGCACCTGAAATTGCCAGCTTATCAGCTCCTTCAAAATTTTTCTACTAATAAAGATGTTGTTCATAATAGAATAGATCAGATTGTGGAGTTAGATGAAGCTCGTAGGACAGATTTTGATGCTATATGTAAAAATCAATCTAACGTTAAGAAAAGCTTTGATAAATTCTCTCAATCTAGATCTTTGTAGGTGGGAGATATGGTACTTCTTTGGGATCGCAAGAATGAAAAACTAGGAAAACATAAGAAGTTCGACAGTTTGTGGTTGGGACCATACATCATTCGAGATATAGCTGGACCAAACTCATTCCAATTGAGTAGATTGGATGGCGAACCACTTGATCTACCTGTGAATGGCCAAATGCTCAAGTTGTTCTTCAAAGATGATATCTGATGCCATAGGGCATCCTTTGTATTGTATCTCTAACCCTACTCCTTGTTATTTTAGCATTTTATTTCTGTTTTAGGATTAGATTTACTTTCATTGTTAATAAATGAAGAGCTTATATCTTTCATGTGCTTAAATGTTATATGATGATTTTTGGATGGACGCTACTTATTTCTGTTGTGTGTTGCCTGGATGCAGATTCTGGATTCTCACATTCCTACAGTGCAGCAACATGTCCCCAAGTAGAGCCAGATGTTGACCACCACGTGTCAACTTCCCATAGAAGTACACCCCCTTTTCTTCGCAAAAGGGATAGCGCTTCAGCAATGTGTCTGTGCCATTCGAATTCCATCATCAACCTGATTGTGTTATGTTGTAAACCCAGTTTGCATGTGTAAATTATAAATAATCTTAGTAGATCTGAGTCATGTATGTAAATTGCCTAGGTGGACCTAATTTTCTAGTGATAATCTACATTCCGGAAGGTTTTTTGTCTCACCGATCCATGATCGGCAGAGTTTTCCTTTAGCCTAACCCCAAAGCCGGAACGAATTTTGTTATTAGAATCTTAGGGGAATCCCAGTGTGTTAATCTGCTAGATTATATCTGTGTCGCAAGACTGGGTGGTCTATGAGGGTCTATATCAAATGGGTTTTCCCCCCTTGAGATGTAAAATTGTAAAAGTCATGATGTAAAGTGTCTTGAGGGTTAGGAAATGTTTTAATCCCCTCATAAGTCCTAAGTCCTAGGTCCTAGGTGATTTTTCCAAAGGCTACGTTCGAGGATCCATTTAAAAATAAAAATTGAAAAAAAAAAAAAACAATAAAAAAATAAAAGATATAAATAATTAAAAAATTAAAAATAAGAAAATACAATAAAATAAAAATTTAAAAAATAATAAAATAATAATAAGTCAAATTTTTGAGTAAATAAATGCAGAATTTCAATTTTTTAATATATTAAAATGCATTTAAAAATTCAACGGATGAGATTAAAAGATATCTTGATCCTCATCGACGGTCGAGATCATTTTGACATAGATCACTCGAACTAGCCGTTGGGAATTTTTCCTTTAAATAGGGTGCTAGGGGTCATTTGAGATCATTCGATCTGTGAGTCTTGTGCTGAAGAAAGCTCTCTTGTAAACTTTTTCTAGTGCAAATAAAGAAAGACTTTGGGGTTGAAATCTTGCTGGTGTTACTCTCCTGAAGTGCTGTGAGTTGTTTTATTTTCTGCATAATTTTATTTTCAGCCATTAGTAATAGCTTGATGTAGAGTATTGTTGAACACAGGTATCTTGTTCACTTACTAGGGTTTGAATGGTAATAGAATTTCTGAAATAATGGCAGGTATCTCCATTGCATCTGGAATTTAATACTGTTTTTCCCTCTTTATTGATGGTTGAAGTGAGTTGTGCAGGAAACCTTATTGAGAAAATTAGTGGGCGTTTGGGGAAGTTCTCCGCTGAACCAGCCAACTCCCGCTAGAATTTTCTTGTAGAGCCTAGCCAGTTTCGATTCTGGGTCTGACATTTTAAGTTTATTTTTGAATTACATGAAAGATTTCTGAAGTGTCTCATAGTAAAATTGAAATTCTGAAAATATTATTGAGGGTTACTGACAAATCTGGCTGTTGTAGATCACAAAGCTGTAAATATTGTAGCTGGTTTGTAGGGTTTTGGTTTTTATACATATATTATGGGTGTTTTTCCTTTCCATTTATAGGTTGCAGGGTTTTTTGAAGACTTTTGAGGGTTTGATCAGCTCCCTACTATTGCTCAGGGTTTTGTTATGTTACAGGTTTAATTGTGTTACAGGGACATCTTTGAAATTTTTTGAGGCAAAGCTGCGTTCCAGCCTCTCCATATACTGCTGCTCTTTCAGCTTCTGCAACCAAATCGTTGCAACCCCTGCGTATTCTCTCAATTCCAAGCATTCCCACCCATTCACACGCTCCACTCAACCTACAGTCACTTCATCGATACCCTATCTGCGTCATATGCATGTTTTTCTGAGCTACCAAACCCTGCTTCACTCAGAAACCTACTCTTCAGAAGCTTCAGCTATCACTGTTCCAATCGAGTTGCGCATCCTCGTCCCTTCACGCTGCTCTTCACTCTGATCTACGTCCAATCCACTTGCAGTTTCTCCCTCGTCCATTTCCAGCCGCCTGCAGCCATTTGTTGTTGTCTTTGCCAAAACCTGCGCAGTTTTCTTTCACCAAAACGCGTGATTTCATCCTCAACTCTATGCAGTCGTACTCCTTGCTCCCGCAAAGCAATCTTCTCTTCTCCTCTAGACCTGCGAACACACAACAAACTCAATACAAGAACCCGAAGATTCGTGTCCTCCCCGCTACCATCCCTGCAAAAAACCTCCATGGTATATTTTGTCGTCGAGCTCTTACCTTCACTTTCTCTCAACTGCATAATACGATAAAGAAGCACTTCGATTCCTTTTAAGTTTTATTTTCCATTGTGTTTCGGCTGATGTAGTTAGGTTCGATTCTTAGATTAGCATGTTTTAATATATATTAAAAATCAAAAAATTTCGTTTCTTTTTTTTTTTATTGTTGTTGTATATTTGATTAAGTTAGGTCTTAGTGCTTTGCTCTAGGTTTTGATTTTAATTTTGGTTCTTTTTTTTAGTTTAGATGCTTTGTTTATTTTGATATAATAAAGAAATAACGTTTATTTTGTTTTTCTTTCCCTTTTAGATTTTCATTTTGTTATATTTAGATTTTGATCATAGTTTAGCTTAGGGTTTGATTTTAGAATTAGATTTTCTTTAAAGTTTAGTTTTATTTCATTAAAAAAAAAAAAAAAGATTTAAAAAGAGTCCCTTTTAAGTTTTAGATTTAATAAATTTTTTCTTTAATTTTAGATTTAGATTTAGGATTTGAGTTATTTTGTTTAGTTTTTCATTTAACTAAAAAATATAACAATAAAAAAAAATCATAAAAATTAGAAAATATAAAAATCATAAAAAGTTTTAGTTTTGAAGTTTTAGTTCATTCTTTTATTTAAGTTTAAATTTTAAAAAAATATATAAATATAATTTTTTTTTAAAACCATAAAAAAGTAATCTTTAGACTTTTTTATTTTGTCCTATAGTTTAGAATTTTCTTTAGATTTAAGTTTCATTTATTTAGATTTCAGTTGGCTTAGTCTTGCTTTATTTAAAAATATAAAAAATATTTTGGAAATATTTTGCCAGATTCAGTCTTGGCTCAAGGCTTCGTCATGTTTGCGATATATCTTTCCTGCTGAGGCTAAAATTTTGATGAGGGATTGATATTTATCATTTTTTATGTGGTTAAACATGCTTAAATGTTCATTTGAAGATTAGCTACATGAATGTGATCTCTGGTTAGCATTTAAAATTACGTGGTTATTTAAAGCATTTAATCTTTCGAAATTTTAATTGCTGGAATATTGTTAAGCCATTGAGCGTTGATCGATTATCTCACATTTGGTAAAAGTTAAACTTTGTTTGAGTTGTTTGATGGTAAACTATTGTTAATGAGTTCATATTTCTGCAGCTTTTGATAAATAATCGTTTAATCATTTATTTCATAAGGCACTGGTCTATTAACTTAATAAAATCAAATAAGTGCTTGTTTTCCCTCGTGTCTCCCAACCCAACTTGCCCACAGTTGGTCATCCATTGTCCCATATGGTCTACCCCTCTTAGTTGCAGGAGACAGGCTTAAACGGAGAGATCGGGGATCAGGGTGTCAGCCCCTGGTCTGAGCGTTGTCGTGACAATCTGTGCAACAACATAATCCAAAGTAATATTTTACTTTGAGAGTGATTGAGTTGGTGAAGGTAGTTTTTGAAGACAATTTGACGCCAAGGAGTTCTCATTCTGTGCTTGAGACGCCTCACTGAAGACATTGTCATAATGATGTATCTTAAAGATTAATAACAACATATCTTTTTGTGGTAATCGTGTCCTAGATCCGCCCGAAATTGAATAAGGGGATCATAGGTACACTCTGAATGTGTTTGCATGGTTTGTGTCACGTTCATTAAATGCTTTCTTTGTCATCTGTTTACATAAACTAAATGGGCATAAGACACGCTTAAGTATAAGCATGCTCCATCAAGCTCCTAAAATCAACACTCTTGTAATCACTTAAGTTCATAAACACAAAGCGTCACATCATCAACTTGATAACAACAATCTTCTGCAACAACATTTCACAGTAGCTAATTCATGCCATCAAGTTAAGGACGCTACAAATCAAGCACTTCAAGCCTAACGACATCAACATCATCAACACTTTTTGTATCACTTGCAGATAAACTGTTCTTGAATTGTACGGGTGCATTTTCGGTTGTAACCGACACCCTCATTTGATTTGTTAAAGTGCATCATTAAGTCAAAGTCAGTTGTTACTTGAACACTGAATTTATCATTTGTCATTTGGGTGCATTTTCGACAGTGTTCGACACCCATCATTTTTCAGCACGTTTAGTGCATCACTAACTGCAGTAATCACCCAAGAGTTCAGACAACGAGTGTTTAAATCAAGTACAACAATCATCAACAAGCGAGCAAGTCATTAAAATCAATCAAACAAACAAGTATTTCAAGTAAAAACAATCAAGCAAGCGAGCGTGTTCATAAAATAATCAAGCAAGCAATCATCATCAAATGAGCGTGACTTCTAAATCTTCAAGTAAGCATCAAAACAAGCAAGTGTGAAAGCAAGCGAGCGTGCAACAATCAATCGTCATTAAGTGAGCGTCAAGTCAATAATTCAAGCAAGTGTTTAAAGCATCAACAATCAACAAACAGTACAAGTGAGCCTGTCATTTCAAGCACGACTTCTACTCCAAGCGAACCTGACTTCAAAGTAAGCAAGACAACATGGTGACACACATTCAGCTGTCCCAAATTCTTCACAATTTAATGTTATCAACTGCTGAAGACATTGTGCAAATCAAAAAAACAAATCTTGCTGACATTCAAGTGCATATTCAACATGCACATGAAACAATTGAGTTCCTTCAACTGGAATTGCAACTGCAGAGAATTGAGTTGCAAGAGAAGCGTGTTGCTTCCAAGTCTTTTTCAGATACAGCTGATCATTCAAACTCATTCATCCAAACAACTTCATGTGTTGAAGTTGTTCCAGTTCAACTTTCTTCCAAACCCATCATCAAGCCATGGGAAGAAATTCAAAGTAATCGAAATCGACGAGGATTAGGATATGACAAAGATGAAAACAACTTGCATATCCCCGATTATTCTAAGCCAATCAAGTTCATCAGTGCAGGGTTTCTTGATCAAATAACATCACCAAGCCATGAGAAAGTTGCAGACAAACAAACATGTGCGCAAACTGAAGTTGTAGTCAAACCAAAATGCCTTCATTGTCAAAGTACCGGTCATCTGGAAGATCCGTGTTTTGATCTCCATCCTTGTCACCATTGTGGCAAGTCAAATAATTCATTAGCACAATGCAGCAAACAACAACAATCAACCAGATTGAAGATCGATTATTCATGGATTGATCCCTGGGAATGGTCATCCACAGTTAGAAGATTGTATAAGTTTTACAATCGAATTCACTCACACATATTGCAGCCAAAATGAAGATGGTACTCTCATGCAGTTGAATAGGGGAGTACACCAGTGAAACATTCCTACACCTGAAGGGGGGGAGTTTAGAAATAATTTAAAGAAGATTGTTTCTCCTTTCAGCTGACAAAGGGGGGAAGTGTCAATGAAATTGATAGTGGTTGTCAGACTGAAAGTCTTGACAACATTAGCAAAGCAGCCAGTGGGCATTTTCATCAGCAAGTGAGCATCAACAAATTCGCCAATGGGCGATTGACAGCAAAGTCAGCAGTGAGCAGTTTTCAAACACAACAAAAGCAACAATGAGTTGTTTTTCAATGTCATCAGCCAGTGGGCGTTCTCTATATTTTGTCAGTGGACAAAGGATGCTGATTTCAAGCAAAGGACAGTTGGATCCTTTTGCAGCTTGGCATGTGATGGAGTTGTCAAGCGACATTCAGAGATGAATCAAACATGCAACTGACTCATGGTCTCTTCATATTGTAGTTTCTTCAGCATCCAACTTTGGCGTTTTTCAGGCAAATGTTTTTTGAGGATCAACTTGAGAACTTGGAAGAGGGTTCCTTGTTCTTATTTTGGATTTATCATTGAGGGGGGGAATGTTAGCCTCACTCTCATAATAAAAAAATTATAAATCCAAATATCATAATTAAATAAATCAAATCTTGAGAATTAGGAGTTAGTTCCTCAAACTAGGGAGTTTAGTTAGGATGAGAGATTCTCTCCAACTAGTTCTCCTAGATTAGTGTTTTGTTGAGAAAATATCTCAACCATAGTGTCCAAGATAGATGTACTATCTTGAGACCAACTTCCTCATGTATTTATTTGTACTATTATCATTCTTTGTACATTGGATTGATTAATAATGAGAATGTGAGGAATGCTGTAAGGCTGAGGCCTTTTCCGCCATGTCTGGTTTCTATATTTCTGAGTGTTTATTTTATTGAGTTTATTTTATGTGTGTTAGTTTTCTTCAAATAAGAGGTGAAAACAGTAGTTGAGATAGCAAATGAAAGAGGCGAGAATCGACAACTCTATAACTTAAATAGTGAAGGAAAAAGAAAATGGTAATGATGCTAGTGTTGAACTGAGGAAGGCAAGAGTCGAGTGGAAGGAGGTATTGGAGGAATGGTTGAACAAGTGAACCCATAGGTGCAGTCTATGGGATGTGACAACCAAGACCAAACTCCCTAGTAGGCATAGAAGAGGTATGGTGATTAGTCCCATTAAATGAGAAGTCACCTCAGGTCAGGCCCTACCCGAGAGGATGACCTAGGGAGACCTATTAGTAGTGACCTAACCTAGGAAAGGGGCGACCAAAAGGAAGCAAAGGGAGAGGATATAAAAGGAGGTATTCCACAAGTGGATTAGGATGGAAAGGAGTAGAAAGGAGAAAGGGTTGATAAGTGAAAGAATGAATAGGAGTGCCATTAATTTCTTAAGAAATGTTATAGATGACTAGCCTAGGGGTGTGACACAATGGTCCCATCCCAAAATGAGGCTTCACTCAAATTGGTAATGCATAATAATTATGAAAACCTTATGAGCATAGTATAATCCAAAAGCCATGTAATATCCCTAAGGGAAAATTACAGTGATAAACAAACAATAACAACACATGCAACACAAAATTTCACACATGCCATTAAACACCCAAAAATTTCCATAAACTGTGCCAAGCTGAGGCATTTTATTATAAATCAAGGAGATTACAATATAAGCATGGAGTAGATGCACCTAGGCTTGCAAAAGCAAGCTAGACATGTCCCAGGTGAGAAAAATAAAGTGCTTGGATGCTAGAAGTGCCTCCTCCTCAATGCTCTGCACTGGCCTTGGAAAATAACATAGTTGGCTAGGAAGAATCTATTGTTTGTCCCTTCTAAAGTGCTCAGAAAATTCTGATAAATTATCCTCAGTCTTCCCTCAAATAACCCGCAAAAACCCAGAAAGGGCTGGGCCTAGTTCCAACCTCCGAAATTACCCCCAATGTGCTCCTCCACTAGCTGGGTATTTCGACCCACCTAGAAATGACACTGCTATAATATTCCTAATGGAAATATACTATAATAAACAAAGCAAACATAGCAAAAACACACATGAAATTTATAAACCGATTAGACACCATAAATTGAGCCAAAAACTGCGCTGCTCTGAGCCATTTTATTATAAAATCATGGGGTTACAATCTGGTGCTTGGAAAGTGTTCACATGGGATTTCTCAAGGCAAGCTAGCAAATCCCAAGTGATGAAGACTAGTCCCCAATGCTGCTAGATGATCTCTCTATTGATCTGCGTTGATTTCTTGAGGAAACTTAGTTGTTGGCTGCAATAAATGGCTGTTAGGGCCTCCTCCGGTGTTCAGAAAATTCCAGGAATTTAACCTCGGACTCTCGTCCAA
The DNA here is from genome assembly GCA_031772625.1 of Pinus tabuliformis. Taxonomy (NCBI): domain Eukaryota; kingdom Viridiplantae; phylum Streptophyta; class Pinopsida; order Pinales; family Pinaceae; genus Pinus; species Pinus tabuliformis. Next base: position 563,808,327 of record CM062808.1, on the reverse strand, counting down.
TAACCCACAAAAACCTACAAAGTAATTGGCCAAATGCTGAATGCCCCCAAAATGGTTGAAATCTCCTACAAAACTCCTTCGAAACTCCTCCACAAATCTCAACTCCAAATTCCTTCTCTCCTTGAGTCCCACGTGTGGCACGAGAAAGAGTTGCGCAGTCACTACTGAATCTCCTCCACACACAGACTGTGATGCTCCTGGATCCATCTTAAAATGATAGGAATTCCCTGCTAGGGCTGGCACTCGAAGTCCACTAAAGCAAGGGATGAGATATTTGCCTGAAAATCTCTTGTGCTCAACAGCACATGTAGACTTGGCCTCCAGTTCAAGCATGTTAGTCAAGGTGAATTTTCAAATGATCAAAGATGCCCAAAATGAGTGCCTCCTCTTTTGTCATTTTGCCCCCCAATTTCCCAGGTGGGGCCCAGCCATTGAACTCCCCAATGTTTCCCTCCAAGGAATGCGTATTTCCAAAGGGGGTCGTATTTCTCCTTGAGTGGTCCCCACCATCCACCAACATTTTGATTTTCTTTCCTCCTAAGTTGGGCCTTCCATTAGCTCCAAAACTCAAATGGGGTCCCATAACCCACTTTTCCTAAGTGTAAATGCAAAATATGACAAAATTGGCAAAATTGATATTTCCCCTTAGCAATATTGCTAAGTGGGAATATCACAGTCCTCCCCACCAAAATGTTACTTTTCCTCAAGCAACTGCAAAGAAGGATGTTGAAGTATCTACTCTCCCTCCCAAGTGGCATCCTCATCGGGTAGATTCCTCCATTTGATCAAAAACTCCTTGATGACCATGTTTTGCAAGTGTCTATCATAGGTGTCCAAAATAGCCTCTGGCTCCAAAACCAAATGCCCCTCATCATCCATGGGTGGTAACTCTGTAGCTGCTATCAGCCACTACCCAAGTGCCTTTTTCGGGAAAGACACATGGAAAATGTTGAGAACTCGGCTCCTCGTGGGTAGCTCCAGCTCGTACGCCACCTCCCCAACTCTCCTAGTGACTCTGTACAGCCCATAAAAGCGGGGCATGAGCTTCTTGGCTCCCTTCTATTTGAGCGTTGACTATCTGTACAGTTGAAGTCTTAGGAAGACCAAATCCCCAACCTCAAACCAGCTTTCTATTCATCCCCTCTCAGCATAGAGTTTTTGTTGGTTTTGTGCAGTCTGTAGGTTATCTTTGAGAGCCCGTAAAATATCTTGGCTCTCTTGAATCCAATCCTTAGCGCTAGGGCCCTTGCTGTCTCTAAACATCACATCATCGAAAGATAATGCATCATAACTGTACAAAGCTTTGAATGGGGACATACCTATGGACATGTGGTACGTTGTGTTGTAGCAATACTCGCCCAAATGCAACCACCGTATTTATGCACGCTGATGTCTTGTCACATAGTTGTGTAGGTAGCCATCTAGCCATTTGTTTACGATCTCTATCTGCCCATCAGTTTGGGGATGGTAACTAGTACTCGAGGTGAGCTTCGTGCTCGCTAGTCGAAACAACTCCTGCCAAAATCCCCAATGAACTTGTTGTCCTGATCACTAACAATGGTCTTTAGAAGACTATGAAGTTGAAACACCTCCATGAAAAGTAGTTCAGCCACCTGTGAGGCCGAGGACCATACTAAAATAGTGGAGAAGTGGGAAAATATCGTCAAGCTGTCTGCCACGACGTATATGCAGTCCTTGCCTTAGACTCTACGCAACCCAGTAATAAAATCCATCGATATGCTCTCCCATTTCCCCTTAGGGATAGGAAGAGGTTGTAGCAACCCAGCATGGTGTGTTTGCTCACCCTTGTTCCTTTGGCACGTATCACACTCCCAAACGTGCCTCAGAACATCATCCTTAAGGCCCCTCCATGCAAAGCACTCCCTGATAGCCTTGTACATCTTGGTAAACCCTTGTAGCCCTGCTAACGGTGAGTCATGGGCAACCTGCATGATCTTCTCATTCAACTAGGAGTTGGGTACTAAATAAATCCAATCCCGATAGTAAATCACCTCGTTCATCACCCTGTGCCGATCATCCATCACTGCACCATCAAGGACCTCACATGCAAATCGATTCTTGGAATACTCCACTAGCAATTGCGCCCTCCAATCTGGTGCAATGCTCATCAATGAGATGGTGTCCGACCTCCTGGACAACACATCAATTACCACATTGTTTTTCTCATTGACATACTCAATGTCAAAGTCGTATGCCTAAAGCTTGCTCACCCACTTATGTTACCTCTCTTGCAGTTGTTTCTGCTCCAAGAAGAATATGAGGCTATTGTGGTCTGTCTTCACCCGGAACCTGTTTCCCACCAAGTACTATCTGAACTTGGCTAGTGCATGCATGATGTCTGGCATTGCTTTGTCATATATGGAATATAACCTCTTGTGGGGAAGTAGCTTCTGACTCTTGAAAGCTATCAGGTGTCCCCCCTGCGTCAAGACCACTCCTACCTACACCCTCCCCTGATGCATCGCACTCAAGTACAAAGGGTTGTGCGAAATCTAGAAGTGAAAACACCAAGCAACTTCTCATAACCTCTTTGAGGCGCTCAAAAGCCTCTTGTGCCCCATCTGTCAACTCAAATGCCACATTCTTTGTCATATCGGTGAGGGGAGCTACTAACTGAGAGAATCCCTTCATGAACTTCTTGTACTGGGTACAAATACCCATGAAACCCCTCAACTTTGTCACATTCCAGGACATTGGATAGTCTCAAATGGCCCTAATCTTCTCCTCATGCACTATCATGCCATCCTCCCCAATGATATGCCCCAAATAGAGCATCTACGTCAATCCGAACTCACACTTCGACAGCTTGGTGTAAGACTGTTTCTCCTCCAAAATATGCAACACCCTCTCCAAGTGCTGCAAGTGCTCTTCCCAGGTCCTGCTATAGATCAAGATATCATCAAAAAACACCAAAACGAATTTCCACCACTGCCCACAAAATACGTGGTTCATGCAAAACTGGAATGTGGCAAGTGCGTTGGTTAGGCCAAAGGGCATAACGAAGAACTCGAAGTGCCCATATTGACACCTGAAAATTGTCTTAGGGACGTCCTAATCCCTCGCTCTGATCTGGTAGTACTCCAAACACAAGTCTATCTTAGAGAAGAACTTGGCCCCTCTGAGCTCATCCATCAGGTCATCTATGCTTGGGATGAGGTAGTGGTTCTTCAGGGTCTTCTTATTGAGGGCCCGGTAATCTATGCACATTCGTAATGTCTCATCCTTCTGATTCACTAGGACAACTGAAGAAGCAAAAGGGGTGGAGCTATGCCTAATATGCCCAAGTGCCAACAACTCATGAATGGCCCGCTCAATCTCATACCTGCAAGCCTTGGGATGACTGTACGGGGTGGTAATCACGGCCGGTACCGTGTTAGTTTTTGTAGCATCGTATGTGTTCTAGCGACAAAATTTAGTGGAGAGGCTAGAATCATGTATTTTCGAAAACCCTGAAAGCGTTTTTGGAAATTCCACCTAGAGACTACTTAATTAAAATAATTAATCATTTTTTAATGTTTCCTAAGTCTAAACTTAGGGAATATGATTAATTAAAGGGTATTAATTAAGTCATGCTGAGAATCTTCTAGAAAAAGACATGGATCGAGTTCTAGTTAATCTTAGCCATCGATTATGTTTTAATATTGGCTGTTGACGTCTCAACGAGAGAGTATAAGAAGAAACTTGATGGGGCTTAGAGAACACACACCAACAGTTACTCAATTGCCCAGGCAAATCGATTTTATCAGTGGTTGAAGTTCAGCAGAGGAGATAGAGCCAAAGGGTGAGTTGCAGGAGAGAGAGAGGGTATTAGCAGTAGTCCAAGGGGTGAGTTTCAAGAGAGAGAGGGTATTAGCAGTAGTCTAGGAAGTGCATGATGAATTCTGGAAGAGACAGCGTGAGGAGATACGCAGTCCACTAGAGCACTGCACAGATGGTGACGCAGAGACACTAGCATATGGATAGATGGTCCATCTTGGGACCAGGGAGTCACTGTGGAGAGTGAGAAATTTATCACTAAAGTTCTCTGAGTATTTCTCCTCTATTTTGTTGTATGAATTCTTGTACTTGAATTTCTACTGAAGAATTAATAAAGAAACCCTCATCTGCTACACTGATTTTCCCACATTGGGTTTTTCCGGGGACAATTGTCCAAAAATAAATGTGTCAATATTTTTTATGTGTTCTAGAATTTCTCTAATTTTCTAGCATTTATTTTTCCGCAGTATTTGTTTTGTGAAGGCTACAGCATATATGTTTCAATTTTTCGTAGGAAACTGCAAATAGTTTGTTTAATAAATTTAACGAATAGAAGAAATATTATCAATTGCTAGAATATGATTTCGAGTTTCGGAATTTTCACATGGTATCAGATAACAACTTGGAAACCGAAGAGCTCAGTGGTAGAAGGGAAGAGGAATTTCGAAGCTCTGCATAGGTAGCAATTCGAAACCCTCAGAGGCAGCGTAGTTTCTTTGGCCAACAAGGTAGTCTTTTTTTAGGAAAAAATTATTTTTCTAAGAGAGTTGACAAAGAATAAATTTTCCAGATCAAATATTGCTAGAGGCAGAGGGAGCAGCAATATTTTTCTTGCAGAGCCGATCTTCAGCTAAGACAGAGTTATTTTGCAGCAATTTGCTGGTGCAGAATAATGTCAAGAAGGAAAGGAGAAATAACACAGAAAATCATGGATAGAATCAACAGTCAGGAAATCTTAGAATTATCTTCCAGGTTGGAGGATGGGTTCACATGCTTGTCATGTTAAACATCATCTAGTGTCTGGTATATTGATAGTGGAGCTTTAGCTCATATGATAGGAGTTAGAGAATATTTCTCTAACTATCAGGAGGAGTAGATGGACTTCCAGATCACTATGGGCAACATAACTAAATGTACTTTAGTAGGGAGATGCACCATAGAATTTAAGACAAAAATAGGGACCAACACTAGAGCTACTAATGTACTGCATGTGCTAGGATTGGGTATGAACCTAATTTCAGTGTCCCAATTACAAGACAAGGGGCACGATGTATACTTTGTGGGGAAGAAAGTGTATGTCAAACACTCTAGCTGGAAGAAGGTGAGACAGATTGGAGCTCGAGCAACAAGTTATAGAGGTTGTAGCTCGATTCTCCAATGGCACTGATAGGGAGTAATAGTAGTAGTGGGAAGGAGATGAACGAACTATGGCACAGGAGGATGGGACATTTACACAATGGAGCACTTAGGATGCTCAAAGAAACTGTAATAGGAGTTCTAGTTCTCAGCACAGAGCATGATGATGTGTGTAGAGGATGCATAATTGGGAAGTATGCAAAGGCATCATTTCCTAGAAGTGACAGCAGAGCAAATGGTGTATTGGGATTGATACATAGATATTTGCGGTCCTATGTCCACTAGAGCTCTTAGTGGTAGCAAATATTTCGTCACCTTTATTGATGATCTTTCCAGGAAGACTTGGATCTATTTCTTAAAGACCAAGATGAGGTCTTTGATCGGTTCAGAGAGTTCAAGGCTCTCATAGAGAACGCAACAGGGAAAAAGATCAAGGTGCTATGTTCAGATAATGGTGGAGAATACACAAATAAGGACTTCACAAACTTCTACGCAAAAGAAGGCATCAAAAGAGAATTGAAAGCTCCATATAATCCTTGGCAGAATGGAGTAGCGGAGTGAAAGAACATAACAATATTTGGGGCTGCAAAGGCTATGATGTATGACTAGGATATGCCTAGATTCTTATGGGCAGAGGCATGCAACACAATAGTGTACATTCAAAATAGATGACCTCATAGAGCAGTGGGGAAGAAAATGCTAGAGGGGGTCTTCTCAGGAAATAAGCATGAAGTAAGTCATTGGAGGATAGTCGGGAGTGTGGATTACTGCCACATACCAGATGAAAAGCGTAGTAAATTGGATTAGACTGTAGAGAAGGGGTTCCTTGTAGGGTATAGCGAGACCTCAAAGGCATACGAGATCTACATTCCTAGCAGTAGGAAGATCGTAGTGAGGCGAGATGTAAAGTTCATGGAAGACAGAGCTTTCAGAAGATCTCGAGAAATTCCTGCAGGTGATCAGTTAGCAGAAGTTTCGTTACTCCAACAGCAGGGACAACAAATGGGACAAGTAGGAGGATAGTCACAGGGATTGAGTACGGTGACCAATACCAATATCTCCTTAATGGTAGGAGATCCAGGGAGTTCTCAGCAAATGTAGCAACAAGAACAGGAGGAGGAACTGATTGAAATTCCCACCACCAATAGTAGAGCCAGTAGGGAAGTGTGTCAGACCTTGAAGGACACAAAGGAGTTTGTCGGAGCTCCTAGGATAGACAAGAGACAACGCAAGAAACTAGACAGATATCAAGCTTTAGTAGCTCATGTTATAGAACCCTCCAACTTTTAAGAAGCCGCACAACCGCAAGTGTGGGTGGATTTCATGGTAGAAGAATACAGTTCTATCATGACAAATGATGTTTGGGAGGTAGTGCGTAGACAAAAAGACAGATTAGTTGTAGGTTCTAGATGGATCTACAAGATCAAGTACACTACAAATGGCAGTGTAGAGAAGTACAAGGCTAGATTTGTGGTGAAGGTGTATTCACAGAAGGAAGGGTAGACTATGAGGAGACCTTCGCCCTAGTTGCTAGATATACCTCTATCAAATCCGTTATATCCCTAGCAACGTAGTTAAGATGGGAGATTCACTAGATGGACGTCAAGACAACATTATTGAATCGGGTGATAGAAGAAGAGGTGTATATAGAGTATCCTGAAGGCTTCGAGACACATGAGAAACACACTCATGTATGCAGGTTGAAGAAATCCCTAAACGGACTCAAACAAGCATCCAAGGAGTGGTATTGTTGGATTGACAGTTATTTCTAGCAGTTGGGATTCATCAAGAGTGATGCAGATCCCAATATCTACTAATATGATGGTGGAGAATGAGCCTCTCTTTCTGGTTTTGTATGTAGATGACCTATTTTTGACAAGATCATCAAGGCTCATAAAGGATTGCAAAAGGAACCTTGAAGCAAAATTTGACATGAAGGATATGGGGTTGATGCACAATTTTCTAGGATTGGAAGTGTGGCAGAAGAATGGGGAGATCTTCCTTGGGCAAGGAAGATATGCTACAGATATTCTGAAGAGATTCAAAATGCAGGATTGCCGACCCATGACGATGCCCATGATCACCAATTGGAAGAAGATAGATGCATCAAGGGACAAGGAAGTCGACCCCATCTTGTACAGACAACTCATTGGGTCGCTCATGTATCTGGTTAACACTACGCCAAACCTTTTTTTCACTATCAATACCCTTATTCAGTTCATGGTAGAACCGAAAAGGATATAATGGAAAGCAACTAATCACATTCTTAGATATGTGCGTGGAATAGTCGGATATGGGTTGAAATGTACTCGAGGAGGCGATGTCAGGTTATGTAGATTAACAGATGCAAATTGGGCAAGTAGTTCAGTGGATAGGAAAAGTACCTCCGAGTACTGCTTCAATGTTGGATCAGGGATGGTCTCTTGGTGTAGTAGGAAGCAGAAGTTAGTAGCACTGAGCTTAATAGAAGTTGAATATATGGTAGCCAACACAACTATGTGCGAAGATAAATGGCTTAGGAAGTTGCTCATGTGTTTGTTCAGGAAGAAGATGGGAACAACCAGTGTTTACTGTGATAATCATAGTTGCATAAAACTCTGAGAATCAAGTATTTCATGATAGGTCGAAGCACATTGATATCCGATGTCATTTCATCAAAGACTACGTTCAGCGTGGGGCAGTCCAGTTGCAGTATGCTCCCACAGGGGATCAAGTAGAATACATACTCACGAAAGGTCTAGGGAGATCTAAGTTCATCCAGTTCAGGGAACAAATGGGTATGATGGAGAACCCATTTTAGTAGCAGATTAAGATGGATCCTCAGTTGCAGTAGCAGCAGATGAGAGGGAGTTCCAGTGCAAATGCAGTAGTTGGAAACAGTACGAGAGGGTCAGCAGCAGCACAAATGCAATGCATATTAGAGTTGAGCAGTAGTTGGTGGGTAGTAGTACCCAGACATCAACAGTGTGACAGAAGGTGGTGCAGAGACATGGTGTTCCTTCAGTGGATTGTAGTGCTAGAACACATTCCTTGCTAAGAGGGAGTGTTATTTTCTGTAGCATCGGATGTGTTCTAGCCACGAAATTTGGTGGAGAGGCTAGAACACATGTATTCTCCAAAACCCAAAAATCGTTTCTATAAATTCCACATAGAGACGACTTAATTAAAATAATTAATCAGTTTTTAATGTTTCCTAGGTCTAAACTTAGGGAATATGATTAATTAAAGGGTATTAATTAATCATGGTAAGAATATTCTAGAAAAAGATATGGATTAAGTTCTAGTTAATCTTAGCCATCGATTATGTTTTAATCTTGGCCATTGATGTCTCGACGGGAGACTATAAGAAGAAACTCGATGGGGCTTGGAGAACACACACTAGCAGTTACTCAGTTGCCCAGGTAGATTGATTTTCTCAATGGTTGAAGTTCAGCAGAGGAGATAGAGCTAGAGGGTGAGTTGGAGGAGAGAGAGAGGGTATCAGCGGTGATCCGGGAAGTGCAGGACAAATTCCAGAAGAGACAATGTGAGGAGAGACGCAGTCCACTACAACATTACGCAGAGGGTGATGCAGAGACACCAGTGTATGGACACACAATCCATATCGAGGTCAAAGAGTCACTGTGGAGAGAGAAATTTATCACTAATTTTCTCTCAATATTTTTCCTCTGTTTTGTTGTCCGAATTCTTGTACTTGAATTTCTGTTGAAGAATTAATAAAGAAACCCTCATCTAATGCACCAATTTTTCCACATTGGGTTTTTCCGGCGAAAATTGTCCAAAAATAACTGTGTCAATATTTTTTATGTGTGTGCTAGAATTTCTCTAATTTTCCAGCATTTATTTTTCCATAGTATTTGTTTTGTGAAGGTTGCAACGTATATGTTTCAATATTTTTCATAGGAAACTGCAAATAGTTTGTTTAATTAATTTAACAAATAGAAGAAATATTATCAGTTACTGCAATAGGATTCCAGGTTTCAGAATTTTCACATACCCCTAGCTCTAACTCAATCATGTGCTCAAATCCCCTATCAAGTGGCTACCCTAGTGGTATGTCTCCAAACACCACCAGGTACCTGTCTAAGATGGCTTATACATCAGGGTGTGGTGGCTTGGGCTGACCCCCAACCTCAGAAATCCTCAAATCTACTGCCCACTCAATGTCACCATGGCTTAGGTCAGCCTCCATCCTATGTGTTGAAACAATTTGTGGAGCGTAAGAGTGCATGCCCCTAAGGACAACCAAGTTTCCATCTGGCCCTGTAAACTCCATCTCTAACTTCCTCCAATCAGTAGTGACTCAACCAAGAGAGTAGAGCCATTGGACACCCATCACCACATTGGTGTTCGGTACATCCACCATGAAGAAATGATCTGTGACTAAATAGTTCCCCATGGTCACTGCAAGAGCGGGAACATAGCATGTACACTGCATGGTCCTATCCCCTGACACAAGAACTGAGAACCTCTCAAATGCCTCGGTCGTGATCCCCGTCCTCTGCACTATCTGTGCATCGATGAAGTTGTGGGTGGCCCCGTCCAACAAAACTGAGACACGCTGCCCTTGCACTGTGCCTCTGATCCTCAACGTCAAAAAATTAGGTACCCCCAAGTGAGGATGCAAGGACACCTCTTATTGATTCAAAAGGGGCTCCCCCAGGTGGTGGTGGTGGTGGTGGTCCCCTCTCCACAGGTACCACGCTGTCATCTCCAACTGCCTCCAACTCCACCTTGTCCTATTAGTCACTGTCATAGTACACCTCAATATAGTGGACCTTTCCCGATGTGCATCTATGGCCCGGTGCCCTCGATTCCTGATAAGTGAAGCATAGCTTCCTCCTCCAGATATATCTCCAGGTCTCCTCATCCAACTGTCCTCACCGCTGGTTAGCTATTGATGGTGGAGCCCTAGTGTCTCTCTCGCTCTACTAGAACCCTTGTCTGGGTGGTACTGACGATCTCGTCCTGGGTAGAGCATCCTGCAAGTCTCACACTCTCCCAAATGCGTTCTGCAAGGTGGTGGGCCTGTTGGACTTCACCAATCCCCTCAATGGCTCTGCTAGCCCCTCTATGAAGATGAAAACCCTCCTAGCCTCTGATAGATTAGGCACCATCACTGACAATCTCAGAAACTTGGAGATGTAGGCCTCAACACTCCCCGTCTGCTTGAGCCTTGTCAACTCCCGAAATTCCTCCTCCGAATCTCTCCTCTCAAAATGATTCAACGCCCTCCTAGTGAAATCCTCATAGGTTGTAACCCATGCATGCCCCGTTGTGGTTAGCTGATGGAACCACCAGTCATGGGCTTCTCCCTCTAAATGCAAGGTGGAAATCTTAATTGCCTCCCCCTCCATCGTCTGGTTGAGTTGGAAGTAGACATCTAACTTCTCAACCCATTTTTTCGTTGAGCTCTTGGCTGAGCCATCAAAAGTCAGGAGGAACAATCTCTCCATGGTGCGCTACAAATTGGTACCATGTGTTTAGCTTCCTCTGCCTTGCCCTTTTCCCCTGTTGTTACCCTTCAACTGACAAAAGTCCCAGAAGGTAATTGCTTCTCTAAAGTAGGGCCCATAGGACCGATACTCCACAAAATAGTCCCCCATGGGCATCTCCTCTTGCCCTTGTGGCCCTCCAATAGCAGATGCTAGAAACGCAGGGATAGTGGACCTAGGTGGTGTACTAGGAATGAGTGGTGCGTTGGGGCCATGAACCCCGTGGTGATGCAAAGTGTCGGAGCCCTCGCCAAATTGGAATTCCCCTTGAATCCCTTTGCCCTTGTTGTTGCTGCAAGTTTGCTGCCTCAACTCCTCAATACCCTTAGACAAATCTTGAACGGCCTTGAGAAGGTGTTGGGCAAACTCCTCCTCTTTACTCCTTTTGTCTCCCTCATTATCTCCCATGTTTGGCCTTTCAACCTCCGGTTCAACTATCACTGGATCTGGGGTAATTTGTAATTTCCTCTCTCTACTCTTGTACCTTTACCTCTGGTAAGTCACATTCTATTGGTCTTCTGATGTCATAGACTAATACTGCTCCAACAGGCTGAGCCAAGACTATGAGCTTTGATACCACTGTGATATTCCTAATGGAAATATACAATGATAAACAAAGCAAACATAGCAAAAAACACCATAAATTGAGCCAAAAATGGTGCTGCTTTGAGCCATTTTATTATAAAATCATGGGGTTACAGTTTGGAGTTTGGAAAGTGTGCATGTGGGCTTGCTCAAAGCAAGCTATCAAAGCCCAAATGATGAAGACTAGTCCCCAAACACTGCTGGCGGATCTCTCTATGGCTCTGCACTGATACCCTAGGAAACTAAGCTACTGGTTTCTAGGGCCTCCTCCGGTGTTTAGAAAATTCCAGGAAATTAACCTTGGGCTCTCCTCCAATCACCCACAAAAACCCACGAAGGAATTGGCCAAATGTTAACCTTGTAATTTTGGTCCAATTCCCCCTAGCTCCTCCAATTGTTGGATATTTCGACCTACCTATAAATGTTGGTGTTGAATGGCCCCTGTTGTCGCGCAGATTGACACGACAACGCTCAGACCGGGGGCTGTCACTCTGATCCCCGATCCCTCCGTTTAAGCCTGTCTCCCACGGCTAAGGGGGGTAGACCCTATGAGATGATGAAAACCAACTGTGAACCAGTTGGGTTGGGAGACACGAGAGGAAACCAGCACTAAATAGATTTTATTAATTTAATGGACCAGTGCCTTGTGGGTTTGATGTTTAAACAATTATTTGCTAGATGTTACAGAGATGTATTTATCATCAAACGACCTAAATGATGCAAGATAGCCAGTAAAACCACAATGTTCTTATAATGATTTAAGCTCAATAACGATATCCAGCGATGAAAAGATAAATGCTTGATACACAACCACACATTTATGAACATTGACCAGATATCATATTCATATAGCTAATCTTCAAAATGATCATTCACGCATGCCAACTCACATAAAATGATAATCATTCATTCCACATCAAAAATTTTAGCCTTAGCAGAAAAGATAAAATGTGATAAAATCCCCGAGCCAAGACTGAATCTGGCAAAATATTTGCAAAATATATATATATATATATATATATATATATTATATATTTTATTTTTATTTTTTGATAAAAATTTAAAACCAAAATTAGAGCTGAATGAACCTAAAAAGAAAAATCTAAAAATGACATTAAATCTAAACTAAATCAAAATCTAAATTAAAACTTAAAACAAAACTTGTAATTATAAAATCAAATCTAAAATTAAAAGGCACCTATGCACATTATATTTTTTTATCAAGATTTTATTTTTTATAATTTTTTTTTTTAAATCTTAAATTAAAAATAAAAATTTACCAAGTAAAATCTAATTTAACACAAAAATTTATTTTTGATATTTTTTATAAATATTCAAAATAAAAAAAATAAAAATAAAACTTCAAACTAAATCTAAACTAAAAAATCAGAAATCTATTAAAAATGATACCCGCTTACCTTTTTCTATATATCTTCTCTTTTATTTGATTATTTTTTTTTCTTTGGACATAAAACAAACGAAACTAAAACGCATGTGATTCTAATTATAATACAATTAAATCTAAATTAAAAATTAAAACTCTACCTAAATCTAAAACGGGACCCCTTTATATCTTTTATATATTTTTTTAAATGCTAAAGCCCCAAAAAGGGGGAAACAAAACGAAACTTAATTAAAAACTAAACTAAAATTTATGATGGAGTTAAAAATCTAAACGTGGGTGGATGCAGTCACATTTACGATGAGATCAAAACAAAAAATGCTTCCTACGCAAAACGAATGGGGAACACGCATACGCAGCTCAACCTCAGGCGATTTTTATCATCAAAACTGCAAGATTTCAGACACAGCGTAAAAGAGGATTTGATCTGAACTTTAACGCAAACGTGTGTATCAAAACCCAAACGAATTTACCTGACGCCCTTATTCTTACCTCGCCGGGAAACTTCAATGATTTTTTTGCGCTGATCAGATGCGAGCTCACGGATTTTTGGTACAGGTCGAGAGGCGGAAGGAAGGCGATCACCATACACTTGCTGCAAATATACCTCACTGCGTTCACCTGAACCGTTATATAAAAAAAAAAAATCGAACTGAAGAATGCGCTCGGAATCAGGAATGGAACGACTAGATACAAAGACCCCAGCCGCAAACGCTGGCCATGCGTATACAATTCTTGCTTACTCCTCAGGAAATGATAAAAAATTGACGGCAACGAATTCCTTTTTTTTTTGCAGATGAGCAGCGAACACAGAAATAGCGTGGGGAATATGCAGGAAAAATCATTTTTTTTTTGTGAGCGTTATGATTTTGTTGACTTGCTGTGCATAAGGACAGAGGTGGATGCACAGAATGATATCTGGACAGAGGTCTCTGAACGAGTTTGATTGCGGACAGACTGCAAAGAATGGAAACTGTTGAAGGACGGCTGAGCAGGTAGGGAAAATGATGCGTAGAGGGTGAGGAAATGAGTAAGTAGTAGAGACGGCAGCTGCGTATGATGAGCAGAAACAATGGACGCAGGAAAATGCCAACGTAATCTCGAGAATCTCTTCCTGCAAATGAGAATAAAACTTGAGTAGTAAAACAGTTTTGATGAACCCTTAGAAATGCTGCAAACTGAAATCAAAATTCACCCAAAAATGATATGTGCATAAAACAAAATAAAACCCTAGATCAGCTAAACAACATTTACAGCTTTTGACTCTTGAACAGCCAGATTTATTAATAACAACAGTAATATGATCAAAATTTTTCAGATTTTACTATGAAGAACTTCAGAAAATCTATCATGCAATTTAGAAAAATAAACTGAATGATAAACCCAGGGTCAAAACTAGCTGGGCTCTGCAAGAGAAAAGCTTGTGGGAGTTTGCTGGTTCAGCCTAGAACTTCCCCAAATGCCCACTGGTTTTTTTTCAGTAATTGTTTCCTGCACAGTTCAGTTCAACCATCAATAAAGAGAGAGAAAATAATACTAGTTTTCAGAAAGTAATGGAGATACCTGCCATTACTCCAGAAACCCTAATATCATTCAAACCCTAGCAAGTGAACAAGATACCTGTGCTCACAATACTCTATAATACGCTGTTATTAATGGCTGAAAAACAAAATATGCAGAAAATAGAATAGCTCACAGCACTTCCAGAGAGTAACACCAGCAAGATTTGAACCCCAAAGTCTTCTTTTATTAACCAGAAACAGATTACAAGAGAGCTTCTTCAGCACAAGACTCACAAATCCGATTGATCTGAACTGACCCCTAGCACCCTACTTAAAGGAAATGACTCCAACGGCTAGTTCGAGTGATCCATGTCGAAATGATCTCGACCGTCGATGAAGATCAAGACATCTCTTAATCTCATCCGTCGAATTATTAAAAAATAATATTTTGCATGTATTCACTTAAAATATTATTATTTTATTAGTTAGGGTTTTTGCTTTATTTTATAATTTTTTTTTTTTTTTTTATTTTTTTAACTTTTTTAATTTTTTTTTTTTTTTTTTCTTAAATGGATCATCGAACTAAGCCTTTGGAAAAATCTCCCAGGACCTAGGACTTAGGACTCATGAGGGGATTAAAACATTTTCTAACCCTCAAGACACATTATATCATGACTTTTACAATTTACATCTCAAGGGGACAAACCCACTTAATACAGACCCTCATAAATCACCCAGTTTCTGCGACACAACTATAATCTAGCAGATTAACACACCAGGATTCTCCTAAAATTCTAATGACAAAATGCATCCCGGCTTTGGGGTCAGGCTGAAGGAAAACTCTGCCAATCATGGATCGGTGAGACGAAAAACCTTCCGGGACGTAGATTACCATTAGAAAGTTAGTCCACCTAGGCAAATTTACATACATGACTCATATCTGCTAAGATTATTTACAATTCATACATGCAGACTGGGTTTACAATTAAAATGATTAAGCTGCTGATGACTACAGGATGGCACAGACATGTCGATCAGGTGCTACCCCTTTTTGCAAAGAGAAGGGGGATGTACTGCATGGGTAGTTGACCGGTAGTGGTCAACAACCCCAAAATGGCTGAAATCTCCTGCAAAAGTCCTTTTGAAACTCCTCCAAAAATGTCAGCCCCAAATTCCTCCTCTCCTTGAGTCCCATGTGTGGCACGAAAAAGAGCTGCACAGTCACTGCTGAACCTCCTCCACACACACACTGCAATGCTCCCGGATTGATCTGAAAATGATGGGAATTCCCTCCTAGGGCTGGCACTCGAAGTCCACCGAAGCAAGGGGTGAGATTCTTGCCTAAAAATCTCTTGTCCTCAACAACACATGCAAACTTGGCCTCCAGCTCAAGCGTTCTAGTCAAGGTGAATGCTCAAATGATCAAAGATGCCCAAAATGAGTGCCTCCTCCTCTTTCTTCATTGTGCCTCCCAATTTCCCATGTGGGGCCCAACCATCGAACTCCCCAATGTTTCCCTCCAAGGGATGCATATTTCCAAGGGGGGTCATATTTCTCCTTGAGTGGTCCCCACCATCCACCAACATTTCGATCTTCTTATTTTTCCTCCTAAGTTGGGCCTTCCCTTAGCTCCAAAACTCAAGTTGGGTCCCATAACCCAATTTTCCATGTAAATGTAAAATATGACAAAATTGGCAAAATTGATATTTCCCATTAGTAATATTGCTAAGTGGGAATATCACAACTGCCCAAATCCTCCAAAATGTCAGCAATGGCTAGCAAAACTCCCCTTCGAATGCCTCCAGAAGTTCCAGGTCAATTCAACCCCAAATACCCATCGTCTTGGCTCCCACATATGGCACAGAAATCACCTTTGCACAAGCTTGCACAGTCCCTGAAGATGTGCCAATGTCAGAGCAAACTCCCATAGAAATGTGTCCAGCTAGCACACCAAGTCCTCAACAAATGATGGTCCAAGTCTCCGTCGGAAAGCCCGACAAAGATGTTTCTCTACAACTAGCTTCCCCAGGTAGTGTGTATTTCCCCTACTGTGCCCAATGTGTTGTAATAATCCCACGAAATGCATGAGAAATCACCTGAAATAATTCTCAACATAGTGTAGTTCTCCTCCTAGGGCTGGCACTCGAATTCCACCAAAGGTAGGGTGAGATTCTCGCATGAAAATCTTGTGTGCTAAGCAATATGGTGATGTCTTGGCTGAACAACTCAAGAGAACAATAGAGAATGTGAAATAGTCAAAAGTCCCCGAATGGAGGCTACCTCCTCATATTTATACTTGTTGGTCCCACCTTCCTTATCTCTCCTCTAATTCGACTTTCCTCACCTTGATTTTCTTCCCACAATTTCGCACTAGCTCAAGGGTTGCGTATTTCTCCTTTGGTTGGCCCCCACATCCCACCATCACTTTAATATTTCCCTTTTTGCTAATGTTGGACCATGCTTTCCCACAAAATGGAAAATTTTTCCCTTTTTAATCCCCTTAGAATGGGTTAAGACAAAAGTTAACATAAATTAGGAAAAATTGCAAAATTGGTGTAGCTTCTAGATGAAATTAAATAGAGGGGATATCACTGTCCTCCCCTCCCAAATGTTGCTTGTCCTCAAGCAATTAGAATGTGGGGTGCTACAAGATATGCTCACCCTCCCATGTGGCATCGTCATGTGGAAAATTCTTCCACGACACCAAATACTCCCTAATAGTACCACTCCTCAATATCCTCTCCATGTCTCCAAAATAGCGTCAGGCTCAAGAACCAAATTCCCCTATTCATCCAAAGGGGGTAACTCAGTGGTTGTTGTCACATGTTGTCCTGATACCTTCTTGAGGCACAAGACATGAAATATGTTGTGCACCCTGCTTCTAGGTGGAAGCTCCATTTCATACTCCAACTCACCAATCCTCTTGACCACCCGGTAGGGCACATAGAAACGTGCTTGTAGCTTCTCGACCCCCTTCTACTTCAGCATGGACAGTTTGTATGGTTGGAGACGTAAGAAAACCAAGTCCCCCACTTCAAAGTGTCTCTCAATGCGGTGCTTGTTTGCATACATTTTTTTCCTAATTTTGGGCGGTTTGCAAATTATCCTTGAGAGCCTTAAGGATGTCTTGGTTCTCCTATATCCAATTCTTGGCCCTTGGGGCCTTGTTGTCTCCAAAAACAAGGTTAGCAAAATATAAAGCATAATATCCATACAAAGCATCGAAAGGTGACATACCAATAGACATATGGTAGGTAGTATTGTAGCAATACTCCCCCAGGTGCAACCATCGCACCCAAGGTCGTTGTTGCCCTGTGACATAGTTCCACGAGTATCCCTCCAACCACTTATTAACTATCTCTATTTGTCCATCTGTCTGCGGATGGTAGATGGTACTGGGAGAGAGCTCAGTGACCACCAACCTGAAAAGCTTCTGCCAAAATGCTCCCATGAACCGACAGTCCTTGTCATCGACTATGGTCTTGGGGAGACCAGGAAACCTGAAAACCTCTCTGAAGAATAGCTCCACAACCTACGAAGCATTGTACCTGGTGGGGATTGTAAAGAAGTGGGAATACTTTGTCAACTGGTCCACCACTACATATATACAGTCATGACCCTAAACCATAGGAAGTCCTGTGATGAAGTCCATCGAAATGATATCCCCCTTCACCTCAGGAATGGGAAGCGACTGCAATAACCCAGCTGGATGAGTCAACTCCACCTTGTTCCTCTGGCAGACCTCGCACTTTTTCACATGCCTCAACACATCACCCTTGAGGCCCCTCCAAGTGAAGTGCTCCCTAATTGCCTATAAGTCTTTAGGAACCCCTAATGTCCTGATGATGGCGAATCACGCGCTGCATAAAGAATCTTCCCCCTCAATTGTGAACCAGGTAGTAGATATATGTGCCCCTTATTGTAAATGACATCAACCATCACTCGGTAGCACTCAACCCCATGAGTAACATGGAATATCTCACACACTTGTCCCTCCTCAGGAGTACTCCACCAAAAGTTGTGTCTTCCAATTATGGCAGATGCTCATGAGTTAAATGTTGATTTTGGATAGCATCAGATGTTCTCTAGCTACGAAAGTTTGTGGAGGGGCTAGAACACATGAGATCTCTAGAACCCAGAAATCGTTTGGAGAAATTCCACGCAGATGAGGAGTTATTAAAATAATTAATATTTTTAATGGGTTCCTAAGTCTAAAATTAGGAAAATAAAAACACTAATGTGTATTAATAAAAATATGGGTGAGAAGGTTCTAAGTGAAGAGGATCAAGCCTATTTTAATCTTAGTCATTGATTAGAGATTAGATCACAACCGTTGATTCATCAACGGGAAAAGTATAAGAGGAGGCTTGAGGGTCAGTTGGAGATACACCAAGAGATCAAAGAGTTCAATTTTTCAGGGGCATGGTTTGCTGAGAAAGTCGAGCTAAGTGATCTGAGTTGCAGTGAGGGGCAGTTCGGCAGGGGGACTTCAGTCCAAGGCTGAAGAATACATAGCAGAGAGGCAGATCAACACTAGGAGAGACAACGCAACTCCAGAGAGGTTGACACAGAGGCCAAAGGAGCTGACGCAGGTGACGCAAAAGCTGGAAGGGCTGATGCAGGTCCTTAGAGGCAGTGCTAGGGTTTTCTGTGGGGCAGAGAGAGAACTGCCCAGCATATTGACTTTCTGAGCAAGGGAGGCTCACTGGGAGGGTGTAATATTCCTAATTAGCCATGGCTAATTAGAATATTTGATTTTTGCTCAATTTTGCCTTCTATAGTTGTTTGTAAATAAAAAGGTGAGGAAAAGGGGACATAACTCACTTTTAGAATAAAAGTCACTTCCTAGTAGCACAACGTTGTGACTTAAAGGGGAGCCAAGGGGGGCAAAGGACCACGCAGAGATGGGGCCCACGTAGACACTTGGAGGGACTGTGCAGATGGGAAAGGAACACGTGGCAAGAGGAGATTATGTTGGAAGAGGTGAGCCTTGGGATTGGGTGAGGCCAATGCTATAAAGGAGAGAGGAGCCTCCTCATTTTGGCATTTGAGCATTTGAGCTAGTCACTTCGACTTGGAGCACGCTGGTTGTTTAGCCTGTCTGCAGCACTGTTTGGTGCACTGAGTCTCTGTTCAGAGATCTCACCCTTAGCCCCGGGGGACTTCGAGTGCCTACTCGGACAAGGTAGTTTCAGCAGTATTTTTGCAGTAGTTTTGATCTTTGGCATTGAGGTGGAGCTGAGCATTGGAGGACTGCGCAGTCTTGAGAGAGAGGGACGCAGTTCTTCTAGGGGCAGTTCCGGATTGGGGGTTTGTGGAGGAGTTGAGCTGGGAGATTGAGCAAGAGATCAAATCTTGCATATTGGAGGAGTTTGGCAGAGTTTCAAGTGGTATTTTGGAGGATTCTACTCAGTGGCAGCGCAGAGCTTTGAGGGATTGCGTGATTCCCCAAGGGGGCGATTTTCGAGGGTCGGCCATTTCAGAAAAGCTTTCTGGGTTTTTTGAGTAGAGGCTGATTCCAGAGTTTCAGTATTTTCTGAGGAGGGGAACAGCCCCAAATCCTCATTTGATTTCCAGCAGAAGCAGTAGCACGACAGTTTCCCAACAGCATCCACGCAGAGGCCATTCCTTTGCTATTCTGAGTGTATTTCTTCACTTTCCTAGTGCAAGTCGAGGTGCCATCTTTTTGATCACCTCCTGTACTTATTCCATTACTCAGTATAATAAAATGGCTTAGCATCTCTCTCTGCATTTTTTCGAATCTCTGCTTATATTTCATGTTTACATTATTATATGTTGCACCACTGTTATTTTTATCATTTTGAGCTTCCCGCTTATTATATCATTTGTGTGTATTTGATTGGAGTTTACTGGGGTAAAGGGGAATATCTCTGAAACGGGATATTACAGTGGTATCAGAGCATAGATCTGGCTCAGCCTGTGGAGCTAGCAATCTATGACACCAGGGGAAAAACCCTACATCTGTTACAGAGGTAGGAGATACAGAGACACTGGGCGTAGGTTGGAGAACACCTACGCAGAGACACTAGGCGTAGGTTGGAGGACCACGCAGAGATGGGGCCCACGCAGACACTTGGAGGGATTGCACAGATGGGAAAGGAACACGTGGCAAGAGGAGTTTACGTTGGAGGAGGTGAGCCTTGGGATTGGATGAGGCCAATGCTATAAAGGAGAGAGGAGCCCCCTCATTTTGGCATTCAGTTATGAGCATTTGAGCTAGTCACTTCGACTTGGTGCACACTGGCTGTTTAGCTTGTCTGCAGCACTGTTTAGTGCACTGAGTGTCTCCATTTGGAGATCTCACCCTTAGCCCCAGAGAACTTCGAGTGCCTACTCGGGCAAGGTAGTTTCAACAGTCTTTTTGCAGTAGTTTTGATCTTTGGCATTGTGGTGGAGCTGAGCATTGGAGGACTTCGCAGTCTTGAGAGAGAGGGACACAGTTCTTCTAGGGGCAGTTCCGGATTGGGGGTTTATGGAGGAGTTGAGCTTGGAGATTGATCAAGAGATCAACTCTTGCATATTGGAGGAGTTTGGCAGAGTTTCAGGTGGTATTTTGGAGGATTCTACTCAGTGGCAGTGCAGAGCTTTGAGGGATTGCGTAATTCCCCGAGGGGGCTGATTTTCGAGGGTCGGCCATTTCAGAAAAGCTTTATGGGTTTTTCTGGGTTTTCTTAGTAGAGGTTGATTCTAGAGTTTCAACATTTTTTGAGGAGGGGAACAGCCCCAAATCCTCATTTGATTTCCAGCAAAAGCAGTAGCATGACAGTTTCCCAACAGCATCCATGCAGTTCAGAGAGAGGCCATTCCTTTGCTATTATGAGTGTATTTCTTCACTTGCCTGGTGCAAGTCGAGGTGCCATCTTTCTGATCACCTCCTGTATTCATTCCACTACTCAGTATAATAAAATGGCTTAGCATTTCTCTCTACATTTTTCCAAGTCTCTGCTTATATTTCATGTTTACATTATTATATGTTGCACCACTGTTGTTTTTATCATTTTGAGCTTCCCGGTTATTATATCATTTGTGTGTATTTGATTGGAGTTTACTGGGGTAAAGGGGAATATCTCTGAAATGGGATATTACGGAGGGTGACGCAACTCCTAGAGGAGGTAACGCAGTTCCAACGTAGAGCTTGGAGCAGCCATTGCTACCCAGCACTAGGAACATCAGTTGTCATCTGTGGGGTTTGATCATCCAGTTGTTGGTATTGTCAAAATATCTGTCTCCAGATAAAGGTACTTCTGCCAAGGTTATTCTCTGTTGGGTGAGCCATATTTGGCACCCTAGTTGTATTCAAGAATTTGCTTGATAATACAAACCCTCTATATGTTGCATCGGTTTTTCCGAATTGGGTTTTTTAGGTGACGATTGTCCAAAAATAACTGTGTCCCTTGTGTGATTGTCTCAATTTATTTCAATTCATGATTTGTATGTATGTGTAGGCTGCAATAGTGTTTTCATCGATGTTTAGATAACTAAATAACTTGTTGAATGTAAAGAACAAGTAGGAGATGAATAACCAGTAATTGCAGTAGGATTTTTGATGTGTGGATTCAGAAATTTTCACATGGTATTAGAGGATTGTAGATCATAGGAAACTGAAGACACTAGTTGAGAGATCCATAGAATTTGTTGTAGAGAAGCAATTGTCCTGAGACACAACGTTTTTCCAGAGCCAAAGATGCAGAAGGAGTGACGCAGTGTAGAATAGGTGACGCAATGGCTCTCAGAGTGCCTGCGTCAGCATTTTGAGCCAGGTGAGGGTGAGGCATTACCTGGCAGGAGCCCACACAGTAGCTGCATCAGCTATCTAGGCCAACGCAGAGACAGAGAGGGACAGATCAGGCTCATGCAGAGCCATGTCATCTTTTCGAGCTAGGAAGGTTTAACATAGTGGCCAGAGGAGCTGATCCAACTCATGCAGTGATTGCGTAGAGCCAAAGGGGCTCAGATTCTTTAGTTGCTGGGGCTAAGGGAGTAGAGCAGATTTTGATTCGAGGAGCTAGTGGTACGCTGCTTTTGTTGGTGCAGAACAGTGTCTGTGGAGACAGAGCCAAGGTAGAGGGAATCACTGCCTTGACAGATTTCTAGCCAAGAAATCTAGATTTGGGTTGCAACAGCAAAAGAGGATTGGAGAGGAGTGATTCGATAGTTGGCGGAGGATTTCTGAGAGAGAAATCAGGACTCAGAGGGAGTCTAGAGAGGAACTTGTTTTGTAGAGGGTTTGTTGTGCCCAGGGAATACAGATCCAAGTCTTGCTAGATTGACGGTAGGAGAGGGAGAAGAGAGCCAATCCTACTTTTTGAGCAGAGAAGGAAATGAATGGGTTAAGGGATAAGGACAAATTGGACGGAGCATACAATTTTTTCACCTGTAAGGCCAGGATCCTGGAAATCCTAGATAAGCATCGCATCAAGGATTATGCCTTGAAAGTGGTTGCAGTTCCGATTGACGCTGATGCAGCACATAAGTACGAGGAGGCCCAGGTGAAGGCCAAGTGAATGATCCTAGATGGGGTCAAAGATCATGTAGTACCACACATTGCTGAGAAGGACACAACAAGGGAGATGTGGGAGACCCTCACCACCTTGAACCAGGACTCTTCCGTGCAATAGAAGATGCTATTAGAAAATCAGCTAAGACAATACCAGAAGCAGAAAGTAGAGGAGACAGATCCCTTCTTTCTCAGGCTGCAACGGATTCACGACCAATTGACTTTCGTGGGGTCTACTCCAAATCTTCAATTCATGGTAAGGACAACCCTGAATACAATCATCGAGGACTGGGAGACATTTGTCCAAAGTATTTTGGCAGAACAACTCTCCCCAGTTGGGAGGAGATGTGGGTAGCTCTTCGACAAGAAGAGCTTAGGAGGCTAACCAAGGCAAGAAGTAGCGGCAAGGGAACTCAGGTCAAGAAGGAGGAGGAGGAGGATGCAGCTCTCGCATCAACGGGATAGCAGGGGCAGCAAAGAGGAAGAAGAAGGACATAACCAAGGTCAAATGCTTCAACTGTGGGGAATTGGGACATTATGCCACTCAGTGCCCCAGGAAGAAAGGCAAGGGGGAGGCTTCTGACTCAAAGGCTGCTCTAGCAAAGATAGACAATGATGTCGAGGATGACGATTGTGCCATGAGTGCTCATGCGCCTCTGGAGAAGAAGTGGAGCAACATCGAGTTGTAGTCAAGAGAACTACATATGGGCGGGATCCTTGAGGTGCCCAAACTCTTGGATCACATATGGCTACGGGAGCCCTTAACGACAGTAGAAAAATGATAGGTGTCAGGTGAAGCAATGTGTGATGGAGCGACAGTGGCATTGCTAGAGTGCCAAAGTCTAAGGCAGCGCAGTGGATGTTGTAGCAGTGAGAGAGGCACAAAGCAGTATGCAACAACGCAGTGGCAGTAGAGGGTCAGCACAAATTAGTAGCAGAGGTAGCTTTAGCATCATGACGCATCCAGACTGACCATCATGTCAGTGTTTGGGTGAGGTTTCAGTTACTTACTTCTCTGTCATTGAGTTGTAGTGCAGCAGTTAGCCATGGCAATGCTATGGGCAGCATGGGGCAACATTTATTGAGAGGGAGATGCAGTACAAATGTAGTAGTGATAGTGATAGTGGCAGAGTCATGGGCAACAGTATAGGAAGCAGTGGTGCAGTGGATGAAGGGCAGCAGGCCGAGCATCAGCAACATAGAGCACCGATGCAGTAGATCAGTGTGATGGTTCTATGGTGAAGGGTTGCTAGAGCACTTTCCTTCCTAAGATGAAGTGTTGATTTTGGGTAGCATCGGATGTGCTCTAGCTTCGAAATTTCGTGGAGGCGCTAGAACACATGAGATCTCTAGAACCCAGAAATCGTTTGGAGAAATTCCACTTGAATGAGGAGTTATTAAAATAATTAATATTTTTAATGGGTTCCTAAGTCTAAACTTAGGAAAATAAAAATATTAATGTGTATTAATAAAAAAATGCATGAGAAGGTTCTAAGTGATGAGGATCAAGCATCTTTTAATCTTAGCCGTTGTTTAGAGATTAGATCACAGCCGTTGATTCATCAACATGAAAAGTATAAGAGGAGGCTTAAGGGTCAACTGGAGATACACCAAGAGATCAAAGAGTTCGATTTTTCTGGGGTGTGGTTTGCTGAGAAAGTCGAGCTAAGTGATCTGAGCTCTAGTGAGGGGTAGTTTGGTAGAGGGACTTCATTCCAAGGCCAAGGAATACATAGCAGGGAGGCAGAGCAACACCATGAGAGACAATGCAGCTCCAAAGAGGGTGACGCAGAGGCCAGAGGGGCTAACGCAGAGGCCAGAGGGGTTGACGCAGGTGATGCAGAAGCTGGAGGGGCTGATGCAGGCCCTTAGAGGCAACGTTGGGGTTTTTTGTGGGGCAGAGAGAGAAGTCCAGCATATTGACTTTTTGAGCAAGGGAGGCTCACTGGGAGGGTGACACATCTCCTAGAGGAGGTGACGTAGTTCCAGCACAGAGCTTGGAGCAGCCATTGCTGCCTAGCACTGGGAACAACAATTCTCATCTGTGGGGTTTGATCATCCAGTTGCTGGTATTGTCAAAATATCTATCTCCGGATAGAGGTATTTTTGCCAAGTTTATTCTCTGTTGGGTGAGACATATCTGGCACCCTAGTTGTATTCAGGAATTTGCTTAATAATATGAACCCTCTATATGTTGCACCGATTTTCCTGAATTGGGTTTTTTCGAGGACGATTGTCCAAAAATAATGGTGTCCCTTGTGTGATTGTCTTACTTTATTTCAGTTCATGATCTGTATGTATGTGTAGGCTGCAATAGTTTTTTTATTGATGTTTAGATAACTAAATAACTTGTTGAATGTAATGAACAAGTAGGAGATGAATAACCAGTAATTGCAGTAGGATATTTGATGTGGATTCACAAATTTTCACATGAAAGAGTCACGGGCCTCCTAGATAGGGCATATGCCACTATGTTTTGCTTTCCCTTAACATACTCTATGTCAAAATGGTAGGGCTGACTCCTGCTAACCCACTTCTGCTGCCTCTCATGGAGGCCCTTCTTCTTCACTCTGAACTTGCTGCCCACCAAGTATTGTTGGAATTTGGCCAACACATGCATAATGGCCAACATCTCCTTTTCGTAGATAGAATAGAACCTCTCATGACTAAGGAGCTTCCAACTCTCAAAAGCTATCGGGTGGCCTCCCTGTGACAACACTGCACCAATGCCCTCACCTGATGCATCACACTCCAAGGTGAATGTGTTGATTTCTGTAGCATCGAATGCGTTCTTGCCTCGAGATTTTGCAGAGAGGCTAAGACACATGCATTCTCCAATACCCAGAAATCGTTTGGGAAAATTCCACCTAGAGATGCATAGGAATGATGCAGAAGGTGCGCAAACGGAGCGTGGGGCCTGCCAACCTGTCCCTGATTAGTGTCGGATCTAACAAATCAGTATGAGATTTTTCTCACTAACTCTTTGTCAGTTTTTCTTTGTATCGGATAGCCAGTTTGGGCATCCAATGATTTGTACTCAGAAACTAATGCATAATAATAAAACCCTCAGCTGCTGCACTATTTTCCCGAGTTGGATTTTTTCGGGGACATTGTCCAAAAACAACTGTGTATATGTGTGCGTGTTTATTTCTCTCCTGTGCCATTTTTTAGTTTCCGCAGTATTTTATTTTGTGTAGGCTGTAATGTATGTATTTCAATATTTGCCATAGAAAAATGCAAGTAACTTGTTCAAGTAATTTAACAAGTAGGAGAAATATTATCAATTTGTTGTAGTAGGAATCGGGTTGCCGATTTTTCACATGGTATCAGAGGATAGATCATGAGCATGAGAGATCAGTGAAGAAAGGAAAAAGGAGGTTTGAAATCCTGCCTTGGCAACAATTTGAAACACTAGAGGCAGCATAGTCCTTGGGCCAAGGAGGTCGAAGTTTTGAGTGAGATCGATTTCTCTGAGTGAGTCAACAGAGAAATTCGATTCTCCAGATCGAAGCTTTCTAGAGGTAGAAGGGAGTAACACAGTTTCCTAGAAGCAACTGATCTTCAACTGGGACACAATTATTTTGCAGTAGTTGCTGGAAAAACAGTGTCAGAAGGAGATAATAGCACATAATGAGGGAAGTTATTCCTTAGAGGATTTCTGGTGGGCTCCAATATTGTAGCAATAATGCTACAACTCCTGGAGCTTCCTTCTCTAATTTTATCAACCCGGTAGTTCGTAACAAACTTGGAAGCGATGGTGCTGTATGCACAAGTACTAGCTCGTGTCGCAGCTGTCACTTGGTTAGCTGGCACAAGTCCGCTAGGGCTCAAGCCAACTTCTATATGTTCTCAGAAGAAGCTTTTTAAGTGATGAACGAAAGCTATCTCAAAGGGAATTAACCTACTTTGCAAGAATGAACTGAAAGCCAGTGGTGAGAATGCAACTTCTAAAAGTGATGCCATTACTTCTATTGGGATGAGATGCATGTGTTTAAACTACTTTCATCTGAAGAGAACATGTTTTTGTATTTTTGCTCACGTTGTTGGAGTTATTATGACTGTGCTTCTTATTGGGTCTTGACTGTGCAGGGGTAGATCAAGGGGAGGAAGGCTTGTAAAAGGTCAGGAAGACTCTGAGAGGGTCTAAGGGATCCCTAACATCATTCCACAGGAGTTCACAAAGTTCATATGCCTGGAAACCGTGTTTGCAAGCTTCTACAGGATGTCTGCAGGGGATTCTACAGGAAGTTCAGGATTTCTACAGGAAGTCTGCTAACTTCTACAGGATGTTCTGCAATAGGATTTTTGGGTGATGGATGAGTGAATGAGCTGTATGGGTGGATAGAGAGGTAGGAGGGGAGCTTGTGATGGCTTATGGACAGAGAGATGAGATGGAGAGGGAGTGTGTAAAGCTGGTTGGTCTAGAGGGGGGGTAGAGGCAATGGAAGGCCGAAAAGATAAAACAACGTGGATGATAGAAGAGTTGGGAGGCAAATGATCTAACTAGGAGGTAGGTAGATGGCTTAGGCATGGCTCAGAAGGATAAGGAAATGATAGAGTGGTGCTGCGCAGTGTAAATGAAACAAATCACCCGTGTCTTGCACAAAACCGAGAATTCATCAACCTATTCTAACTGTTTTTATAAAACCATAGAACAACAATGTCGTTTTTAAGGGAAAATCGTGCAAGGTGCTGAAACAAAGAGTTATTGCTCAAGATCCAAATGCATGGACACTTCTACAAATGGAAATATTACGTTAAAGCTTGCATGAACGTGTAAAACTGTGTTTTTTGGTAGTTGGCACGGTCTGCACTCCCAATCTCGAAACAGAGGTGGAAGTGAGTGTGCAATCACCCTATTTTTGGAGCTCTGATGAACTCTAATCCCCTTACTCTAATTTAAACTACTGAAAGCACTCTATCCATAAAACTAACCTACTTAATCACATCAAGAAATTCAACTCAGTAAACTGTGTTTCCAAATGCATGTAAAGGGAAAGAAATAAAATGCTGAAAGAAAGACAAGTAATAGTACAAAGGAAGGAAGCCTTAGGCTCTCAGGTTGGGCCCAACCCTGAGAGCTTAAGCTCATTTAAGAACTCAGAGCTGCCTCAAATCTGTCTGCTTATTCATTAAGAGATAATAGTCAAAAGTCGGATAACATGCCAAAAATGGCTTACAAAAAGCAAAACAGAGCTATCAGCTCGTAGTCTAGAATGAACAACAAAGTTTCAAAAGTCCCCCTCGAAGGCTACAACCTCAATATTTATACATTATGAGGGCCAAGCTGGCCTCCTAAATTAGTGGGGCTTGGCTGACCAACTAAAAGTAAACTGCTGTTCCCTTAGAATCCGTTGGTTGCCTTCTAGCTCGGTGGTGATAGCTGTTGGAGCTCGGAGTTGGGGTGGAGATCACGAGGAAGGCCATTCAAGGCTGTGGACAACCTTCCTACAAAACCGCAATGCCACCTTGGCTGTCTCCTTGCCTCCATCTGCGTGGTTTTGCTCCATTTAATGTCAAAAAACCTGAAATAAACATGTATTAGCCACCTAGGAATAGTGACTGCCCTCCTTCCTACAAATAACATGAATATACTAAGAAATGATGCATAAGTGATAAAAAATGAAGGGTTGAGCAAGGGTAAGTAGGCCAAATGAGCCCAAAATGTTACCAAATTTGGGGCTCATCATCACCCCCCAGCTAAAATATTTGCTCATCCTTGAGCAACTAGTCCAGCTCCTCATCCTTCATTGCCTTTACTGCCACCCTTACATCCCAAGCCTCTGTAGTAGTGTCCTCCTTGCTGATATGGAACCCAGCCTTTCTGTTCACCTCTTCCCACTGTTCATTATCATCTTTCTCTGTGCTGCCTTCCATCAATCCTAGCAGCAGTGGTGGGCTTAGCTTGAGGCCAATCCAGCTGGCCTGGAGGTTTTGCATGGATTTCTTATAGAGGGCCACCCGTACTAGAGCTTCCCTCATCCGAGTTGGGGTATGATACTCTCTGATTTTCAGACTGTGGGCCAATGTATTCCATCTGCGGGTGCAAGCTTGGACAGCGTTGTCTCCTAACAGTCTCTCCATGTCCTCAAAATGCGCTGGGGCTTGGGCCTGCTGATCCATATATCTCAATGAAGCTTGAGGGTCAGTGGACAAGTGTTGGTGTGCCGAGATTAGTGCAACTGGATCCCCTGGTTCTGCTCTAATTAGCAATGGCTCATTCAGCTCTCGGTTCATGACCGCTTTGGCTTCTGCTGCTCTTTTGTCCTCATGGTTCAACCATGAGGCAAATGCCATTAATTGCATATCTCCCAAGGCCGTATTGGGATCCCATGAAATTACATTAGGCAGGGCCAAATTATGGAGGTAGAACTCCGCTAATTTGGCATTATCCTCTGATGAGTTGGTACTGCATAATTCAGTGAATTGCTGCGGGTCTTGGAGCTGAGAGATACCCCTTTGCACCAAGGTGTTGATTTGAAATTGCAGCCATTGGTCTTTCAGGTACAGGCCATATGATTTGGCCGACTTTCTGCATTGTATAGCATCCATGGCCCAACTGGCCATGCAGGCCAATTGTGCCTCTTTCTGCTGCAGCTGTTGTCTGAGAGCTTGCACCTCAATTTGTGCTTGCTGTTCTGCTTCCTGTAGATGCAAGGTTGGCTCCCCAAGACCGGTGTTCAGTTCCTTTTTGCCTTGCTGTTCTGCTGTGGTGTCCCCGGAGGATGTACCTGTTCCTGTCCTCAGCTCCTGTAGCTGCAATCTAAGCTTTTCGTTTTCTTCCTGTAGGAACACTCGTTGGCAATTTGCCACGTGTTTAGCCATGGCCAATTCACTTCTGGCCTCCTTGAGCTGCTCCTGCAAGGGACCTATGTCCGCCACACCCTTTGACTTGGCTATTTTCATCCACGTGTGTGTACGTACTCTCTCTTCCTCCAGTGCAAAGAACAGTGGCACAGTGAATTTTTGAGGTATAATTTTGCCAGCCTCTAAGAATTTGTAATATGAACTCAGACTTGGCTGAGGGCTAGGCTCTGGAATATGCTCTTTCTCTACTTCTCTTGGTGGCTCTACTTCGCCCTCCCTCGGTGGTGATGAGGGTGCTTCCCCTTCCATTCTCTCTGTTTCCTTAAGTCGGGCTAAGGTTTCCTGTAGAGCATCTTCAGCATCCTGTAGCCGGGCTTTCTAGGCCAATTGGTCCAACCTATCCTTCCAAGTAGTTTTCTTCGGGCTCCCCCTCTCATAGGTGACTGATATCTTCGAGGGGGACCTCTCCTTGGGCGAAGTAGGGGCATCTTCGATAATGATTGGGCTGCTGGATGGAGGCTGTGGCTTGCCCGTCTTTATTCTCACACTTCTTCTAACTTTAAAATATAGAGGGGTCTCCCTCTTTCTCTTCTCCTTTGGCTTAGGAGGTGTACTGAGGGCGGCCAGCACAGCTGCTGCCTCCCTTGCAAGAATGTCATCTTTCTTCTCCTTGGGTTTCGCTTTCTCAGGGCTTCCTGTAGAAGACCCTTTTCCAGCTGATTTCGGGCTTCCTGTAGAAGCCGGTTTCGGTTTTCCTGTAGAAACAGGTGGCACCACTTTAGTTTGTTTTGCTGGCACCCTTTTTCTCTTTGGCACCCTTTTTCTCTTGTTTCTTCTTTTGCTCTTTCTTCTGCTCTGTGGTCGTGGTCTTCTGGCCTTTTTCTTTCTTCCCTGCGGGCACTGACTCTCTCTCACTGCTAGATGAACCGAGCTCTTCGGTCAACATCCTTATATCACCATCCTTGGTCAAATTTCTGAAGGCTTCCCATGAGAGAGGAACCTTGTATGTGTGGAGCGCATCCTCCACGAGGAGTTTAATGAGTCCATGGTGGGCTACCTGGTCTGGTGTGCCTTCTTTCAACTTGGTGGCACATTCAATCAGAGACTGTAGTAGAAATTAGGGGATACTTAGTTTGTTTTCTACAGGTAGGTCCATCTGATGCCTTAATTCCGTGAGTAACCGAAAATGGTACCCATATACAATGCTAAACCGACCTTCGCAGGTGATGTACTTCATAATCTGAAGGATAACTTCTCTCCACAGTGGCAGTAAGCTAGTTCTACGAACCCCGTTTTTAACTTCTGAGAATTCCTCCTCTGGTGGAAAGAATTCTTTCTTAGCCTGTTGGCCCAATTTCATTTCTTCTTTATCCCATGGTAATCCCATTGGGAGCTCAGTAACTCGGCTGATAAATTGTGGAGTGAGTCTGAGACTCAAACCCCTGAAGTTGACAGTGGCCAATGTTTTGGATTTCGGCTTCAGAGCTTGCAAAAACTCCTCTGCCACCTCATCGTCATAGCCCTGCAATTTGTCGCAAAACGACATCCATTGCGCTTGCGTGAACAGCTCCACCACCTCAGGATTTTCTCTTAGCTTTGTTGAGTTGGTTGGTTCCCTTCTGATGAACCCACCCGGCATGGTGAAAAACTTCTGTGTTAGCTGGAGGTGGCGGGTGCGGAAGAAAATTGGCCTACTGGGACAGAGCGTAGGATTACGCCTCTGCCACGCATATAATTCACGAAAACTTATCTCCCGACGACCTTAACACGGCTTAATTATAACTCACATCCTGTAGGACGACAATTCATGCAACAGCAGACAATACTTGCAATTTTTTTACGACCAGACTGTAGAACGTCGACTCTGCCACCCTCGAAACCAATTGCATGGAAGGTTCAGGCTTACCTTTTTAATCCGCCACCTTTTGACGTGAGGAACCCAATTTCCTGTAGAAGCAGCTTTCCTGTAGAAACAACGCACGAATTCTGGAGGATACTGCAGTGGGTCTGCGCTCTCTGTGCTGCTTAACAGGCGTTCGAACGGCTGAAGACTTGGAGTGTCGAGCTTCAGAGGAATCCGGATGCTCACTCGACTTTCAAACGGCGAATGATAAATGCGTGGGGTGGCAATCTAGCCGATTAAATTTGAATCCGGCGGAATCCGTGGCGCGGGGGTGAGCTGTCCCTGCCGGGCCGTTGGACGACGTCACTCCATCATTATTCTGCAAGTTCCCTTACTGTCGCATCATTCCCCGCAGATCCGCCGCCGTCATTTCTGTTAAAACTCGTTTTTCCCCGACTGGATGGCTCTCACGTGTGCACTGCCCGTTCCTTTTGCCACGACCACCGTTCACACATCCGACTAGACCACTGACTGGTCGACGTGGCCAGTCGAATGGCCATACGACCGCTCAACCCATTCACTTCACACTTGCAAACATTTCAAAGTAAAATTCATGCAATTCGACGGAAGAAAGGGCGAGGCACTTACCTGTGCGGCCGCGACATGATGCTTCGGGCTTTTGGACGATGATGAGTAGATTTGTTTGCTGCTGCTTGATTGCACAGGCCTGGAGGTTCCTCTTCACAGGCCGCTGACAATGAATTTTATGATTCGGCTGCATGTGCCTGCGTTATCCTTGCATGTTGCAGGCGATGGAATGGTGTACACTCTAGTTGGCTTAACTGCTACGGGACTCTTGCAGGATGTCCTGTAGCAGTTTTTCCTCCTCGGGTGCATGCTGCACGATGAAGAAAGTGGCCTCACGATCTCACTCACAGGGCTCTAGGATAGCTGGGATGGGTATGGCATGGCATCTCAGCGTTTTTTTCATTAAAAAAAAATTGCTTTCTCTTGAATCTCAATGATCTGCTTTGATTGTGCAGGTATCTTCATTGCATGTCGACAGGGGTGGTAGAAGGAGGTGACAGCAGTGTGTGAGGGAGAAGATGGTAGCTTGCATGCGTCCATACCGGACCTTGGTCGTTAGATCTCCTCATACAATCAGTTCTGGGCCGTCCAAAACTTCTACAGGAAGTTTCCTGTAGAAATACAGAACTTCCTGTAGAAAGTCTGCACCTTCCTGTAGAAAGTCTGCACCTTCCTGTAGAAGACTTAAGCTGTGATGAAATCGTGCCCATACCTTGGAGAAGATGAGTATTCTTGGAGGAGGTGCTGGTGAGGTCTCCTGGCAGCATGATAAGGATCCTTGACTTTGAGTTGAGAGACCTCCTCTCCTTCATAGAACACCTGCAACCTGCATGCATTTCCACATTATAAACTTGTTGTCCCTGTCTTTTTTTGCTTATTGTTTTTTCCTCTTTTTTTCTCTTTCTTTTTTTTTTTTTTGAAAGATAGCAGAGGCGCCTCAATGAGGTTTTCACCCTTGCCATCTGCCTTAAGCGCCTCAGAGAGGTTTTCACTCAAGGATATTTTTCAAATCTTTTTTTTTTTTTGAAAGACAATAGGGGCGCCTCAATGAGGTTTTCACCCCTACCACCTGCCTTGGGAGCCTCAGAAAGGTTTTCCCCCAAGGATCTTTATTTTTTATTTTTTTTTAGATCTTTCAGGGTATGCCTAAAGCAGAGGCAGAACCCTTCTCTATGACCAACACTGATTTCTCCACAGTTTTGATGAACTCCTGTCTTGAGAGAGGTTTCTTGTAGATCTTCAGTCGATGCCCATTGACAAGCATGGGGATGGACTCCTCATCAATGGTCCGAATAAGAACAGATCCATTGTCATGACATTTTTCCACTGCATATGGCCCCAGCCATCTGGTTCTCAGCTTCCCCTTGAAATCTTTGTGCCTGGAGTCATACAACAGTGCCCAATCTCCTAGCTGGAATTGCTTGTCATTGAGGTGTTGGTCATGCCACACCTTTCTCTGAAGTTGAACCACTTCTGAGTGAAGGAGGGCCTGCATTCGGTGCTCGTCCAGTCCATTCAGCTGCAATAACCTTTCTTGTTGTGCATGGCTGAGATCTAGGTCCAGCTGAGCTGCCATCCTCAAAGTGTTGTATTCAAATTCAATGGACAACAAAGCTTTATTCCCATAGACCAGCTCATAAGGTGTGAAGCCGGTTGTGGTCTTCCAGGTGGTGTTGTAAGCCCATGTGGCCTCAACCAGGCGATCTGCCCAATCTTTCCTACTGCTGCTCACCACCTTAGTCAAAATCCCTTCCAATGCTCTGTTGGTGACTTCCACTTGCCCATTTGCCTGTGGATGATAGGGGGTGGAAGTCCTATGCTTGATTTTGTGATGAGCTAGTAGGTCTTCAATTAAGTTGGATGTGAACTGGCTTCCTTGATCGGTGACTAGCTCTCTGGGGTAGCCAAACTTGTAGAAGATGTTCTCTTAAGAACTCGGCCACCTTTTCTTCTGTTGCTGCTTTGATTGCCTTAGTTTCTGCCCATTTTGTCAGGTAGTCAGTGCACACAATGATGTAAGACCTTTGCCTCGAAGGAGGGTTGATTGGACCCACAAAGTCCATACCCCACTTCTCAAATGGCTCAAGAGTCACTTGAGGTTGGAGAGGCATCTCATCCCTTTGAGTCGGTTTCCCCATTCTTTGGCATCGGTCACATTGGCTGATATACCTTCTGACATCTTGATGAAGAGTGGGCCAATAGTAGCCTGCCTGCAGGATTTTGAAGGCAGTCCTCTTTGCTGCAAAATGTCCTCCACAAGGCCCATCATGACAGGTGAGGAGGATATCAAAGACTTCCTCCTCCCTTACACAACGCCTTAAGATCTGATCAGGGCCAAGCTTGAACAGGTTGCCCCCGATCCAAGTGAATGAGGCACTTTTTCTGATGATTCTGCTCTTCTCTCTTGAAGATAGGTGCGGCGGGAACTGTGCTGAAACAAGGTAGTTTGCTATATCAGCAAACCATGGAGAGAGTACTGAGATAGCAAACAGATGTTCATCGGGCATCTGGTCATCCACTGTTCCATCCTCATCTGCAGATAGATCCAATTTAGATAAAAAGTCAGCAACAACATTTTCTTTACCTGGTTTGTCAACAATGGTCAAATCAAACTGCTGCAACAAAAGTAACCATCTAATAATACGAGCATTCACATCTGGTTTATTCATTAAATATCTAATTGCAGCATGATCAGTATGTACAAATGTTTAATAGCCAGTGATATAATGTCGGAACTTGTTCAGTGCATGGACCACAGCCAAGAATTCTTTCTCGGTTACAGTGTAATTCAGTTCTGCTTTGGACAAGTTTTTCCTGACAAAGTAAATGGCATACGGAAGTTTTTGTTCCACTTGTCCTAAGGCTGCCCCTATGGCTTTGTTCGAGGCATCAGTGTGGATGTGGAAAGGTAGGGCCCAGTTGGGACCTCTCAAGATTGGGGCAGACACCAACTTGTCCTTTAATTCATTCAAAGCCCTCTGACAATCGTCAGTCCATTTAAACTCCACATCTTTTGCCAACAAGCCAAACAATGGTGAGGCTAGCTTGCTGAAGTCTTTAATGAATCTTCTGTAATACCCTGCTAATCCTAAGAAACTCCGAACATCCCTTACCTTTTGGGGAGGTGGAACCTTCTTGATGAGAGCAATTTTGTTAGGATCCACTTGTAACCCTTGGCAAGAAATGGTATGGCCTAGCACGGTCCCTTCAGTCATCAAGAATTCACATTTTTCAGGACTAAGGGACAGGTTCATCTCAATGCATTTGGTTAGGACTTTTCCTAGATTGGACAATGCTTCCTTGAAGTTGGACCCATAAGGAGTGAAGTCATCCATATAGATTTCCACCGCATCATGGACCAGCTCAGAAAAGATGCTCAAGACGGCTCTCTGGAAGGTAGCAGGAGCATTGCATAGCCCAAAGGGAAGAACTCGGTAGGCAAAGGTACCCCAAGGACAAGTGAAGGTGGTCTTATCTTGGTCTTCCGGGCTGATTTGGATTTGGTTGTACCCGCTAAACCCATCCAGGAAAGAGAAAAACTTCTTTCCTGCCAATCCATCCAACACTTGATCTATGAAAGGTAGAGGGAAGTGGTCTTTCTTGGTAGCTTTGTTCAGTTCTCGGTAGTCCACACAGATTCTCCACTTCCCATTTTTCTTGGGAACCAACACCAGAGGGGACACCCATTCGCTATCTGAGATGGGGTAAATGAATCCGGCATCCAACAGTTTTTGCAATTCTTCCTTGACAATGTCCTTAAGGGCTGGATTCATTCTCCTCTGGGGTTGCCTAACCGGTTTACAATCCTCCTTGATGTAAATGTGATGGGTACAGACCGAAGGATGGACTCCTTTCATCTCCTTATAGCTCCAAGCAAAAGCATCTAGATGACTGGCCAACAGACTACACAGCTCCTTTTCCTGAGAAGGAGATAGGGAGGAGCTGATCTTTAACGTTCTCTCAGGGCCGAACTCCACATTCTTGACTCTGGGAGTGACAGGGTTGGTTGCACAAAGGTCCACTAAGGTGCTGGCTTGGGCATCCTCCATCAATTCCTCTAAGGCCAGTGCACTGGGAGGTGGATTCTGGATCAAGGTCTCAATCAAATCATCCTCGGTTGGGGGGTCTCCCCTAGTGGTGTCTAGGGTGCACAAAGGTGCTGAGTACACCTCGTCTTCTTCTCCTTCCTCCAACCAAAGTGGTAAGTCATGCTCTAATGAGGGTTGGGCAGGAGGGTATAGGACTAGCTGCTTGGACATAGGACCATTTTTGATGGTCATGTTTCTTGCACGGCAACTTATGTAAGCATCTGTAGTGGCTAACCAAGGCCTTCCCAAAATAAGAGGATATCCAGTGAGCTTTGCCTTTGGTTGCAGCACCAAGAAATCTGCAGGATATTCCCAAGAGTCAACAGAGACCAAGACATCCTCCACAATCCCTTCGGGAGTCACGGTGGAGCGATCTGCTAGTTGTAGGATTGTCGAGGTCTTCCTCAAGGAACCCTGAAGGTTGAGTTTGAGCATGGTATCCCTGGTCATCACATTAATGGCAGCCCCAGATCAATCAAGGTGTGAGGTATGATGGTGCCATTGATGTGGACATCTACTACAGGACTCCCAGGATCTAGGTACTTTGGGCAGATGACTTGTCCTAACATAAGGTCAGACAGCTGTCCTAAGACATTGATGGTTGAAGCATCTCTCTTTCGCCTGCCTGGGTGTCTGAAACACTTTTCCTTAACCAGTTTGTTGTATATCGGTACATCTTTGATGGCTTGGAGAAGTGGTATTTTCACACACAACTGCTTGAGCTCTCCCAGAAGCTCATCCTCCTCTGGGTTGGGTTGTGTGGTGGCTGTTAGTCTCTCAGGAAAGGGTGGAATAGCCTTTGGTTCACTTTCCTGTTTGTCTTCCTCGTCCTCTGGGGGAGGAGGTTGGCGATCCGGAAGAGTCTTTCCAGATCGCAGATTGATCTCCTGGATCTCCACAGCATAGGTAGGGCATGATGTTTCCCCAGTGTATACCTGCTGGGCCTGTCTGTTGTTGGGGTTCGGGTTCGGTTGAGCAGGCATTTGAGGTTGCCTTGGAGGAGCAGGAGGTAATGGTTGAGGTTGAACTGGTGGTGGAGGCAAAATGGCAGGAGGAGTGTTGTACTGGGGCCTCCACCCCGACTGAGGTGCATTCCACTGAGGCTGTGGCTGGGCATGTGAGTGATATGAATGAGTAGTGGGTTGAGTATGGTACTGAGGTGGATAAGACCATGGAGGAGGCACAGACCAGGAAGGATGAGTAGGGGGACCCCAGGAAGGCATAGGAGTAGATTGGTTGGGGTTGTAATAAGCTTGGGGTGGCCCTTACATCCCCTGCTGGTAAGGTCTAGGTCCTTGTGGCCTCCTCTGGTTGAGGAAATAGAGAGGTTCGGTGGGGGCTTCTGTCCCTTGATACATGGCTTTAAGCCCAGGTAAGGTTGGACATTGATTTGTGGGATGGTCCTCCTCACAAACGAAACAAACTTCAACCGAATGCAATGGGCATTCGTTCTTAGGGTGTCTCCTTGTACACCTAGGGCAGAAGATAGCCAAGGCCCTCTCAGCTTCTTCCTTCTTCTGCTGGATCCTGAATGTATCCAGTTGCATGGAAATGGTCTGTCTCACCTCACTTTTGAGATCCTCTAATTGATTTGCAAACTCATGTTTGGAGAAAGGAATACCAGCTGAGAGGAGGTTTCCTCTACCTCGTTTCCGGGCTGCCCTAGAGTGGTTTCTAAACACAGTCTTTATGTCCTCATAAGGCAGTTGGTAAATATCTCCTCCAGCTAACATGTGGAGGGTATCTAAGAGGTCTTCATGGACTCCTCGGAGCAGGACCAACTTGAGGGATTCAGGGTCAAGTGTGCACCTAGCCCGTTTATAGCTAAGTTGGAACCTTTCCTTATAATCCTCTAAGGACTCATCATTTCCCATGGTCATCCGAAAGATTTCTCCCTTGGTTTCCTTGGACCTACAGTAGTCCCGGTACTTGGCATTGAAAGCTTGCTGCATCTGAGCCCAAGTGGTGATACTGTTCCCAGGTAAGCCCATGAACCAGCGTAATGCTGCATCCTTAAGAGTGGAAGGGAAGAGTTTCAGCTTCTGCTCATCTTCAGTATAGTCATAGGTTTGACAAAGGACAACAAACTCAAACAGGAAGGTATCAGGATCTTCAGTAGTCAGTCCATGGAAG
Organism: Pinus tabuliformis; assembly: GCA_031772625.1. NCBI lineage: Eukaryota > Viridiplantae > Streptophyta > Pinopsida > Pinales > Pinaceae > Pinus > Pinus tabuliformis. Next base: position 563,770,233 of record CM062808.1, on the reverse strand, counting down.
TGAGGTAAAGCGGAGGGGCTAATGTTCTTCATTTTCATGTCTCCATTGGTCTCTCGGATGGGGAAGGCACCTTCTATTCTCTCATCTTCTCCTCTATTGTCAGCCATAGCTTCAGATGGAATGGTCTCTAATTCTTCTTCTGCTATAGGATCTTCGTATATCTCAGGAGGTTCACCTATAGGTTCTTCTGGATCACTGTCACCAAAGAAGAGAGAAGGGTGACTCAGTGATGTGGTGGGGGTGTTGGGTAAGAATTTGCCTGTTTTATCTCGATTCCTACGAGGCATGAAATGGAAAGACTTTTGATTGCTTTTGTTTTTTTTCTCTGGTACCTGCAAAAACTGAAACAGATTGATCTACAACTAACTATCTTGCTGAAATGAAAATGCAGAATTGAAATGAAAGCAGGAAAGAACTAATCTACTTTGCTCAAATGAAATTGCAGGAATGGAAATGCTAGTCTATGCTTGCAGAATTGAAATGCTAATCTATGCTTGCAAAAATGAAATTGCGGAATTGAAATGTTAATCTATGAAAGCAGGAAATGTCTATGCTACTTTTGCAGAATGGAAATGAAATAAACTACTTGGCAGAAGGCAAGAGTAGGAAAATAGAAGAAAAACAACAATTACTAATACTCTGACGCTTCCCCGGCAACGGCGCCAAAAAGATGGTGGGCTCCAGTATTGTAGCAATAATGCTACAACTCCTGGAGCTTCCTTCTCTAATTTTATCAACCCGGTAGTTCGTAACAAACTTGGAAGCGACGGTGCTGTATGCACAAGTACTAGCTCTTGTCGCAGCTGTCACTTGGTCAGCTGGCACAAGTCCGCTAGGGCTCAAGCCAACTTCTATATGTTCTCAGAAGAAGCTTTTTAAGTGATGAACGAAAGCTATCTCAAAGGGAATTAACCTACTTTGCAAGAATGAACTGAAAGCCAACAAAACATGGAAACCCTAGTAAACCCTAATTCTACCAGCTTAATCCTTATGATGCAGTGGTGGGAATGCAACTTCTAAAAGTGATGCCATTACTTCTATTGGGATGAGATGCATGTGTTTAAACTACTTTCATTTGAAGAGAACATGTTTTTGTATTTTTTCTCACGTTGTTGGAGTTATTATGACTGTGCTTCTTACTGGGTCTTGACTGTGCAAGGGTAGATCAAGGGGAGGAAGGCTTGGAAAAGGTCAGGAAGACTCTGAGAGGGTCTAAGGGATCCCTAACATCATTCCACAGGAGTTCACAAAGTTCATATGCCTGGCAACCGTGTTTGCAAGCTTCTACAGGATGTCTGCAGGGGATTCTACAGAAAGTTCAGGATTTCTACAGGAAGTCTGCTAACTTCTACAGGATGTTCTGCAATAGGATTTTTGGGTGATGGATGAGTGAATGAGCTGTATGGGTGGATAGAGAGGTAGGAGGGGAGCTTGTGATGGCTTATGGACAGAGAGATGAGATGGAGAGGGAGTGTGTAAAGCTGGTTGGTCTAGAGGGGGGGTAGAGGCAATGGAAGGCCGAAAAGATAAAACAACGTGGATGATAGAAGAGTTGGGAGGCAAATGATCTAACTGGGAGGTAGGTAGATGGCTTAGGCACGGCTCAGAAGGATAAGGAAATGATAGAGTGGTGCTGCGCAGTGTAAATGAAACAAATCACCCGTGTCTTGCACAAAACCGAGAATTCATCAACCTATTCTAACTGTTTTTATAAAACCATAGAACAACAATGTCGTTTTTAAGGGAAAATCGTGCAAGGTGCTGAAACAAAGAGTTATTGCTCAAGATCCAAATGCATGGACACTTCTACAAACGGAAATATTACGTTAAAGCTTGCATGAACGTGTAAAACTGTGTTTTTTGGTAGTTGGCATGGTCTGCACTCCCAATCTCTAAACAGAGGTGGAAGTGAGTGTGCAATCACCCTATTTTTGGAGCTCTGATGAACTCTAATCCCCTTACTCTAATTTAAACTACTGAAAGCACTCTATCCATAAAACTAACCTACTTAATCACATCAAGAAATTCAACTCAGCAAACTGTGTTTCCAAATGCATGTAAAGGGAAAGAAATAAAATGCTGAAAGAAAGACAAGTAACAGTACAAAGGAAGGAAGCCTTAGGCTCTCAGGTTGGGCCCAACCCTGAGAGCTTAAGCTCATTTAAGAACTCAGAGCTGCCTCAAATCTGTCTGCTTATTCATTAAGAGATAATAGTCAAAAGTCTGATAACATGCCAAAAATGGCTTACAAAAAGCAAAACAGAGCTATCAGCTCGTAGTCTAGAATGAACAACAAAGTTTCAAAAGTCCCCCTCGAAGGCTACAGACTCAATATTTATACATTATGAGGGCCAAGCTGGCCTCCTAAATTAGTGGGGCTTGGCTAACCAACTAAAAGTAAACTGCTGTTCCCTTGGAATCCGTTGGCTGCCTTCTAGCTCGGTGGTGATAGCTGTTGGAGCTCGGAGTTGGGGTGGAGATCACGAGGAAGGCCATTCAAGGCTGTGGACAACCTTCCTACAAAACCGCAATGCCACCTTGGCTGTCTCCTTGCCTCCATCTGCGTGGTTTTGCTCCATTTAATGTCAAAAAACCTGAAATAAACATGTATTAGCCACCTAGGAATAGTGACTGCCCTCCTTCCTACAAATAACATGAATATACTAAGAAATGATGCATAAGTGATAAAAAATGAAGGGTTGAGCAAGGGTAAGTAGGCCAAATGAGCCCAAAATGTTACCAAATTTGGGGCTCATCAATTTATAGCCAATAAATTCAAATTTTCAAAGCAGAGTAACAGTAGTTGTGTGTGGGATTTCTCTCCACAAGGGAGTGCGAATAGCTAGGAAGCAGCTGCACAAAGGAGAAGAGAGAGCAATTTGACTTTTTCAAGAGAGATGGCATCAGCTGGGTTGATAGATCAGGATCCGTTGGACGAAGCCTCCAACTATGTGATCTGGAAGTCTAGGATCTCTTGCCTTCTAGATGAGCATGATCTCAAAACTTATGTTGATAGTGTGGTAGTTGTACCTATCGATGCAGATACGCTCAAGAAGTACAAGGCTGAGATAGCGAAGACTACGAGGATCATTCTCGGCAGGGTTCGAAATCATGTAGTACCCATATAGCTAGCAAGGATAATGCCCGACAGATGTGGGAAGCCTTAGCTACGCTATACGAAGGATCTTCTGAGCAGCGGAAGATGTACTTAGTGGAGAAGCTATGATGCACAAGAAGGAAGAAAGAGGAGCATGTAGATGCCTTCCTTATGAGGCTTTAGGATGTCCGGGACCAGCAGGCTTCAATAGGATCAACACCCCGACCCTCATCCTGGGCAGAGAAAAACTGGCTTCAGTAAGATTGGCAAGTTTTTGTCCAGAGCATCATGGGCAGAGAAAAACTGCCAAATTGGGAACATGTATGGGATGATTTGCAGGAGGAGGAGATGAGGCATGATATGGTGAAGGCCATCATCAATGGTAGTAGCAACAATGGGGCAAAAGCAGTGAAGGAATAGGAGGACGTGCCCTTGCATCAAAGGGGCAACAGGAGCAGAGCAAAAGAAAGAAGGATATTTCGAAGATCAAGTGCTTCAAGTGTGGCACGTTGGGCCACTACAACACTCAGTGTCCTCTTAGAAATAAGGACAAGGAGGAGAAGCAGGATCAACAAGCTGCATCCGTGGAGATCGGCAGGCTATCCTCCAGACTGGAGGAAGAGTTTGCCATGATTGCCGAGATGCCTCCAGGGGTGAGGTGGGGTGATTTGGAGTTGTAGCCCTAAAGAGCTACAAGATGGGAAGGATCCTTGAGGAGTCCACCTCTTCGATCAATACCTTGCTACGGGAGCCCATAGTTAGCAGTAGCAGGATGGACTAGTGTCAGTTGGTGCAATTAGGTGCCAGAGTGACATATGCAGTATCTAGTAGCAGTCGGATTTTTGAGCAGCGCAGAGTAGAGTTGGCAGCAGTGATAGCACAGAGACTAGCAACAGTCAGAACTCATACAACTAATGCATCATACTGAACAAAATTGGTTCAGTATTTTGGATGCTTTCCCATTGCATATGTTGCAGTTGTAGCAACAACAGATGGAGAGAGGGTTGCAGTGTAGATGCAGTAGTTGACAGCAGTTCAGCAGGGTCAGCAGCAGCATAGATGCAACTCATATCAAAGTTGCGAGTAGTTGGTGGGCAATAGAGCCAGACATCAGCAGCGTAGCACGAGATTGTGCAGAGACAGAGTGATGCTTCAGCAGGTTGCAGCACTAGAGCACATTCCTCACTAAGAGGGAGTATTGATTTTTGTAGCATCGAATGTTCTCTTGCCTCGACATTTTGCAGAGAGGCTAAGACACATGCACTCTCCAATACCAAAAAATCGTTTAGAAAAAATCCACCTAGAGATGATTTAATTAAAGTAATTAAATTTTTTAATGGTTCCCCATGTCTAAACTTAGGAAATCTGGTTAATTAAAGGGTATTAATTAAATCAAGTCTGAATCTTCTAGAAGAAGACAAGGATAAACTCCCCGTTAATCTTAGACCTTGATTATTGTTGATTTTGGGTAGCATCGGATGTGCTCTAGCCATGAAAATTGGTGGAGAGGCTAAAGCACATGAGATCTCCAAGGCCCATAAATGGTTTGGACAGATTTTACCCGGTTTTGGAGATATTAAAATAATTAATATTTTTAATGGAGTTCCTAAGTCTAAACTTAGGAAAAATAAAATATTAACGGGTATTAATATAAAACTGGGTTAGAAGGTTCGAAAAGTCATGGATCAAACCAAATCTAATCTTAGCCATTAATTAGAGATTTAATCTCGGCCATTGAAGGGCCAAGAGGAAAAGTATAAGAGGAGGCTTGAGGGTCAGTTGGAGAACACACCAGAGTGATTAGTCATTCGATTTGCTAGAGCGAGGTTGCTAAGAAAAGTCGAATCAGTGATCAACAATGAGGGGCAGTGAGTAATGGACAGAGAGGCAGAGATATTACCGAGAGACCAGGGCAGAGGTAGAGAGCGAGACGCGGCAGCCAGAGCAGGCCACACAGAACCCAACAGAGACAACGTAGAGGCCAGAGGGCCTGCGTCATCCACCCAGAGGGCTACAGGAGTGACACAGAGGGTCCCAGAGGCTGCGCATTGCCTCAGAGGGTTGACGCAGAGGGTTCTGAGGCTGACGTTGAGCAGTAGGAGGTTGACACAGTGCTTCAGAGTTGTTGGAGAGGGTTTCGTGGGATAGGTTTTCTAAATACCTGTTTCCAAATAGAGAGGTATTACTGTTGGTTGTTTTTCTCTGTCGGGTGAGTCAGTTTGGCACCTAGTTGTACTCAAGGAAATACTGCATAATAATAAACCCTTATAATTGCTACACCGGTTTTCCCGCATTGGGTTTTTCCGAGGACGAGTTGTCCAAAAATAACGGTGTCACTCGTGTGTTTGCTATTTCTTTCAGTTGTTGATTTGTAGATGGTTGAGACTGTATTGTGTTTATTTCGATGTTTATATGTTTAAATAACTTGTTCGTAATTAACAAGTAGGAGAAATAAACTAGAAGAATACAGATAAAATTTCTAACGGGTAATACTTGGAAATTTCAACAATTATGTTTTAATCTTGGTCGTTGGATCTCCAACAAGAGATTATAAGTAGTTTGATGGGCACTTGGAGGACACATCAAATGAGATATCAAAGATCGAATTTCTCAAGAGTAACAACGTTGAGTTTCTAGAGTGAGGTCGAGTGATCTTCTTGCAGTGAGGGGCAGAGATAGTAGTTCGAAGGAGAATTTTTGAGATCTAGAGAGTGCAAGGCAGAGAAGGCATAGAGAAGTTCAAAGAGGCAGTGCAGAGCTTCAAAGGGAGTTTGAAATTCAGCTGGGAGAGTCGAGATCTAGTGCCAGAAGATGGGGTGTGAGATCGGAGAGCCAGAGGGTTGAATTTCCAGATAGCAGGACATCAAAAGAGGTGACGTAAATCCTAGCAAGTGTGACGCAAAGCTGTGTAGGATTGACGTAGAAGCTGAGTAGAGGCAGCGTGGGGCCTACCAACCTATCCCTGATTAGTTTCAGATCTCCAGAATCAGTCTAAGATTTTTCTCACTAACTCTTTTCCAGTTTTTCTCTGTATAAGATAGCCAGTTTGGGCATCCAATGATTTGTACTTAGAAACTACTGCATAATAATAAAACCCTCAGTTGCTGCACCGATTTTCCCGAGTTGGGTTTTTCTAGGGACATTTTCCAAAAACAACAGTGTAGATGTGTGTGTGTTTATTTCTCTCCTGTGCCGTATTTTATTTTCTGTAGTATTTTATTTTTTGTAGGTTGCAGTGTATGTATTTCAATATTTTTCCATAGAAAACTGCATGTAAATTGTTCAAGTAATTTAACAAGTAGGAGAAATATTATCAATTTGTTGTAGTAGGAATCAGGTCGCCGATTTTTCACAAAATGGTTGTGTAAAATCAGGTAAATCCAACACCAGGCAACTTCTCATCACCTCCTCGAGGTGCTCTAATGTTGCCTACACTCTATCTGTCCATGCAAATGCCCCTTCTTAATCATATTCGTGAGGGGTGCTGCTAGTTGTGAGAAGCCCTTTACGAACTTCTGGTAATATGTACATATGCCCACAAATCCCCTCAGCTCAGTCAAATTCCGGGGAACTGGCCAGTCCTCGATGGCTTTGATCTTCTCCTCATGCATCCACACTCCATCCTCTCCAACAATGTGCCCCAAGTAGAGCATCTCAGTCAACCCAAACTCACACTTAGACAACTTTGAATAAAACTGCTTCCCCTTCAAAATGTGAAGCACCTCCTCTATGTGCGGAAGGTGCTCCTCTCATGTCCTGTTGTAAATCAATATGTCGTCAAAGAACACCAGCACAAACCTACGCAACTTCTTGTGGAAAACATGGTTCATGCAAGACTGAAAAGTGGTAGGAGCGTTGGTCAGCCCAAAGGGTATAACCAAAAACTCAAAGTGGTCGTAGTGACACCTAAAAGTTGTCTTAGGGATATCCTAATCCCTCACCTGAATCTGAGGTACCCGAACGTAAATCTATCTTAGAGAAGTACTTGGCTCCTCTAAGTGTTGATTTGGGGTAGCATCGTATGTGCTCTAGCCATGAAAATGGGTGGAGAGACTAAAGCACATGAGATCTCCAAGACTTAGAAATGGTTTGGGGTAGCATCGTGTAACGACCCATCTAAACTAATTAACTAATATAAAGTTCTAAACTTTATATTAAAACTGATATGATAAACTTCATATTAAAAATAAATATGAGTTAAACTTTAAAATAAATATGAATTAAACTTTATAATAAATATAAATTTAAACTTTATAAAATATATAAAATTAAACTTCATAAAATTAAACTTTATAATAAAAATAGAATTAAACTTTATAATAAAAATAAAAGTAAAGACCTTATATAAAAGGGGACGCATAAACCAAACCTGGCTATATAACAAAATACTTGTATAAACAAAATAGATCAGATGAATAAATATCTGAGAGTCTGAAATGCATGCGGAGGCGTGGCGGGAGGAGGAAGAGCGGTGGCTGCAGGGGGGGCGGCCACCGCCAAGCCCGCAATTATAAAACCGCAGAGCTGAGCCAGGCACAGGGAAAAAAAAGAACGCAGGAAAAGGAGGAGGAGAAAATCAAGAGAGAACGGAGGGCAAACCAGAGGAAGACAATTGACCATTGGAAGAGCTTTAGGCATTCTGAGGTTCTGGGCATGGGGGACAGTGAGCTCTTGTGAGAAGCTTATTGGATTGAGCAGCCAGGCTCTGCTCAGTCTGGCTAGGTGGAATTGGTCTCCCAATAATTGGAGCAGAGCAGTGGCAGCATCATCAACTACACTAGATCAGATAGCAGTCCAGGTAGGTACCTGCTTTTAATTTTCTTTACTGTTACTGTCTATTAGCTTTTGGTCTTTACATGTGATAAATTCCTTACTGCTTTCTTTACTTTTGTTCTCGGCCCTTACATATGGTATCAGAGACTCAACAACATTTTGAATGATTATAGATAAACGTGAAATTTTGTGACATAATATATGTTTAACTTCTGCTGGTACGTGGATACCAAAACGATATATGTGGTTCATTTTACTAAATTATAGTTGTCAACGTAAAGTTAAGACAGTTGAATGATTTTACTTCTGATATAAATTAAGATATTGTAAATCTAATTTATTTATACATGTCAATATGATCAATGGGATAGAAATCAGGAAGTGAATACATTCTAGATAAAAGTCAAAAGACATGCATGGAATATCGCAAAATATGTTATATTGTAGTGTCATATGTGAATAATACATGAGTTATTTTGAATATGCTGATGCACATTTTACAAATTCATGGATAAGTGTATGATTGCAGATAATAAACAGTTACCGGGATGACCACGTGATGACAAAACCTCAGAACAATTAAAGCTCCAAGTGATTCTATGAAAGGGTGTTAGCCCTAAGTTCTACTGGGAGGGGTGGAGGTGTTGCCCACCGTTTATCCTCCGAACCCTGGAGTCATGGGAGGACTGTGTGAATCACGCTCCCCTAGACGTGTGATGATGACTGCCGGATGCCTACTGGGAATCAGGTCGGTGTAAACGACGTTGTCACCTTAGAGTTTATGAATGGTTAGGTCAGTAAAACTGACGCCATGGCATACTCCAGTAGAGGATGGATAGGATGGGAGCGGAAGAGATTAGGAAGGATATGATGATTATAGAATAGCTTGGGAACCTGGGTAGGGTAAGATTTATCCATTAAAATCGTAAACTTAAAACTCTAATTTTATAGTCTCTTGATATTAAAACAAAAATTTTAAAATCTAAGAAGGGGGTACTAATTACTATCATAAGTAATCAGATAAGATAAAAACTCTAACTTCGGGACGAAGTTTTCTGAAAGGGGAGTGTATGTAACGACCCATCTAAACTAATTAACTAATATAAAGTTCTAAACTTTATATTAAAACTGATATGATAAACTTCATATTAAAAATAAATATGAGTTAAACTTTAAAATAAATATGAATTAAACTTTATAATAAATATAAATTTAAACTTTATAAAATATATAAAATTAAACTTTATAATAAAAATAGAATTAAACTTTATAATAAAAATAAAAGTAAAGACCTTATATAAAAGGGGACGCATAAACCAAACCTGGCTATATAACAAAATACTTATATAAACAAAATAGATCAGATGAATAAATATATGAGAGTCTGAAATGCATGCGGAGGCGTGGCGGGAGGAGGAAGAGCGGTGGCTGCAGGGGGGGCGGCCACCACTAAGCCCGCAATTGTAAAACCGCAGAGCTGAGTTGGGCACAGGGAAAAAAAAAGAACGCAGGAAAAGGAGGAGGAGAAAATCAAGAGAGAACGGAGGGCAAACCAGAGAAAGACAATTGACCATTGTAAGAGCTTTAGGCATTCTGAGGTTCTGGGAACGGGGGACAGTGAGCTCCTGTGAGAAGCTTACTGGATTGAGCAGCCAGGATCTGCTCAATCTGGCTGGGTGGAATTGGTCTCCCGATAATTGGAGCAGAGCAGTGGCAACATCATCAACTACACCAGATCAGATAGCAGTCCAGGTAGGTACCTGCTTTTAGTTTTCTTTACTGTTACTGTCTATTAGCTTTTGGTATTTATATGTGATAAATTCCTTACTGCTTTCTTTACTTCTGTTCTCGGCCCATACACATCGTATGTGCTCTAGCCATGAAAATGGGTGGAGAGACTAAAGCACATGAGATCTCCAAGACTTAGAAATGGTTTGGGTAGATTCTACCTGGTTAAGGAGATATTAAAATAATTAATATTTTTAATGGAGTTCCTAAGTCTAAACTTAGGAAAAATAAAATATTAATGGGTATTAATATAAAACTGGGTTAGAAGGTTCTAAATGACATGGATCAAGCCAAATCTAATCTTAGCCGTTGATTAGAGATGTAATCTCGGTCGTTGAAGGACCAACAGGAAAAGTATAAGAGGAGGCTTGAGGGTCAGTTGGAGAATACACCAGAGTGATCAGTCATTCGATTTTCTAGAGCGGGGTTTGCTAAGAGAAATTGAATCAGTGATCAGTTGCAGCGAGGGGCAGTGAGTACGAGGCAAAGAGGCAGAGATAGTGTCGAGAGACCAGCACAAAAGCAGAGAGAGGCAGACGCTGAGCCAGAGGGAGCCACGCAGAGGCAGAAAGGACTGCACAAAGGCTAGAAGGGCCTGCGTCACCCATGCAGAGGCTGCAGGAGTGATGCAGAGGGCCGTAGAGGATGTACAGAGCCTCAGAGGGATGATGAAATAAGTTTCGAGCTGATGCAGAGGCCAGGAGGGTTGACGCTGAGATTCAGAGTGTGTTGGAGAGGGTTTCTTGGGGCAAATTTTCAAAATATTTGCTTCCGAATAGAGAGGTATTACTGCCGGATTATTTTCTCTGTCAGGTGATCCAGTTTGGCACCTAGTTGTTCAAGGATAGACTGCATAATAAAATAACCCTCAAAATTGTTGGACCAGTTTTCCCAAGTTGGATTTTTTCGGGGATGAATTGTCCAAAAATAACGATGTCACTTGTGTGTTTTCTATTTCTTTCAGTTGTTGATTTGTAGATGGTTGAGACTATATTGTGTTTATTTTGGTATTTATATGATTAAATAACTTGTTCATAATTAAAAAGTAGGAGAAATAAACCAGAGAATACAGATAAAATTTCTAATGGGTAATACTTAGAAATTTCAACACGGTATCAGAGGGTGATTGTAGATCATAGGAGAGCTAAAGGCACCAGCTGAAGCAAAGCATTTGCAACAGAAACAACTGTCCCAAGTGACAGAAGTTGTTCCTATCAAAAAGCAGTAGAGAAGGGTTGACGCAGAGGGACTGCGTCATCAGTTCGGGCCAGAAAGAGGCCAGCGCAGAGGCTGAGGAGGGTAGAAAAAGGCTCACGAAGAGCCACTCAGAGACCAAGAGGGTTGATGTAGTTGGCTAGAAGAGAATTTCAACCAATGTCAAGATTTTGCAGAGCCTGGAGGCTAAGTACTTCAATGTTGGGGCATAGGAAGCTATGGGCAGATTGTGGGGAATGAAGTTGGTGGGGTGTCATTGTTGCCGAGTCAGAACAGTACCTAACGAGAAAAACCAAGGTAGAGGGAATCACTACCGAGGCGACTTTCTAGCCAAGGAATCTGGATCAATGTTGCAGGTGCATAGGAGATCGAAGATGTGCAACTCGACGGTTGGCAGGTGGATTTCCAGGAGGGAAATCAAGACTCAGAGGGAGTCTAGCAGAGAACTTCTAGATGGGAAGTAGAGACTCGAAGTAGTCCAAAGGAAGAGCGGAGATATGGCCATGAATGGACTGAGGGATCAGGACAGGCTGGAAGGGTCGTCCAACTTTGTGGTCTGGAAGGCCAGGATCCTATCCATTCTAGATAGACATCTCATCAAGGCCTTCACCTTGAGAACAGTGGCTATCCCAGTTGACCCGACTGATTATGAAAAATACGAGGAGGCAATGGCCAAGGCGAAATGCATCATCCTTGATGGGGTCAAGGATCATGTGGTCCAACATATTGCCAAGAAGGATACCGCAAAGGAAATGTGGGACACCTTGAAGATGTTGTACCAGTATCCTTCCATGCAGAGGAAGATGTTACTTGAGAATCAGCTGTGGTCATACAAAATGCAGAAGGGGGAGCATCACTTCCTTGGTAGATTGAAGGAGATTTGGGACCAACTAACTTCCTAGGGGCCATGCCGGGTGAGGAGTTGATGGTGAGGACCACCCTAAACGCAGTCTCTGAGGATTGGGAGACATTTTTCTAGAGTATTCTGGGCAGAGCGAATCTTCCAGATTGGGAAGAATTGTGGGTGGCTCTTCGCCAAGAAGAGATCAGATGGATGTCCAAGATGGGAAGTAGCAGCAAAGGAGTCGGATCAAGAAGGAAGAGGAAGAGGATGCAACTCTAGCATCTATGGGGAAGCAGGAGAAGAGGAAGCAAAAGGACCTCTCAAAGGTCAAGTGCTTCAACTGTGGGGAACTGGGGCATTATGCGAACCAGTGTCCAAGGAAGAAGATTAAGGGGGAGGCGTCTGATTCCAAGGCAGCACTAGGGAAGGCGGAAAAGGAGGTAGAGGAGGATGACAAGTGTGCCATGAGTGCTCATGTACCTCTAGAGAAGAGGTTGGGAGACATCGAGCTGTAGTCAGGAGGACTACATGCACTGATGAGGCAGGATCCTTGAGGCACCCAAACTCTTGGATTATACCTTGCTATGGGAGCACCCAAAGAGACAGTAGCAGGACTGGTGGATGTCAGTAGAAACGGATGTGGATGAAGCGGCAGAGAGTGCTACAGTGTAATAGTACCGGGCAGCGCAGAGCTAGCAGGCTGCAGCAATGCGAGAGGCATAGAGGAGGTTGCAACAGTGAAAAATGGCACAGAGAGGTTTGCAGCGATGCGAGAGGCGGGGAGTTGTTGCAGCAGGGTAGAGGCAGTAGAGGGAGCACTTGATAGCGACAGAGAGAGCTTCAACATTGGGAGTGTTTCTAGCCTGACAGGGATGTCAGTAGTTGGGTGGATCAGTTACTTACTTCTCAGTAATTGAGTTGCAGTGCAGTAGCAGTTAGTAGTAGCACGATGCAACATGATGAGAGGGGGTTGCAGTGCAGATGCAGTGTTGGGAGAAAGGACCAGCAGCAGCACGGATGTAGAGGGAGTTGTCGTACAGATGCAATAGTGGCAGTGGCAGGTCCATGGGTAGCAGTATAGGATGCAACAGTTCAGAGGATGTTGGGCAGGGAGGCCTAGCATCATCACAGGTACCGGTGTTGTATAACCAGAGTGATGCTCAGTGTGGAGTATTACTAGAGCACAATCCTCGCTAAGAGGGCGTGTTTATTTGGGGTAGCATCGAATGTGTTATAGCCAAGAAAATAGGTAGAGAGGCTAAAGCACATGAGATCTACAAGACCCAGAAATGGTTTGGGCAGATTCTACCCAGTTAAGGAGATCTTAAAATAATTAATATTAAGTATGGGGGATTTACGCAGTGCATTATAAGAGAAAAACTCCACAGTTAAGCGCGCTTGAGCCAGAGGAGTTCTGGGATGGGTGACCTCCTGGGAAGTCCTGGTTACCGGGTGCAAGCCCCGGAAGTGATGATTGATGCTATGTGATTCGTTCTCCACATTTCACTAGTTTCAATCCCACTTCTTCACCCCTGTGAGCATCACCCGATGCAATGAGTGCTAAGTGAACTATTCAAAAATCATGAGAAATTAGTCAGTTACGACTACCTCTCATGGAAATGGTCATACGTTTGAATGACTTACTTAACGCAGTTGAATCCCAAAAATGATATCTAATATAATGCACTGCGTAAATCCCCCATATTTAAATTCAAAAAGAGTCAAGGGATCTCTACTTGAATGGTTCATGAGGCACAATACTTGCTAAGGTTTTGCAAATGGGGTAGCAAGCTAAGTGGGCTTGATTGTGGGAAAAACTCCACAGTTAAGCGCGCTTGAGCCAGAGGAGTTCTGGGATGGGTGACCTCCTGGGAAGTCCTGGTTACCGGGTGCAAGCCCCGGAAGTGATGATTGATGCTATGTGATTCGTTCTCCACATTTCACTAGTTTCAATCCCATTTCTTCACCCCTGTGAGCATCACCCGATGCAATGAGTGCTAAGTGAACTATTCAAAAATCATGAGAAATTAGTCAGTTACGACTACCTCTCATGGAAATGGTCATACGTTTGAATGACTTACTTAACGCAGTTGAATCCCAAAAATGATATCTAATATAATGCACTGCGTAAATCCCCCATACTTAAATTCAAAAAGAGTCAAGGGATCTCTACTTGAATGGTTCATGAGGCACAATACTTGCTAAGGTTTTGCAAATGGGGTAGCAAGCTAAGTGGGCTTGATTGTGGGAAAAACTCCACAGTTAAGCGCGCTTGAGCCAGAGGAGTTCTGGGATGGGTGACCTCCTGGGAAGTCCTGGTTACTGGGTGCAAGCCCCGGAAGTGATGATTGATGCTATGTGATTCGTTCTCCACATTTCACTAGTTTCAATCCCACTTCTTCACCCCTGTGAGCATCACCCGATGCAATGAGTGCTAAGTGAACTATTCAAAAATCATGAGAAATTAGTCAGTTACGACTACCTCTCATGTAAATGGTCATACGTTTGAATGACTTACTTAACGCAGTTGAATCCCAAAAATGATATCTAATATAATGCACTGCGTAAATCCCCCATACTTAAATTCAAAAAGAGTCAAGGGATCTCTACTTGAATGGTTCATGAGGCACAATACTTGCTAAGGTTTTGCAAATGGGGTAGCAAGCTAAGTGGGCTTGATTGTGGGAAAAACTCCACAGTTAAGCGCGCTTGAGCCAGAGGAGTTCTGGGATGGGTGACCTCCTGGGAAGTCCTGGTTACCGGGTGCAAGCCCCGGAAGTGATGATTGATGCTATGTGATTCGTTCTCCACATTTCACTAGTTTCAATCCCACTTCTTCACCCCTGTGAGCATCACCCGATGCAATGAGTGCTAAGTGAACTATTCAAAAATCATGAGAAATTAGTCAATTACGACTACCTCTCATGGAAATGGTCATACGTTTGAATGACTTACTTAACGCAGTTGAATCCCAAAAATGATATCTAATATAATTAATATTTTTAATGGAGTTCCTAAGTCTAAATTTAGGAAAAATAAAATATTAATGGGTATTAATATAAAACTGGGTTAGAAGGTTCTAAATGACATGGATCAATCCAACTCTAATATTAGCCATTGATTAGAGATGTAATCTCGGTCGTTGAAGGATCAACGGGAAAAGTATAAGAGGCTTGAGGGTCAGTTGGAGAATACACCAAAATGATTAGTCATTCAATTTTCTAGAGCGGTGTTTGCTAAGAGAAATCGAATCAATGATTAGTTGCAGCGAGGGGCAGTGAGTACAAGTAATATAAGTAGAGATAGTGCCGAGAGACCAACACAAAAGTAGAAAGAGGTAGACGCTGAGCCAGAGGGAGCCACGCAGAGGCAGAAGGGACTACGCAGAGGCTAGAAGGGCCTGCATCACCCACACAGAGGCTACAGGAGTGATGCAGAGGGCCATAGAGGCTGCACAGAGCCTCAGAGGGCTGATGTAGTGAGTTTCGGGCTGACACAGAGGCCAGGAGGGCTGATGCTGAGCTTCAGAGTGTGCTGGAGAGGGTTTCATGGGGTAGATTTTTAGAATATCTAGTTACGAATAGAGAGGTATTACTACCGGATTATTTTCTCTATCGGGTGAGTCGGTTTGGCACCCAGTTGTACTCAAGGATAGACTACATAATAAAATAACCCTCAGAATTGCTGCACCAGTTTTCCCAAGTTGGGTTTTTCTAGGGACAAATTGTCCAAAAATAACGGTGTCACTTGTGTGTTTGCTATTTCTTTCAGTTGTTGATTTGTAGATGGTTGAGACTGTATTGTGTTTATTTTAGTACTTATATGATTAAATAACTTGTTCGTAATTAACAAGTAGGATAAATAAACCAAAGAATACAGATAAAATTTCTAACAAGTAATACTTAGAAATTTCAACACTAAGCTCATCCATAAGCTCATCTATGCGGGGAATGGGGTATCGATTCTTCAGAGCCTTCTTATTAAGAGATCTGTAGTCAATGCACATCCACAACATACCATCCTTCTTCTTCACCAGAACAACTGATGAAGCAAATGGACTAGAGTTAGGCCTAATGTGCCCCAATGCTAGCAACTCCTGAATATCTCACTCAATCTCATCCTGATAGGCCTCAAGATGTCTGTATGGGGTCGTGATGACTTCCTGTACCCTTGGATCTAGCTCAATAGTGTGCTCAAACCCCATGTCATTTGGCCGCCCTAGTGGGATGTCCCCAAATATTGTCGGATATCTGTCTAGAATGACCTAAATGTCTAGATGTGGCGGTCAGAACCACCCCCAAATCCTCAACTCCACTACCCACTCAATGTCTCAATGCCTCAGGTCTGCCACATCCTGTGTGCTGAAATTGTCTGTGGTGGATACGAGTGCATGCCTCTCGAGTCTCTACACAACTAACTTCCCATCCAGTCCCGTGAACTCCATTACCAATCTCTGCCAATCTATGGTAACCCGTCAGAGAGAATAAAGCCACTGGAAACCCATCACCACATTGGTGTCTAGAACATCAACCAAGAATAAGTGGTCAGTCACTAAATAGTTCCCCTTGATTTTTCTCAAAGAGGGAAGGCACCGTGTGTATTGCATGGTCCTATCTCTCGGCACAAGTACTACTAAGAAGCCCTCAAAATCGTCCATGGGAACGCCCCTCCTCTGTACTTTTTGTGCATCAATAAATTTGTGGGTATTCCCACTGATCCAATAGGTCAAATATCTGGGAAATCCGCGTAATGAAGCAAGCACTCCTCAAGAAGGTACGAAAGGTTCTCCCCCAGGTGGTGGCGGCGGTGGTGGTCCTCCTACTGCCTATGGCTCACTATCACCTCCATCTACCTCTTGCTCTACATCATCCTCATGGTCACTGTCAGAGAAGACCTCAATATAATGAGCCTTGCCCGTGGTGCATCTGTGGCTTGGGGCCCAACGCTCCTAGAAGGTGAAGCATAACTTCCTCTGTGGGAGGTCCCTCCTAATCTCCTCATCTAGCCTCCCGCATGCCAGTGCCTCACGTTGTGGTGGAGGTCTAGTGTCCCTGCCTCTCTGTTGAAACAATAGTCTGGTGGGTACCTGCGCTATAGTCATAGGAAGTGCATCTTGCAAATCCTGGGCTCCACCTACTGTGTCTTGTAAAGTGGTGGGCCTATTGGATCTCACCAAGCCCCTGAATGGCTCTAATAACCCCTCCAAAAACATGAAAACTCTCATGGAGTCCGATAAATCTAGCACCATCACTAACCACCTCAAAAAATCAGATATATGTCTCAGCATTATCGGTTTGCTTGAGCCGTGTCAACGCCCTGAAGTGTTGCTCAGGGTCTCTCCTCTCAAAATGCTCCAACACCTTCCGTGTGAACTCCTCATAGGCACTAACACCTACATGCGCTAGAGTAGCCAATCCATGGAACCACCAATCATGAGCCTATCCCTCCAAGTGAAAAGTGGCAATCTTAATTGCCTCAACCTATGTCACCTGATTAAGATGGAAATAGACATCCAACTTCTCAACCCATGCCCTGGCTAAGCACTTAGAAGAGCCATCAAATGTTGGGAGGAATAACCTTCCTTCAAATTAGTGCCATGCGTATAAGCTCTCCCACTTGGCCCCTTCTTGTTGTTGTTGTTTTTGAGCTGGTAGAAATATTTCAAGGTGGTGGCTTCTCTAAAATAAGGCCCATCTGACTGACACTCCAAGAAGTAATCTCCCATAGGCAGATCCTCCTTCCCCTGTTGTTGCCCTCCAGTACCAGATGTAAGAAATGTAGGGATAGTCAACCTGGTTGGTGAGGTATAGATGTGAGGCGCATTTTGTGGGTCTGTGGCTTGATGGTTTGAATGTCCCTGGTGGTGTGAGGTGTCTGAACCCTCTCCAAGATGGATATCCCCCTGGATGGAATTACCCTTGTTATTAGCCTCGTTCTACTGTCTCAACTCATCAAAACCTTGGCCAAATCATTGATAGCCTTCAAGAGGCTTTGGGAAAACTCCTCATCTCTCTTATCTTTGTCATTAAGATTATCCCCTGTATCTGGTTTCTCAACCTCCTCTTCAAGGGTTTCTGGGTCCACAGTAATTTGTAGCTCTCTTTCCCTACTTTTGTACCTCTGTCTCCTGTAAGTGATATTCTGCTTGTCCCCTGGTGTCACAGAATGAAGGGTTCCCCACTGAGGAGTATCCACTGGATACTTGTCCAGTTTTGGGTTTTTTCAGTTGTTTCTCTCAACAACTGAGTTGCAGGACGGATGCAGTGATTAGCAGTGATAGTGCTATCAACATAGTAGATGCAACATTTGAGAGGGAGTTATAGTATAGATGTAGCATTGGCAGTGGAAGTGTCAAAGGTAGGAGTACAATAGCAACAACAACACAGTAGTTGGGACTAGCAACAGTCAGGATTTCAGTACCGAGGAGTATCCATTGGATACTTGTCCAGTTTTGGGTGTTTTTAGTTGCTTCTCTTAGCAACTGAGTTGCAGTACGGATGCAGTGACTAGCAGTGACAGTGCTAGCAGCATAGCATATGCAACATTTGAGAGGGAGTGGTAGTACAGATGTAGCATTGGTAGTGGCAGTGTCAAAGGCAGCAGTACAGTAGCAGCAACAACGTAGTAGTTGGTGGAAATCATGTCAGACATCAGCAACGCAGTGGACGATGCTTCAGAGTCAGAGTAGTATGCAGTAGCAGTGTATTGCTAGAGCACATTCCTTGCTAAGAGGGAGTGTTGATTTGGGGTAGCATTGTATGTGTTCTAAGCCTCAAATTTTGCAGGGAGGCTTGGACATAGGTATTCCAAAGAACCCAAAAAGTGTTTTGGGAAATTCCACCCATAAGTGATTTTATTAAAATAAATAATATTTTTAATGGGGTTCCTAAGTCCAAAATTAGGAAAATTAAAATATTAATGGGTATTAATCTAATCACGGGTTAAACTTCTAGTAAAAGA
Source organism: Pinus tabuliformis (assembly GCA_031772625.1). NCBI lineage: Eukaryota > Viridiplantae > Streptophyta > Pinopsida > Pinales > Pinaceae > Pinus > Pinus tabuliformis. Next base: position 563,751,556 of record CM062808.1, on the reverse strand, counting down.
CACGGATCAAACCAAAACAATCTGAGCCTTTGATTAAGATTTAATCTAGGCCGTTGGTTGTCCAACAAGAAGATATAAAAAGGGGCTTGAGGGTCATTTGGAAAACACACAAAGAGATTGAGAAAATCAATTTTCTGAAGTGAGAAGTTCTCAAGAGGAAAAATCGATTGAGGAGATCTCTTATAGTTGAGGGGCAAGGATAGCAGCTTCCAGAGAGAGATTTTTAGCCGAAGATACATCAGTAGAGAGAGGCAGTAAATGATCCAGAGGCCTTGACATAGGGCCAGAAAGGCCACGTAGAACCAGCGTAGAGGGAGAGAGAGAAAGTCGAAAGTCAGAGCAAAGGGTCCATTTCAGCAGCCGGAAGCCTCGGTGTGAGTCTGGGAGGCTAAGAGTAGTGACTCTGGGCTATTGATAGAATCCCCAGCTGGGTGACGCAATGCCTGCAAGGGTTGACGCTGGGACAACGTAGAGGTAGAGCAGAGCTAGCGCAGATCCTGCTAGGGGCACCTCATCCAGCAGCCGGAACAACTGAGGCTTTTTTCTCAGTGATTGTGTGAGGTAAACTCACAAAGCTTATGCCAGTATTTCTCTCTATAACTGAATAACCCTCTAAGGTATTCAGTGATTATTCAAAATTTTCTACTACTTAATAATAATAAACCCTCATAGCTACTGCACCGGTTTTCCTGCATTGGGTTTTTCTGGGGACATTGTCCAAAAATAACTTTGTCCTATGTGTTTCTATTTTCCTTGATTAGTTTCTATGTTTCAAAATCATATTTGTTTGGTGTAGGCTACTTTAGTAATTTACTTCAATGTTTCAAGAAGAAATCTAAAATAAGCTTGTAATGTAATTTACAATCTAGGTGAAGTAGATTCAGCTGGTTTTAGTAGGATTCCTAAGATTGTTAAATTCTAGGAATTTTCACAAAAGGAAGCTCAGGAGTAGGACAATTAAGGAGTTTCTTGTCAGATGGAAGGACTTACCTGAGGATTCCACCTGGGAGGGAGAGAAGATTTTGTAGCACTGAGCATTACAGTTGCTTGAGGACAAGCAACATTTGGGAGGGGAGGACTGTCATGTCCCCAACAAATAATTTTTCTTAGGAGAATTCACAATTTTGCAATTTTGGTAATTGATAAATGTTTTGACTTAGGAGAAAGGGGTTGGAGGCATAAATTAAATTTTGAGAAGGAAAAAGGTGACCAACTTAGAAAAATGGAAAAAATTAAAGTTGGTGGGTTGTGGGGGCAAGAGGGAATTTGAAACCCTTAGAGAAATTCACACCACAAGAGGAAGAAGGCAAAACGGGAGTTTGAACTAGTGGGCCCAAAAAGAAGAGAAGGGGCATCAAGTATAAATAGGAGAAGCACACTCACGTTTGGGGTTCCTTGATTGTGCATTACAGATTTAAGAGTTTACTTGAGTTGTTTAGCCAAGTTAACTAGTACTGCTTAGCAATAGGATTTCCAAGAGGAAAATCCCAACTCTCTTTCAGTGAAATAAGAGTGTCACCCTAGGAGGGAAATTAAAGTTCATTAGAAGATCGATTTTCCAGCTACTGTGAGCCCATTCCATCAATAGTTCCAACCAGTGCGTGTTTCCTGGAGGATGTAGTGACAGTAGTTCGTGGAGCTGAGTAGAGGTGCTTCCAAGGGAGCCACAACTACAAAATTTGCAGAGATTTTCTTTGAGGGAGAGTGAGTCTCTTGGAAGATTTGCAGAGTTGGGAATTGCAGGTTCTGTGAGAACCGAATTTGTCCTTTCTAGGACCCGTGCAGGGGATTTTTGGGCACAATTAGAAACAGAAAAATGAAGCAGGATTTGAGCTGGATTGGGCAGGACTTTTCCTTACATTCCTGGAGATAATTTTGCAGTGAATTTCCAGCCAATTCGGGGAGAGATTTGGAGAAGAACTACAATAGATTTCTGGGCCAGATGCTAGGCCAAAACTTGGAGAAATTCACACCAAATTTGGGTATTTTTGGGTAGTCAGAATCAGGCCAAAGGATTTCTGGGTTTTGTTGGTTTGGGATTGGGGAGTTTAAATCTGATTTTGTGGAATTTTTGGAGTATATTTGAGGTGCCAAATCACAAATTGCCTCCAACAAAGTTGTAGAAATTTCTGAGCAGAGCATACAACCCCACTTACAGTGAAGATATTCACTCATATTCACCTGGGTATTGAATGCTTGTTGTAGCAAGCCCAAGTGCACTCATTCCACTTCACTTGTACCTAGTTTGACATTGAAAAGTTAATAAAATGACTCAGCTCTATCATTTCTGCTCAATAGTGTTCTGATTTAATTTGCATGTGTGGAGTTTCAGATTTGCATACCTTGTTTAATTGTTGTAGCTAGCTCATGTTTTTTATATTCAATGTATTTCTCTAGTAGAATATTAGAATGATGTACCTAGATGGACCAAGATGCCCCAAAGTTTGTCTTGACCTTGTTTGATGGATAACACCATTTTTCGGAGCCTAGATGGGGATGGCTATCACCGATATGACTTGGGAGGGATAGCACATCCATATTTTATGCCAATGCTTTCTTTTAGAGTTGCCATATCACTCCCACATGCTTGCAAAGAGTGACGTACGGATTCTATTGGATGACATCATGGTGGTGGAGGAACCATTTGGAGATGTATGCATGTAATTGAGGACTTTCTTGAAGTAAGGAGCACTCTTTGACACTTGTCTCAGTTCTTTGATGCATTATTGCATATCTTGGAGATGATGTCATGGTGTAGACTCCTTTTCTCCCATACATGTGGGTTATTTTTGGCATTTAGTTATGTTCTCGAGGTATTTCAAGGTCAGCTTGTGAACTTTGACCTAGTTGAATGCTCAAGTAAACACATTTAGTGGTTTTTCTTTTAATATTAATATAATAAGGCTTCATTACCCTTATATAAATAGGGAGGGGCCTTATTCACCTTTCGTCATCATTCATCATCGCACTTCTCTCTCTTTTGGAAGTATGCATTAGATTTTGCCTCTTTTCTACTTGTACAAAATGTATTTCTATGGTCAAATTGCTCTTGGGAGTGGATTTTCACTTAAATTTGGCTTCTTGAGATTAATTGAGGAGATTCTTGTGGAAATTTTGTAAGTTTATCGCTCATCTTATATTTTGCATGCTATATTGTGTAAATTAGGGTTTCTATATGTTCCATGGCTAAAATTGCTATATTTATCTAGAAATTATGATCCTCTATGCCATGTGAAATTATTTTCCTTGAATCCTCTAAGAGAAATCCTAGTTGTGCATCTCTTAAATCTAAAATCTCCCCATTGAGGAAGCCACTAGGGTTTGTAAGAAGAGGTCTTCGACCTCTCACCCTCTTCAACAAGGTTGTCCTCATTGAATTTCCCCTAGGTAACTCCATTGTTTATTTTGATCAAGGCACTAGTCTAGGTGGTGGTGATAAATTCTTCTATGTTTACAAATTTCTTTTTCTTCTCTCTTAAATTCAAGATATCTAGGGTAATGGTCTCTTTGAAATATTGCTAAAAGAAATTTGATTTGATGTGTTAATTCCCTCTAAGTAGAAATTGCTTTGAATATTTATTAAAAACAAAATATAGTGTTAGTTTTTGTAGCATTGGATGTGTTATAGCCTTGAAATTTTGTGGAGAGGCTAGAATAGATGAGATCTCCAAAATCTAGAAATCATTTTTGGAAATTCCACCTAGAAATGACTTAATTAGATTATTAGTCAGTTTTTAAAATATTTCCTAAGTCTAAACTTAGGGAATATGACTAATTAATCAGAATTAATTAAGTTATGGTGTGAATGTTCTGGAAACTCACACAGATCGACTTCAAGTTAATCCTAGACATCGGTTAAGATCTAATCTTTGTCGTTGAAGTCTCAACATAGGATTATAAGAAGAAGTCGATGGGGCTTGGAGAAATAACTTGAGCAATTCGATTTCATGAGCAGATCAATTTCTTGAGTAGCAACATTTAGTTGCTGGAAAGAGAGCCAGAGAAATAGAAGCAGTGAGAGAGGGGCAAGGACAATGAAGCCGAAGGAAGGATTCCAGTTTCGGTGAGTTCATTTGTAGAGAGGCATAGGAGCCAATTTGAGGTTAACACAAAGCAGTGCAATAGCCTTTAGAGGCAATTTCAAAATTGTTGGGGAGAAGCATAGTTTCAATCAGAAGTTGGGCAGAGGTTCCAGAGGCAAGAAGAGACATTTTCCTAGACAACAACTGACCAAAAGGCTTGAGGAGAAGCTTTTCCAAGCTGAGTGTAGGAGCAACTACGCCAGGGTGACGTAGTGACCGCGCAGAGCCAGTTTGGATGGCTCAATTTGAACTTAGATCGGAGCCTGATTTTCCTGTGGAGTGAGGAAATTCCTCACTATATTTTTCTTACCAGTTTTCCTCTGTAGGATTTCCTGTTTTGGTATCCATTTGTACTCAAATTATTTCACTATTGCATAATAATAAAACCCTCAGCTACTGCACTGGTTTTTCCAAGTTAGGTTTTTCCAAGAATATTGGTCCAAAAATAATTATGTAAATTTATCCTAGCATTTCTTCCAGCTTTTATTTCTTTCATAGTTTTATTTATGTAGGTTGCAATGTGATTGATTTAGTATTTGATGTAGCAAATAGTGAATAAATTGCTAAAAATTAATTTAACAATTAGGAGAATTATTTCATGTTATTGCAATAGGATTCGAGTTGTCGAATTTTCACATGTTATCAGAGCGCAGATGATCAGCCGAAGAGCTCAATAGCGAAGATAGAATGAGTTTCATTGTTTTGGTTGGGTAGCATATCAAAACCCTAGATGCAGCGTAGTCACCTTGGCCAAGAGACCAAATTTCTTGAGGCGATTCGATTTTTCTAATTGTGAGACAGAAAAATTTGATCTCTCTAGATCGAGGGATTCCAGAGGCAAAAGGAGCAACCGAGTATTTTCGTAGAGCATATCTCTAGCTGGACGTAGTGGTTTTGCAACATTTTGCTAGAGCAGAGCTAGCATTGGGTGGAAGAAGAGCACACACTGAGGGAAAATTTTCCTCAGGGAACTTCTAGTCTCAAGAAGTTCAATTTCCTTTGCAGATCAACAGTCGTTGTGAGCAAAGTTTCTCACTCTAGAAGGGAGTGTGAATAGCCTAGCAACAATTGAGAAAAAGGGAAGAGAAGATTTTTGACATTGTTTGAGATGGCCACTACTGGACTTCGAGATTGGGACAGGTTGGATGGTGCTTCTAACTATGTCGTCTGGAAGGCAAGGATGTCCTTCCTTTTGGATGAATATGGCCTGAATCCATTCATAGATGCAGTGGTAGATATCCCCAAGGATGTAGATTAGCTGAAGGAGTACAGAAAGGAGATGGCATGGGCGAAGAGGTTAATCCTTGATGGTGTTCGAGATCACATTGTTTCTCACATAGCTGCAAAGGTACTACCAAAGAGATGTGGGATACACTTTCCACGTTGTACCAAAGCACTTTTGAGCAGCTAAAGATGTACTTAGAGGAGAAGCTGAGATGCACCAGGATGCAGAAAGGGGAACGCATAGACCCCTTCCTCACCAGGATTCAGGAGATCCAGGACTAGCTTGCAGTTGTTGGGGCAGTGCCTCAACCCATAGAGCTAGTGCGATTGGCTCTCAACAGTGTCCCAGAGGAGTCGCAGGTATTTGTCCAAAGTATCTTGGGTAGAGACACCTTACCAAGGTGGGACAAGATGTGGGCCGACTTGCAGCAGGAGGAGTTGAGACGAGACCTAGTAAAGAGCTCCATTAGTGGCAAGAGCAACGGATCGAAGCAGGTGAAGGAGGAGGAGAATGTGTCTCTCGCATCAAAGGTGTTTATTTGGGGTAGCATCATATTTGCTCTAGGCATGAAAATTGGTGGAGAGGCTAAAGAACATGAGATCTCCAAGACCCAGAAATGGTTTGGGCAAATTCTAACCGGTTTGGGAGATATTAAAATAATTAATATTTTTAATGGAGTTCCTAAGGCTAAACTTAGGAAAAATAAAATATTAATGGATATTAATATAAAACTAGGTTAGAAGGTTCCAAAAGTCATGATCAAGCCAAATCTAATCTTAGCCGTTGATTAGAGATTTAATCTCGGTCATTGATGGACCAACAAGAAAAGTATAAGAGGAGGCTTGAGGTTCAGTTGGAGAATACACCAGAGTGATCAGTGATTCATTTGCTAGAGCGGGGTTGCTAAGAAAAAGTGAATTAGTGATCAGCAACGAAGGGCAGTGAGTACGAGATAGAGAGGCAGGGACAATAATGGGAGCCCAGCACAAAAGCGGAGAGAGCGAAAGCATCAGTCAGTCCAGGCTACTTAGAGCCCAGCGGAGGCAGCGCAGAGCCCATAGAGACTGCGCCATCCACGCAAAAGGTAGAGGGAGTGACATAGAGGCTCCCAGAGGCTACACAGTGCCTTAGAGGGCTGATGCAGAAGATCCGAGGGCTAACGCGGTGGCCAGAATGACCAGCGCTGAGATTCAGTTGTGTTGGAGAGGGTTTCGTGGGACAGGTCTTCTGAATAACTATTTCCAGATATAGAGGTATTGCTGCCGTATATTTTTCTCTGTCGAGTGAGCTGGTTTAGGAACCCATTTGTAGTCAAATAAATTTCATAATAATATAACCCTTTGAATAGCTGCACCAGTTTTCCCACATTGGGTTTCTCCGGGGACATTGGTCCAAAAATAACGGTGTCACTTGTGTGCTTGTTTTATTTCAGTTGATGATCTGTATATGTTGATACTGTACCTGTGTTTATTTTCAGTATTTACATAGTAAATAACTTGTTAAGTAATTAAACAAGTAGGAGAAATAAACCAGATAGTATTGGAAGAATTTATAATGGGTTAGACTTAGAAATTCCAACATGGTATTAGAGTGTGGTTGCAAATCATAGGAAAATTGAAGGCATCAGCTGACCAGAGCATTTGTAGTAGATTCAACTGTCCCTAGTGACATAGCTGATCCTTGCAGAAAGAGATAGAGGAAGGAGAGACGCAGAGGGACTGCTTCATCATTCTGGGCCAGAGAAAGACAACACAGAGGGTAAGGGAGGCAGAATCAGGCTCAGGCAGAGCCACGCAGAGGCCAGGAGCGATAATGTAGTTGGTTGGGGAAGTTGATTTGATAGTGCTAGGATTACGTAGAGCCAAGTGGCCCAATCCTTCAGTTTCTAGGGTTTAGGAGGCTGTGGGTATTTTGTGGAGCGAAGCTGGTGGGGTACTGTGTTTAGAACAGTGCCTAACAGGGCAAGACCAAGGGGGGGAATTGCTGTCGAGGCGAAATTCTAGCCAAGGAATTTGGATCAGTGGTGCAGTTGCACAGATGATTGGAGTGGGGCAACTTGACGTTGGCATGGGGGTTTCCAGAAGGGAAATCGAGACTTAGAGGGAATCGAACCGAGAACTTCCAGACGAGAAATTGAGAGACTCATCAGGAGTTGAACAGAGGACTTCTAGGAGGGAAGTAGAGAGACTCAGAGGAGTCGAAAGAAGAGCAGCGAGATGGCCGTGAATGGGCTAAGAGATCAAGATAGGCTAGATGAAGCATCCAACTTTTTGGTCTGGGAGGCCAGGATCTTGTCCATTCTAGACAGACATCGCCTCAAGAGCTTCGTCTCGAGAGTAATAGCTATCCCAATTGACCTGGTAGCTAATAAAAGGTACGAGGAGGCAATGGCTAAGGCTAAGTGCATCATCCTTCATGGGGTCAAGGATCATGTCGTACCACATATTGCCAAGAAGGAAACGACAAAGGAGATGTGAGATTCCTTGAAGACATTGTACCAGCATACTTCCGTGCAGAGGAAGATACTCCTAGAGAATCAGCTAAGGGCATACCAGATGCAGAAGGGAGAGCAGATAGACATCTTCCTTGGTCGATTGAAGGAGATCTGTGACCAACTAACTTCCATAAGGGCCACATCGGATGAGGAATTGATGGTGAGGACCGCACTGAACACAGTTTCCGAGGATTGGGAGGTATTTGTCCAGAGCATACTAGGCAGTACGAGTCTTCTAGATTGGGAAGAACTGTGGGTGGCTCTTCATCAAGAAGAGATCAGACGGTTGACCAAGGCAAGGAGTATTGGAAAAGGGGTCAGGATCAAGAAGGAGGAAGAAGAGGATGCGGCTCTAGCATCTGCGGGAAAGCAGGAGAAGAGAAAGAAGAAGGACCTCTCCAAGGTCAAGTTCTTCTATTGTGGGGAACTAGGTCATTTTGAGAACCATTGTCCTAGGAAGAAGAGTAAGGGAGAGGCTTCAGACTCGAAGGCAATGCCTGCAAAGGCGGAGAAAGAAGTCGAGGAGGAGGACAATTGTGCCATGAGTGCTCATGTGCCACTTGAGAAGAAGTGGGGAGACATCGAGTTGTAGTTAGGAGGACTACAGGCAATGAGGGGCAAGATACTTGAGGTACCCAACCTCTTGGATTATACCTTGCTATGGGAGCCTCGAAGAGGAGTAGCAGGACTGGCGAATGCTAGTAGAGACAAATGTGGATAGAGCGGCAGAGAGTGCTATAGTACAAGAGTCTCGTGACAGCGCAAGGCTAGCAAGCTGCAACAGTGTGAGAGGCACGGGAGTGTTGCACCAGTACAGGATGGCACAGAGAGGTGTGCAATGGTGTGAGATGCAGGGAGTTGTTGCAGCAGCGCAGAGGTCAGTAGAGGGAGCACTTGTTAGTGGCAGAGAGAGCTTCAGCATCGGGAGTGTTTCTAACCTGACAGGGATGTCAAAAGTTGGGTGGATCAGTTACTTACTTCTCAGTAACTAAGTTGCATTGCAGTAGCAGTATGCAGTAGCACGATGCAGCATGATGAGAGGGGATGCAGTGCTAGGAGGATGTACCAGCAACAACATGGATGCAGAGGGAGCTATCGTACGAATGCAGCAGTGGTAGTGGTAGGACCATGGGCAGTAGTACAGGGTGTAACAGTGCAGAGGATTTTGGGTGGGGAGGCCTAGCATCAACACAGGGACCAATGTCGAATAATCAGGGTGATGCTTAGTGTGGAGTATTACTAGAGCACATCGATAAGAGGAAGTGTTGATTTGGGGTAGCATCGGATGTGCCCTAGCCATGAAAATTGGTGTAGAGGCTAAAGAACATGAGATCTCCAAGACCCAGAAATGGTTAGGGTAGATTCTAACTGGTTTGGGAGATATTAAAATAATTAATATTTTTAATGGAGTTCCTAAGTCTAAACTTAGGAAAAATAAAATATTAATGGGTATTAATATAAAAATGGGTTAAAAGTTCCAAAAGTCATGGATCAAGCCAAGTATAATCTTAGCCGTTGATTAGAGATTTAATCTCGGTTGTTGATGGACCAACGAGAAAAGTATAAGAGGAGGCTTGAGGGTCAGTTGGAGAATACACCAGAGTGATCAGTCATTCATTTTGCTAGAGCGGGGTTGCTAAGAAAAAGTGAATTAGTGATCAGCAATGAGGGGCAGTGAGTACAAGGTAGAGAGGTAGGGACAATATTGGGATACCATCACAAAAGCGGAGAGAGCGAGAGCATCAGTCAGTCTAGACTACGCAGAGGCAGCGCAGAGCCTAGAGAGAATGCGTCATCCACGCAGAGGGAAAAGGGAGTGATGCAGAGGCTGTGCAGTGCCTCAGAGGGCTGATGTAGAGGGTCCAAGGGCTGATGCAGTGGCCAGAAGGGCCAACGCAGAGCTTTAGTTGTGTTGGAGAGGGTTTCGTGGGACAAGTTTTCTGAATACCTGTTTCCAGATATAGAGTTATTGTTGCCGTATATCTTTCTCTATTAGGTGAGCCGGTTTAGGCACCTAGTTGTACTTAGATAAACTGCATAATAATATAACCCTCTGAATAGCTGCACCGATTTTCCCGCATTGGGTTTTTTTGGGGACATTGGTCCAAAAATAACGGTGTCACTTGTGTGCTTGTTTTCTTTCAGTTGATGATCTGTAGATGTTGATACTGTACTTGTGTTTATTTTCAGTATTTACATGGTAAATAACTTGTTAAGTAATTAAACAAGTAGGAGAAATAAACTAGATAGTACAGGAAGAATTTCTAGCGGGTTAGACTTAGAAATTCCAACAGAAGGGTCCCAGTCAGGGATGGGGGGAGTAGTGAAAGAAGAATAAGGACCTTTCAAAAGTCAAGTGCTTCAAATGTGGTGAGCTTGGTCACTACATTACCCCATGTCCTCTTAGGAAGAAGGACAAGGAGGAGAAGCAGGACCAGCAGGCAGCATCAACAGAGATTGATAGGCTGTCCTCGAGGTTGGAGGAAGACTTTGCCACGTTTGTTGACATACCCCCAGGAGTCAAGTGGGGTGACTTGGTGTTGTAGCCCCAGAGTACTTCAGTTGGGTAGGATTCTTGAGGAGGTCCACCTCTTGAATCAATACCTTGCTATGGGAGCCCGCAATATTTAGTAGAAGGGCGGATCAGTGATAGTAGATGCAATCAGATGCTAGCGTGACAAAAGTAGAGTCTAGTTGCAACAGGCCGGGCAAGATGATTTCGCCTCATTCACTCACCAGTGAGAGGGTTCTGCCTGCAAGGACAAAACCAAATCCCTTTCAATTTACTTATTGGGTGGGGGGGCGGTGGTCGAGCCCTCTCCTTAACAGTCGAGCGTTCATTACCTCACCCTGCCGGGGGCATGATGGCGGCCCGTTGGTCAAACGTTGCGAAGCATAGTGCAGGGTTGGCAGCAGTGTAGGTGGCACAGTGTAGAGTCAACAATAATGCAAATTCTTTTGTGAAAATACAGATACTGGTAGCAGTCGGAGACTCAGGAGACAGATGCATCATACTGATCACAGTTGATTAAGTATTTAGGATGCTTTTCAGTTGCAGATGTTGTTGTTGCAACAGTAACAGATGAAGAGGGAGTTGTAGTGCAGATGCAGTGTTGGCCGCAATTTAGCAGGGTCAACAACAACAAAGATGCAACACACATCAGAGTTGTGCAGTAGTTGGTGGGCAGCAGTAGCCAGACATCAACAGCGTGACAGGAGATAATGCAGAGACAAGGTGTTTCTGTAGGGGGCAACAACTCTAGAACACATTCCTCGCTAAGAGGGAGTCTTAGTTTTTGTAGCATCGGATGTGTTCTAGCCTTGAAATTTTGTGGAGAGGCTAGAATACACGAGATCTCTAAATCCTAGAAATCATTTTTGGAAATTCCACATAGAAATGACTTAATTAGATTATTAGTTAGTTTTTTAAGTATTTCCTAAGTCTAAACTTAGGGAATATGACTAATTAATTAGAATTAATTATGTTATGGTGTGAATGTTCTAGAAACTCACATGGATCAACCTCAAGTTAATCCTAGCCATAGATTAAGATCTAATCTTGGTCGTTCAAGTCTCAATAGAGGATTATAAGAAGAAGTCGATGGGGTTTGGAGAAATCACTTGAGCAATTCAATTTCATGAGTAGATCGATTTCCTGAGTAGCAACATTCAGTTTCCAGAAAGAGAGCCAGAGAAATCGAAGCAGTGAGAGAGGGGCAGGGACAATGAAGACAGAGGAAGGATTCCAGTTCCGCTGAGTGCATTTACAGAGAGGCAGAGGAGCCATAGTGAGGTTGACGCAGAGCAACGTAGTAGCCTATAGAGACAATTTCGAAATTGGAGGGGAGAAGCAAAGTTTCAGTGCCAGAAGCTGGGCAGAGGTTCCAGAGGCTAGGAGAGACATTTTCCCAAACAAAAGCTGACCAAACAGCTTGAGGAGAAGTTGTTTCGAGCAGAATGTAGGAGAAATTGCATTAGGGTGGCAAAGTGACTGCACAGATCCAGTTTGGACCACTCAATTTGAGTTGAGGTCAGAGCCCAGATTTGCCTGTGGAGTGAGGAAATTCCTCACTATATTTTCTTAACAGTTTTCCTCTCTAGGATTGTCAGTTTCGGCATATAGTTGCACTCAGATAATTTCACTGTTGCATAATAATAAAACCCTCAACTGCTGAACCGGTTTTCCCAAGTTGGGTTTTTCCGGGGACATTGGTCCAAAAATAACTATGTAAATTTATGTGTGTGTGCTAGCATTTCTTCCAACGTTTATTTCTTCCGCAATTCCATTTTGTAGGTTGCAGTGTGATTGATTCAATATTTGCGGTAGAAAATAGTAAACAAATTGTTAAAAATAAATTTAACAATTAGGAGAATTATTTCCAGTTACTGCAATAGGATTCGGGTTGCCAAATTTTCACATCTAACACTTTTTGCATGTTAAAACCCTATTTCTAGAGCTAACATCATCACTATATTGTTGTTTTCTACATGTTTTAGGCTCAACCTTGCATATCTAATTGATAGTCTTGATCCTTTGTTGACTAATCACTGAAAGACGGTTTCTTATGGTTATATGACATCAAATTCCCTATCATTGAATATTTGTCAAACCCTAACTTATAGCAGCCCTTTTCTTTGCTTAAGTGGTCTAGGGATGGAGTATGTGTGCTTTGGAAAAGACAATCTTAGCCCTTCTGACTCCACCAGTACCTTATCAAAATGATTAGACATTTCCATCACCTTAAACCCTCGTTGAATATCCTCTAGGTCATCCGTATGTAGAAAATACTCCCTTGTGGTTCAATATACCACTAAATAGTTGGAGTCAGGATGCTAAGGTGATGGTGGTGGCCAATCTCGTGTTACCACTAGGTTTAGAGGCGTTAGCAATAGAAAATTTCAATGAAGTCTAAGAAGCGAGTGAAGGTGAGAAGAAGAGAAGGAAGGAGAGGCAACAAAGGTAGGGATGAAATAGTGGAGGAAATAGATGTGAGAGGTAGTGAAGCTAGGAATGAAAAACTAAACCAAAGAGGCAAAAGGTGACAACATTAGAGATTAACAACTAAAACCAAGAATTAAAATGTGGCGACAATAGTTTAGATAGAAAATGAAAGAGGTGTGAATCAACAACTCGAGAGCTTAAATAGTGAAGGAAAGAAGTAAATGGTAATGATGCTAGTTTTGAACCAGGGAAGGCAAGAGCCGAGTGGAAGGAGGAATTGAGGAATGATTGAGGAAATGAACCCATAACTTCAGTCTATGGGATGTGACAACCAAGACCAAATTCCCTAGTAGGCAAAGGAGAGGCAAGGTGATTGGTCCCATTAAAGGAGAAGTCATCTCAAGTCGGGCCCTACCTCAGAGAACGACCTAGTGAGACCCATTAGTAGTGATCTACATAGAAAAGGGGTGACCAAAAGGAAACAAAGGGAGATGTTATAGAAGGAGGTTTTCCCCAAGTGGATTAGGAAGGAAAGGAACAGAAAGAAGAAAGGGTTGATGAGCAAAAGTATGAATGGGAGTGCCATTAATTTCTTGAGAAATGCTATAGGTAAGAGGCCTAGGGGTGTGTAACAATGATCACATCCTAAAATGAAGATTCACTCAACTTTGTAAAGCATATTAATTATGGAAACCTTATGAGGCTAGTAAAATCCACAAGCCACTAGAGAAAGGTTAGGACTAGAAGGCAAGGTTTTCCTTCAACATTCAATGGGTAAGGGAAGGAGAAGAATAGTAAGGTGAATAATGCATCATGGGGCACGAAAAGACAAGAGAGGGGAAAGAATGGGGTGGCTCAAAATCGCATGGCAAGCACGAGAGAGAACTGACATAGGGAGACTAAGAGAGAACAAGAATGATGAACAAGGGAATAGGAGATAGAAGTATTTTCTGACTATCTTTGGCAATAGCTCCAACCCAATGAGAAGTATAGGGACAATCAATATTGACAAGACTAATAGTTGGGTTTTAGGTAAGTTCATTTTGTGAAACCCTATACAATACACCGAGAGGAAGGTATCTAGATCAATCTCTTTCAATGAGATAACTAACCTAAGTGCTAGAAATGAGAGAGAGTAGGACCAAAGGAAACTAACCTTGTGGCCCCAAAATTTCCCCCCTAGAGATGAGCATTTATCCTTGAGCAAATTCCACATGATATACAGCCTCTTAACAATACTTTAGATGTTGAAACACTGAGCTTGAAATACTAGGCATTGGACTTTTTGATGATGTACCTAGATGGACCCAAGATCCCCCAAACCTTGCCTTGACCTTGTTTAATGGATGATACCTTATTTCAAAGCCTAGATGGGGATGGCTATCACCGAGATGACATGGGAGGGATAGTACATCCATATTTCATGCAATTTCTTTCTTTTAGAGGTGCCGCGTCACTCCCACATGTTTGCAAAAAATGAGGTAGGGATTCTATTGGATGATGTCATGGTGGTGGAGGCACCTTTTGGAGATGTATGCATGAAATTGAGGACTTTCTTGGAGTAAGGAGCACTCTTGGACCCTTGTCTCAGTTCTTTGTTGCCTTATTGCATATTCTATAGGATGATGTAATGGTGGAGACTCCTTTTCTGCGACAAGTGTGGGATATTTTTGGCATTTTGTTATATTCTCGAGTTATTTTAGGGTCAACTTGTGAACTTTGACCTATTTGAATGCTTAGGTAAACACTTTTAGTGGTTTTCTTTTAATATTAATATAATAAGGCTTGGTCAACCTTATATAAATAGAGAGGGGCCTTATTCACCTTTCATCATCATTCATTATCGCTCTTCTCTCTCTTTGGGAAGTGTGCATTAGATTTTTCCTATTTTATACTTGCATGAAATGTAGATCTATGGTGAAATTGCTCTTGGTGATGGATTTTTTGTTGAAGTTGGCTTCTTGAGATTGATTGAGGAGATTCTTGTGGAATTTTTGTAAGTTTATTGCTCATCTTCTATATTTTGCATGCTATATTGTGCAAATTATGGTTTCTGCATGTGCCATAGTTAAAATTGTTGTGTTTGTCTAGAAATTGTGATCCTCTATGCCATGTGAAATTGATTTCTTTGAATCCTTTAAGAGAAATCCCAGTTTTGCATCTCTCAAATCTGAAATATCCCTATTAGGGAAGCTACTAGGTTTCGTAAGAAGAGGATTTACACCTCACCCTCTTAAACAAGGATGTCCTCATTGACTTTTGCCTAGGCAACTCCATTGTACATTCCCATCAAGGCACTAGTCTAGGTGGTGGTGATAAATGTTTCTGATTTTACAAATTTCTCTTTCTTCTCTCTTAAATTCAAGATATATAGGGTTAGGGCATCTTTGAAATATTGCTAAAAGTAATTTTATTTGATGTGTTCATTCCCTCTAAGTAGCAATTGCATTAAATATTTGGTAAAAAGCAAAATCTAGCAATTTGTGCATCTTAAAATCTTATTTTTAGGGCTGACATCATCACTATATTGTTGTTTTCCACATGTTTCAGCCATAACATCTCAATCGAAAAACCTTAGCTTTGCATATCTAATCGATAATCTCGATTATTTGTTGATTAATCACTATAAGATTGTTTCTTGTGGCTGTTATATGACATCACATGCCCTATCATTGAATATTTGTCAAACCCTAACTCATAGCATCCCTATTCTTTTCTTAAGTGGTCTAGGGCTGGAATGTTGAAATGTGTATCTTGGGTGGTACTCCCATGACCCCCGGGGTATTGGGTTTGTGATAAGTTGACCCACGAAAATGAATCTTTGTGGGAAATGTACCTAAATGGCGGGATTTGTACCCTAAGTCATGGACGAAAGACCCAAGGAGGAAATGATTGTTTATTCATTAAAAGCATGAGTGACAACTTTGAAGGGATAAGGGGCACCTAGGGCTTCAATGGAGTGGAAAAAAATAAACGAAAATAATTTTTATTCCTTATGAAAATACTGTTTAACATGTTTACTTAGGTCAGCTTGGTTTTGGAGACATTACCCTTGGTGAAAAGTCATTCCACCATGAACACTATAAGGAGTAAAGATGAGCTCGTTTAGGATCAATCGAAGCAGTGAGAGAGGGGCAGGGACAGTGAAGTCGGAGGAAGGATTCCAATTCTGGTGAGTGCATTTACAGAGAGGCAGAACAACCATAGTGAGGTTGACGTAGAGCAGCGCAGTAGCCTATAGAGGCAATTTCGAAATTGGTGGGGAGAATCAAATTTTCAGTGCCAGAAGCTGGGCAGAGTTTCGAGAGGCTAGGAGAGACATTTTCCCAGACAACAGTTGACTAGACGGCTTAAGGAGAAGTTGTTTCATGCTGAATGCATGAGAAACTGCGCTAGGGTGATAGAGTGACTGCACAGACCCAGTTTGGACGGCTCAATTTGAGCTGAGGTCAGAGCCCGGATTTGCCTGTGGAGAGAGGAAATTCCTCACTATATTTTCTTACCAATTTTCCTCTGTAGGATTGCCAGTTTCGGCATCTAGTTGCACTCAGATTATTTCATTGTTGCATAATAATAAAACCCTCAACTGCTGCACCGATTTTCCCAAGTTGGGTTTTTCTAGGGACATTGGTCCAAAAATAACTGTGTAAATTTATGTGTGTGTGCTAGCATTTCTTCTAGCGTTTATTTCTTCCGCAATTTTATTTTGTAGGTTGCAATGTGTTTGATTCAGTATTTGCTGTAGAAAATAGTAAATAAATTGTTAAAAATTAATATAACAATTAGGAGAATTATTTCTAGTTACTGCAATAGGATTCGGGTTGCCGAATTTTCACATCTAGTACTTTTTGCATGTTAAAACCCTATTTATAGGGCTAACATCATCACTATATTGTTTTTTTCTAAATGTTTTAGCGTCAACCTTGCATATCTAATTGAAAGTCTTGATCCTTTGTTGACTAATCATTGTAAGATGATTTCCTATGGTTATATGACATCAAATTCCCTATCATTGAATATTTGTCAAACCCTAAATTATAGCAGCCCTTTTCTTTGCTTAAGTGGTCTAGGAATGGAGTACTTGTGCTTTGGAAAAGACTATCTTAGCTCTTCTGACTCCACCAGTACCCTATCAAAATTATTAGACATTTCCATCACCTTAAACCCTCCTTGTTGAATATCCTCTAGGTCATCAATATGTAGAAAATCCTCCTTTGTGGTTCAATATACCACTAAATAGTTGGAGTCAGGATGCTAAGATGACAGTGGTGGCCAATCTCTTGTTACCATGAGGTCTAGAGGCGTTAAAAATAGAAAATATCGATAAAGTCTAAGAAGCGAGTGAAGGTGAGAAGAAGAGAAGGAAGGAGAGGAAACAAAGGTAGGGATGAACTAGTGGAGGAAATATATGTGATAGGTAGTGAAGCTAGGACTGAAAAACTAAACCAAAGAGGCAAAAGGTGACAACATTAGAGATTAACAACTAAAACCAAGAATTAAAAGGTGGCGACAATAGTTTAGATAGCAAATGAAAGAGGTGTGAATCAACAACTCGGGAGCTTAAATAGTGAAGGAAAGAAGAAAATGGTAATGATGCTAGTTTTGAACTGCGGAAGGCAAGAGCCGAGTGGAAGGAGGAATTGAGGAATGGTTGAGGAAATGAACCCATAGCTGCAGTCTATGGGATGTGACAACCAAGACCAAACTCCCAAGTAGGCAAAGGAGAGGCAAGGTGATTGGTCCCATTAAAGGAGAAGTCATCTCGAGTCGAGCCCTACTCGAGAGAACGACCTAGAGAGACCCATTAGTAGTGATCTACATAGGAAAGGGGTGACCAAAAGGAAACAAAGGGAGATGCTATAGAAGGAGGTTTTCCCCAAGTGGATTAGGAAGGAAAGGAAAAGAAAGGAGAAAAGGTTGATGAGCAAAAGTATGAATGGGATTGCCATTAATTTCTTGAGAAATGCTATATATAAGAGGCCTAGGGGTGTGTAATAGTGATCACATCCCAAAATGAAGCTTCACTCAACTTTGTAAATCATATTAATTATGGAAACCTTATGAGGCTAGTAAAATCCACAAGCCACTAGAGAAAGGTTAGGGCTAGAAGGCAAGGTTTTCCTTCAACATTCAATGGGTAAGGGAAGGAGAAGAAGAGTAAGGTGAATAACACATCATGGGGCATGAAAAGACAAGAGAGGGGAAAGCATGGGGTGGCTTAAAATGGTCAGGGTAGGTGCAAGTAGGAAGAGAAATCGCTTGGCAAGCAGGAGAGAGAACTAACGTAGGGAGACTAAGAGACAACAAGAATGATGACCAAGGGAATAGGAGATAGAAGTATTTTCTAACTATCTTTGACAATAGCTCCAACCCAATGAGAAGTTTAGGGACAATCAATATTGATGTGACTAATAGTTGGGTTTTAGGTAAGTTCATTTTGGGAAACCCTATACAATACATCGAGAGGAAGGTGTCTAGATCAATCTCTTTCAATGAGATAACTAACCTAAGTGATAGAAATGAGAGAAGAGAGAACCAAAACAAACTAACCTTGTGGCCCCAAGATTTCCCCCCTAGAGATGAGCGTTCATCCTTGAGAAACTTCCACATGATATAGAGCCTCTTAACAATACTCCAGATGTTGAACGGTTGAGCCTGAAATACTAGGCATTGGACTTTTCGATGATCTACCTAGATGGACCCAAGATGCCCCAAACCTTGCCTTGACCTTGTTTAATGGATGACACCTTATTTCGAAGCCTAGATGGGGATGGATATCATCGAGATGACATGGGAGGGATAGTACATCCATATTTGATGCCAATGCTTTCTTTTAGAGGTGCCATGTCACTCCCACATGTTTGTAAAGAGTGAGGTAGGGATTCTATTGGATGATGTAATGGTGGTGGAGGCACCATTTGGAGATGTATGAATGCAATTGAGGAATTTCTTGGAGTAAGGAGCACTCTTGGACCCTTGTCTCAGTTCTTTGGTGCCTTATTGCATATTCTATAGGATGATTTAATGGTGGAGACTCCTTTTCTGCGACAAGTGTGGGATATTTTTGGCATTTTTTTATATTCTTGAGTTATTTCAAGGTCAACTTGTGAACTTTGACCTAGTTGAATGCATAGGTAAATACTTTTAGTGGTTTTCTTTTAATATTAATATAATAAGGCTTGGTTACCCTTATATAAATAGAGAGGGGCCTTATTCACTTTTCATCACCATTCATTGTCCCACTTCTCTCTCTTTGGGAAGTGTGCATTAGATTTTTCCTATTTTATACTTGCACAAAATGTAGATCTATGGTGAAATTGCTCTTGGAGGTGGATTTTTTCTTGAAGTTGGCTTCTTGAGATTGATTAAGGAGATTCTTGTGGAATTTTTTTAATTTTATTGCTCATCTTCCATATTTTGCATGCTATATTGTGCAAATTATTGTTTCTGCATGTGCCATAGTTAAAAATGTTGTGTTTATCAAGAAATTGTGATCCTCTATGCCATGTGAAATTTTTTTCTTTGAACCCTTTAAGAAAAATCGCAGTTTTGCATCTCTCAAATCTAAAATATCCCTATTAGGGAAGCCGCTAAGGTTTGTGAGAAGAGGATTTACACCTCTCACCCTCTTAAACAAGGTTGTCCTCATTGAATTTTTCCTAGGTAACTCCATTGTACATTTCCATCAAGGCACTAGTCTAGGTGGTGGTGATAAAGGCTTCTGATTTTACAAATTTCTCTTTCTTTTCTATTAAATTCAAGATATCTAGGGTTAGGGCCTCTTTGAAATATTGCTAAAAGTAATTTTATTTGATGTGTTCATTCCCTCTCAGTAGGAATTGCATTAAATATTTATTAAAAAGCAAAATCTAGCAATTTGTGCATCTTAAAACCTTAATTATTGGGTTGACATCATCACTATATTGTTGTTTTCTACATGTTTCACCCATAACATCTCAATCGAAAATCCTTAGCTTGGCATATCTAATCGAGAGTCTTGATTCTTTGTTGATTAATCACTATAAGATTGTTTCTTGTGGCAGTTATATGACATCATACGCCCTATCATTGAATATTTGTCAAACCCTAACTCATAGCATCCCTATTATTTACTTAAGTGGTCTAGGGATGGAATGTTGAAATGTGTATCTTGGAAGGTACTCTCACAACCCCTGGGGTATTGGGTTTGAGATAAGTTGACCCACGAAAATGAATCTTTGTGGGAAATGTACCTAAGTGGTGGGATTTGTACCCAAACTCGTGGACGGAAGACCCAAGGAGGAAAATGATTGTTCATTCATTACAAGCATGAGTGACAACCTTGAAGGGATAAGGGGTACCTAGAGCTTTGATGGAGTGGCAAAAAATAAACAAAAATAATTTTTATTCCTTATGAAAATAGTGTTTAAGCATGTTGACTTAGGTCGGCTTGGTTTTGGAGACATTACCTTTGGTGAAAAGTCATTCCACCATGAACACTATAAGGAGTAAAGATGAGCTCCTTCAGGATCAATCGAAGCAGTGAGAGAAGGGTGGGGACAGTGAAGCTGGAGGAAGGATTCCAGTTCTGGTGAGTGCATTTACAGAGAGGCAAAGGAGCCATAGTGAGGTTGACGCAGAGCAGCACAATAGCCTATAGAGACAATTTCGAAATTCGTGGGGAGAAGAATAGTTTGAGTGCCAAAAGCTGGGCAGAGGTTCGAGAGGCTAGTAGAGACATTTTCCCAGAAATCAACTGACCAGACGGCTTGAGGAGAAGTTGTTTCAAGCTGGGTGCAGGAGAAATTGCACTCGGATGACAAAGTGACTGCACAGATCCAGTTTGGACGGCTCAATTTGAGTTGAGGTCAGAGCCCGGATTTGCCTGTGGAGTGAGGAAATTCCTCACTAGATTTTCTTACCAGTTTTTCTTTGTAGGATTGCCAGTTTCAGTATCCAGTTGCACTCAGATTATTTCGCTGCTGCATAATAATAAAACCCACAATTGTTGCATCGGTTTTCCCAAGTTGGGTTTTTCCAGGGACATTGGTCAAAAAATAACTGTGTAAATTTATGTCTGTGTGCTAGCATTTGTAATATCCCTAACCCGGAATATACCTCAAACCCTAGCAAAATTCCAACCAAATATGTGCAAATGATATAATAACCCAAAAATGACAAAATAACAGTGGTACAAAATGTAATAATGTAAACAGGAAATATAAGCAGATACTCAAAAATGCAGCGTGAAATGCTAAGCCATTTTATTATACTGAGCAATAAAATGAGTACAGGAGGTGATCAGAAAGATGGCACCTCAACTAGCACAAGGCAAGTGAAGAAATACTCTCAGAATAACAAAGAATGGCCTCTCTGCGTGGATGCTGCTAGAGAATTGTCGTACTGCTGCTACTGCTAGAAAACAAATGATGATTTGGGGCTGATCCCCTCCTCGGAAAATACTGATACTTTGGAATCGGGCTCTACTCAAGAAACCCAAAAAAAACTAGAAAGCTCTCCTGGAATAGCCGACCCCCGAAAATCACCCCCTTGGGGTTCTGCGCAGTTTCTCAAAGCTCTGTGCTGGCACTGAAGGAAACCCCTCTCAACTCTGCCTGAAACTCTGCCTGAAATCCTCTAATAGACAAGGGCTGGTCCCTTGCTCAATCACCCAACGTAAATCCTCCTGCAAAACCCCCAATCCAACACTACTGCCAGAAAGAACTACGTCCCTCTCTCAGTACTACGCAGTCCTCCAAAACGCTGATGAAACTGCTGCTAAAATGCTGATAAAACTACTGTTGAAATGCCAATGGAAATACCTTGCCCAAGCAGGCACTCGAAGTCCCCCGGGGCTAAGGGTGAGATCTCCGAACGGAGACACTCGATGCACTAAACAGTGCTGCAGACTAGCTAAACAGCCAGCATGCTCAGAAGTCGAAACGATTAGCTCAAAATGCACATAATTGAATGATCCAAATGAGGGGGTTTCTCTCTCTTTTATAGCCTTTGCCCCTCTCAATACCAAGGCTCACCTCCTCCTGCGTGATTCCCCTCTTGCCACGTGTTCCTTCCCTCCTGCGCAGTTCCTCCATGTGTCTGCGTGGGCTCCATTTCTGCGTCCCCCTTTGGCCCCCTTGGCTCCCCTTTAAGTCACAATGTTGTGATACCTAGGAAGTGACTTTTTATTCTAAAAGTGAGTTATGTCCCCCTTCCTCACTTTTTATTTACAAATAATTATAGAAGGAAAAAATTGAACAAAATCGAATATTCCAATTAGCCATGGCTAATTAGGAATATTACAGCATTTCTTCAAGCGTTTACTTCTTCCACAGTTTTATTTTGTAGTTTGCAGTGTGATTGATTCAATATTTGTTGTAGAAAATAGTAAATAAATTGTTAAAAAATAATTTAACAATTAGGAGAATTATTTCCAGTTACTGCAATAGGATTCAGGTTGCCGAATTTTCACATCTAGCACTTTTTGCATGTTAAAACCCTATTTCTAGGGCTAACATCATCACTATATTGTTGTTTTCTACATGTTTTAGGCTCAACCTTGCATATCTAATTGATAGTATTGATCCTTTGTTGACTAGTCAAACCCTAACTTATAGCAGCCCTTTTCTTTGCTTAAGTGGTCAAGGGATGGAGTACTTGTTCTTTGGAAAAGACTATCTTAGCCCTTCTGACTCCACCAGTACCCTATCAAAATGATTAGACATTTCCATCACCTTAAACCCTACTTGTTGAATATCCTCTAGGTCATCCATATGTAGAAAATCCTCCCTTGTGGTTCAATATACCACTAAATAGTTGGAGACAGGATGTTAAGGTGACAGAGGTGGCCAATCTCTTGTTACCAGGAGGTCTAGAGGCATTAACAGTAGAAAATATCGATGAAGTCTAAGAAGCGAGTGAAGGTGAGAAGTAGAGAAGGAAGGAGAGGCAACAAAGGTAGGGATGAAATAGTGGAGGAAATAGATGTGAGAGGTGGTGAAGCTAGGACTGAAAAACTAAACCAAAGAGACAAAAGGTGACAACATTAGAGATTAAAAACTAAAACCAAGAATTAAAAGGGGGTGACTAGAAGGCAATGCTTTCCTTCAACATTCACTGGGTAAGGGAAGGAGAAGAAGAGTAAGGTGAATAACACATCATGGGGCATGAAAAGACAAGAGAGGGGAAAGCATGGGGTGGCTCAAAATGGTCAGGGTAGGTGCAAGTAGGAAGAGAAATCGCATGGCACGTAGAAGAGAGAAATGACATAGGGAGACTAAGAGAGAACAAGAATGATGAACAAGGGAATAGGAGATAGAATGATTTTCTGACTATCTTTAACAATAGCTCCAACCCAATGAGAATTTTAGGGACAATAATTATTGATGTGACTAATAGTTGGGTTTTAGGTAAGTTCATTTTGGGAAACGCTATACAATACACCGAGAGGAAGGTGTCTAGATCAATCTCTTTCAATGAGATAACTAACCTAAGTGCTAGAAATGAGAGAGAGGAGAACTTAAGCAAACTAACCTTGTGGCCCCAACATTCCCCCCTAGAGATGAGCGTTCATCCTTGAGAAAATTCCACATGATATAGAGCCTCTTAACAATACTCCAGATGTTGAAACACTGAGCTTGAAATACTAGGCATTGGACTTTTCGATGATGTACCTAGATGGATCCAAGATGCCCCAAACCTTGCTTTGACCTTGTTTAATGGATGACACCTTATTTCAAAGCCTAGATGGGGATGGCTATCACTGAGATGACATGGGAGGGATAGTACATCCATATTTGTTTCCAATTATTTCTTTTAGAGGTGCCATGTCACTCCCACATGTTTGCAAATACTAAGGTAGGGATTCTATTGGATGATGTCATGTTGGTGGAGGCACCATTTGGAGATGTAAGCATGCAATTGAGGACTTTCTTGGAGTAAGGAGCACTCTTGGACCCTTGTCTCAGTTCTTTGGTACCTTATTGCATATTCTGTAGGATGGTGTAATGGTGGAGACTCCTTTTCTGCGACAAGTGTGGGATATTTTTGGCATTTTGTTATATTCTCGAGTTATTTCAAGGTCAACTTGTGAATGTTGAACTAGTTGAATGCTTAGGTAAACACTTTTAGTGGTTTTCTTCTAATATTAATATAATAAGGATTGGTTGCCCTTATATAAATAGAGAGGGGCCTTATTCACTTTTCATCATCATTCATTGTCGCACTTCTCTCTCTTTGGGAAGTGTGCATTAGATTTTGCCTATTTTCTACTTTCACGAAATGTAGATCTATGGTGAAATTGCTCTTGGAGGTGGAGTTTTGCTTGAAGTTGGCTTCTTGAGATTCTTGTGGAATTTTTTAAAGTTTATTGCTCATCTTCTATATTTTGCATGCTATATTGTGCAAATTATGGTTTCTGCATGTGCCATAGTTAAAATTGTTGTGTTTGTCTAGAAATTGTGATCCTATATGCCATGTGAAATTGTTTTCTTTGAACCCTTTAAGAGAAATCCCAGTTTTGCATCTCTCAAATCTAAAATATCCCTATTAGGGAAGCCACTAGGGTTTGTAAGAAGAGGATTTACACATCTCACCCTCTTAAACAAGGTTGTCCTCATTGACTTTTGCCTAGGTAACTCCATTGTACATTTCCATCAAGGCACTAGTCTAGGTGGTGGTGATAAAGGCTTCTGATTTTACAAATTTCTCTTTCTTCTCTCTTAAATTCAAGATATACAGGGTTAGGGCCTCTTTGAAATATTGCTAAAAGTAATTTTATTTGATGTGTTCATTCCCTCTATGTAGGAATTGCATTAAATATTTATTAAAAAGCAAAATCTAGCAATTTGTGCATCTTAAAACTTTATTTGTAGGGCTGATGTCATTACTAAATTGTTGTTTTCTACATGTTTCAGCCATAACATCTCAATCGAAAACACTTAGCTTTGCATATCTAATTGATAGTCTTGATTCTTTGTTGATTAATCACTATAAGATTGTTTCTTGTGGCTGTTATATGACATCACACGCCCTATCATTGAATAATGTCAAACCCTAACTCATAGCATCCCTATTCTATTCTTAAGTGGTCGAGGGATGGAATGTTGAAATGTGTATCTTGGGAGGTAATCTCACAACCCCCGGGGTATTGGGTTTGTGATAAGTTGACCCACGAAAATGAATCTTTGTGGGAAATGTACCCTAAGTGGTGGGTTTTGTACCCAAAGTCGTGGTCGGAAGACCCAAGGAGGAAATGATTGTTTATTCATTACAAGCATGATTGACAACCTTGAAGGGCTAAGGGGCACCTAGGGCTTCAAAGGAGTGGCAAAAAATAAACGAAAATAATTTTTAGTCCTTATGAAAATAGTGTTTAAGCATGTTGACTTAGGTCGGCTTGGTTTTGGAGACATTACCCTTGGTGAAAAGTCATTCCACCATGAACACTATAAGGAATAAAGATGAGCTCGTTCACGATCAATCGAAGCAATGAGAGAGGGGCAGGGACAATGAAGCTGGAGGAAGGATTCCAGTTATGTTGAGTGCATTTACAAAGAGGCAGAGGAGCCACAATGAGGTTGACGCAAAGCAGCGCAGTAGCTTATAGAGGCAATTTCGAAATTGGTGGGGAGAAGCAAAGTTTCAGTGCTAGAAGTTGGGCAGAGGTTCCAGAGGCTAGGAGAGACATTTTCCCAGACAACAATTGACTAGATGGCTTGAGGAGAGGTTGTTTCAAGCTGAGTGTCGGAGAAATGGCGCTAGGGTGATAGAGTGAATGCACAAATCCAGTTTGGACGGCTCAATTTGAGTTGAGTTCAGAGCCTGAATTTGCCTATGGAGTGAATAATTCCTCACTAGATTTTCTTACCATTTTTCCTCTGTAGGATTGCCAGTTTCGGCATCCAGTTTCACTCAGATTATTTCACTGCTGCATAATAATAAAACCCTCAACTGCTGCACCAGTTTTCCCAAGTTGAATTTTTCTGGGACATTGGTCCAAAAATAACTGTGTAAATTTGTGTGTGTGTTCTAGCATTTCTTCCAACGTTTATTTCGTCTACAGTTTGATTTTGTAGGTTGCAGTGTGATTGATTCAGTATTTTCTATAGAAAATAGTAATAAATTGTTAAAAATTAATTTAACAATCAGGACAATTATTTCAAGTTACTGCAATAGGATTCGGGTTGCCAAATTTTAACATCTAGCACTTTTTGCATGTTAAAACCCTATTTCTAGGGCTAACATCATCATTATATTGTTGTTTTCTACATGTTTTAGCCTAACCTTGCATATCTAATTGATAGTCTTGATCCTTTGTTGACTAATCAATGTAAGACGGTTTCTTTGCTGAAGAGGTCTAGTGATGGAGTACTTGTGCTTTGGAAAAGACTATCTTATCTCTTTTGACTCCACCAGTACCCTATCAAAATGATTAGACATTTCCATCACCTTAAACCCTCCTTGTTGAATATCCTCTAGGTCATCCATATGTAGAAAAGCCTCCCTTGTGGTTCAATATACCACTAAATAGTTGGAGTCAGGATGCTAAGGTGACAGTGGTGTCCAATCTCTTGTTACCACGAGGTCAAGAGGCGTTAACAATAGAAAATATCGATGAAGTCTAAGAAGCCAGTGAAGTTGAGAAGAAGAGAAGGACAGAGAGGCAACAAAGGTAGGGATGAACTAGTGGAGGAAATAGATGTGAGAGGTAGTGAAGCTAGGACTAAAAAACTAACCAAAGAGGCAAAAGGTGACAACATTAGAGATTAACAACTAAAACAAAGAATTAAAAGGTGGTGACAATAGTTTAGATAGCAAATGAAAGAGGTGTGAATCAACAACTCAGGAGCTTAAATAGTTTTGAACTGGGGAAGGAAAGAGCCGAGTGGAAGGAGGAATTGAGGAATGGTTGAGGAAATGAACCGATAGCTGCAGTCTATGGGATGTGACAACCAAGACCAAATTCCCCAGTAGGCAAAGCAGAGGCAAGGTGATTGGTCCCATTAAAGGAGAAGTCATCTTGATTCGGGTCCTACCTGAGAGAACGACCTAGAGAGACCCATTAGTAGTGATCCACCTAGTGAAGGGGTAACCAAAAGGAAACAAAGGGAGATTATATAGAAGGATGTTTTCTCCAATTGGATTAGGAAGGAAAGGAACAGAAAGGAGAAAGGATTGATGAGAAAAAGTATGAATGGAAGTGCCATTAATTTCTTGAGAAATGCTATAGAGAAGAGGCCTAGGGGTGTGTAACAATGATCACATCCCAAAATGAAGCTTCACTCAACTTTGTAAAGTATATTAATTATGGAAACCTTATGAGGTTAGTAAAATCCACAAGCCACTAGAGAAAGGTTAGGACTAGAAGGCAAGGTTTTCCTTCAACATTCAATGGGTAAGGGAAGGAGAAGAAGAGTAAGGTGAATAACGCATCAATGGGCACGAAAAGACAAGAGAGGGGAAAGAATGGGGTGGCTGAAAATGGTCAAGGTAGGTACAAGCAGGAAGAGAAATCTGTGGCAAGCAGGAGAGAGAACTAACATAGGGAGACTAAGAGAGAACAATAATGATGAACAAGGGAATATGAGATAGAAGTATTTTATGACTATCTTTGACAATAGCTCCAACCCAATGAGAAGTTTACAGACAATCAATATTGATGTGACTAATAGTTGGGTTTTAGGTAAGTTCATTTTGGGAAATCCTATACAATACACCGAGAGGAAGTTGTCTAGATCAATCTCTTTCAATGAAATAACTAACCTAAGTGCTAGAAGTGAGAGAGAGGAGAACCAAAGAAACTAACCTTGTGGCCACAACATTTACCCCCTAGAGATGAGCATTCATCCTTGAGCAACTTCCACATGATATAGAGTCTCTTAACAATACTCCAGATGTTGAAACACTGAGCTTGAAATACTAGACATTAGACTTTTCGATGATGTAACTAGATGGACACAAGATGCCCCAAACCTTGCCTTGACCTTGTTTAATGGATGACACCATATTTCGAAGCCTAGATGGGGATGGCTATCAACGAGATGACATGGGAGGGGTAGTACATCCATATTTGATGCCAATGATTTCTTTTAGAGGTGCCACATCACTCCCACATGTTTGCAAAGACTGAGGTAGGGATTCTATTGGATGATGTCATGGTGGTGGAGGCACCATTTGGAGATGTATGCATGCAATTGAGGACTTTCTTGGAGTAAGGAGAACTCTTGGACCCTTGTCTCAATTCTTTGGTGCCTTATTGCATATTCTATAGGATGATATAATGGTGGAGACTCCTTTTCTGCGACAAGTGTGGGATATTTTTGGCATTTTGTTATATTCTCTAGTTATTTCAAGGTCAACTTGTGAACTTTGACCTAGTTGAATGCTTAGGTAAACACTTTTAGTGGTTTTCTTTTAATATTAATATAATAAGGCTTGGTTACCCTTATATTAATAGAAAGGGGCCTTATTCACTTTTCATCATCATTCATTGTTGCACTTCTCTCTCTTTGGGAAGTGTACATTAGATTTTGCCTATTTTCTACTTGCACGAAATGTAGATCTATGGTGAAATTGCTCTTGGAGGTGGATTTTTTCTTGAAGTTGGCTTCTTGAGATTGATTGAGGAGATTCTTGTGCAATTTTTTAAATTTATTGCTCATCTTCTATATTTTGCATGCTATATTGTGCAAATTATGGTTTCTGCATGTGCCATAGTTAAAATTGTTGTGTTTGTCTAGAAATTGTGATCCTCTATGCCATGTGAAATTGTTTTATTTGAACCCTTTAAGAGAAATCCCAGTTTTGCATCTCTCAAATCTAAAATATCCCTATTACGGAAGCCGCTAGGGTTTGTAAGAAGAGGATGTACACCTCTCACCCTCTTAAACAAGGTTGTACTCATTGAATTTTGCCTAGGTAACTCCATTGTACGTTTCCATCAAGGCACTACTCTAGGTGGTGGTGATAAAGGCTTCTGATTTTACAAATTTCTCTTTCTTCTCTCTTAAATTCAAGATATCTAGGTTTAGCACATCTTTGAAATATTGCTAAAAGTAATTTTATTTGATGTTTTCATTCCCTCTAAGTGGGAATTGCATTAGATATTTATTAAAAAGCAATATCTAGAAATTTGTGGATCTTAAAACCTTATTTGTAGGGCTGACATCATCACTATATTGTTGTTTTCTACATGTTTTAGCCATAACATCTCAATCAAAAACCCTTAGCTTTTCATATCTAATCGATAGTCTTGATTCATTGTTGATTAATCACTATAAGTTTGTTTCTTGTGGCTGTTATATGACATCACATGCCCTATCATTGAATATTTGTCAAACCCTAACTCATAGCATCCCTATTATTTGCTTAAGTGATCTAGGGATGGAATGTTGAAATGTGTATCTTGGGAGGTACTCTCACAACCCCTGGGGTATTGGATTTGTGATAAGCTGACACACAAAAATGAATCTTTGTGGGAAATGTACCTAAGTTATGGGCTTTGTACCCAAAGTTGTGGACGAAAGCCCCAAGGAGGAAATGATTGTTTATTCATTATAAGCATGAGTGAAAACCTTGAATGGATAAGGGGCACCTAGGGCTTCAATGGAGTTGCAAAAAATAAACAAAAATATTTTTTATTCCTTATGAAAATAGTGTTTAAGCATGATGACTTAGGTCGTCTTGGTTTTGGAGATATTACCCTTGATGAAAATTCGTTCCACCATCAACACTATAAGGAGTAAAGATGAGCTCGTTCAGGATCAATTGAAGCAGTGAGAGAGGGGCAGGGACAGTGAAGTCGAAGGAAGGATTCCAGTTTTGGTGAGTGCATTTATAGAGAGGTAGAGGAGCCATAGTGAGGTTGACGTAGAGCAGCGCAGTAGCCTATAGAGGCAATTTTGAAATTGGTGGGGAGAAGCAAAGTTTCAGTGCCAGAAGCTGGGCAGAGGTTCCAAAGGCTAGGAGAGACATTTTCCCTGATAGCAGCTGACCATACGACTTGAGGAGAAGTTGTTTTGAGCTAAGTTTAGAAGAAGATGTGCTAGGGTGATAGAGTGACTGCACAGATCCAGTTTGGATGGCTCAATTTGAGCTGAGGTCAGAGCTCGGATTTCCTATGGAGTGAGGAAATTCCTCACTAGATTTTCTTACCAATTTTCCCCTGTAGGAATGCCAGTTTCGGCATCCAACTGCACTCAGATTATGTCACTACTGCATAACAATAAAACCCTCAACTGCTGCACCAGTTTTCCCAAGTTGGGTTTTTTCGGGGACATTGGTCCAAAAATAACTGTGTAAATTTATGTGTGTTTGCTAGCATTTCTTCCAACGTTTATTTCTTCCACAGTTTTATTTTGTAGGTTGCAATGTGATTGATTCAGTATTTGTTGTAGAAAATAGTAAATAAATTGTTAAAAATTTATTTAACAATTAGGAGAATTGTTTCCAGTTACTACAATAGGATTAGGGTTGCCGAATTTTCACATCTAGCACTTTTTGCATGCTAAAATCCTATTTCTAGGGCTAACATAATCACTATTTTATTGTTTTCTACATGTTTTAGCCTCAACCTTGCATATCTAATTGATAGTCTTAATCCTTTGTTGACTAATCATTGTTCCAGGAATTTTATAATTCCATACTTAGTGAAACCTTCACAAGTCAAGGTTTAATGCTCCTTCAATAAACTCTTATGCGGAAACATTTGATTTAACTATCCAAAGTCTGGACCTTTATAAACCTTTGAGCTGAACCTTATAAATCCTTTATAATCTTTGGTTAATTCTTATTACCCGCACATATTAATCATACCATGGATTTTAGAGTTCAGTTAGAACTCAACTTAAACCATAATACCTTAACCCCACTTATTTCTATTATAATTTCCGTATAATAGAAATATTTCATAACCCACGCTTAAACCTTACCTATCCTCCATTCCACAAACCTTTGCACATATATCGATGCTCTGTTTAGCACATTAAATCTTCATCGTCGATCTCATTCCTCAATCCAACGGTTATCGCGCAATAACTCGCGCCAACTAACCTGGCCAATCTCCACTGTTTATTTCTCCTACCTCAATCCAACGGTGATCGCGTCATATTGCATGATTACATGCACAACCGATATTAGATCGAGAGTGCACGAGAAAAGTGGTTTTCTCATGTTACGTGTCAACCCCTCAGGTTAATTGTGTGAAATCGTAGAATTCCATTTACAGCTTTTAGGGCACACGAGATAGCACTTACCCCTTGTGAAGACCACTCCATCCTTCTGCTAACACGTGGTTTAATCTGATCCCTTCACTTCTTGACTTTATTTTGCACGACTTAATCCTAGCTGTCTATCTCACACAATCTTGTCTGTGGATCTGACTGATCCAACGACTGTACTTTGCTATTACATTCTTTTGTTTCTTACTGTGTAATAGCCCATTCGGCTTTCTGCATGTGTATTTGTTCTCACCTTATGTTCTTCAACTGTTCTGATCCCGATCTTTAGCTCCGTTACTTAGGGAAGTTGAGAGACTTAGTAGGTGTCGAATAGAGGACTTCTAGGAGGGAAGTAGAGAGACTCAAAGGAGTTGAAAGAAGAGCAGCGAGATGGTCTTAAATGGGCTGAGGGATCAGGATAGGCTGGATGGAGCGTCTAATTTTGTTGTTTGGAAGGCCAGGATCTTGTCCATTCTAGACATACATCGCCTCAAGGGCTTCGTCATGAGAGTGATAGTTGTCCCAGTTGACCCGGTAGCTAATGAAAGGTACGAGGAGGCAATGGCGAAGGCTAAGTGCATCATCCTTGATGGGGTCAACGATCATGTGGTACCACATATTGTTGAGAAGGAAATAGGAAAGGAGATGTGGGATGCCTTGAAGACATTGTACCAACATACTTCTGTGCAGAGGAATATGCTCCTGTAGAATCAGCTAAGGGCATACCAGATGCAGAAGGGAGAGAAGGTAGATGTCTTCCTCGGTCGCTTGAAGGAGATCCATGACCAACTAACTTCCATAGGGGCCATGCCGGATGAGGAATTGATGGTGAGGACCGCACTGAACACAATTTCTGAGGATTGGGAGGTATTTGTCCAAAGCATACTGGGCAAGACGAGTCTTCCAAATTGGGAAGGACTGTGGGTGGCTCTTCATTAAGAAGAGATCAGACAAGTGATCAAGGCAGAAAGTAGCGGCAAAGGCGTCAGAATCAAGAAGGAGGAAGAAGAGGATGCGTCTCTAGCATTTGTGGGAAAGCAGGAGAAGAGGAAGAAGAAGGACCTCTCCAAGGTCAAGTGCTTCCATTGTGGGGAACTGGGTCATTTTGCGAACCAATGTCCTAGGAAGAAGAGTAAGGGAGAGGCTTTGGACTCGAAGGCAGCATCTGCAAAGACAGAGAAAGAAGTCGAGGAGGAGGACAATTGTGACATGAGTGCTCATGTGCCACTTGAGAATAAGTGGGGAGACATCGAGCTGTAGTCAAGAGGACTATAGGCGATGAGGGGTAGGATCCTTGAGGTACCCAACCTCTTGGATTATACCTTGCTACAAGAGCCCTGAAGAGGAGTAGCAGGAATGGCGGATTTCGGTAGAGATAGATGCGAATGGAGCGACAAAGAGCGCTATAGTGCAAGAGTCCCAGGACAGCACGACGCTAGCATGCTGCAATAGTGTGAGAGTCACGAGAGTGTTGCACCAGTGCAGAATGGCACAAAGAGGTGTGAAATGGTGCGAGATGCAGGGAGTTATTGTAGCAACGTAGAGGTTAGTAAAGGGATCACTTGTTAGCAACAGAGGGAGCTTCAGTATCAGGTTTCTAGACTGATAGTGATGTCAGTTGTTGGGTGGATTAGTTACTTTTCAGTCATTGAGTTGCAGTGCATTAGCAGTATGCCGTAGGATGATGCAGCATGATGAGAGGGGATTTCGTGTAGTAGCAGTATGCAATAGCACGATGCAGCATGATGAGAGGGGATGCAGTGCAGTTGCAGTGTTGGGAGGATGGACCAACAGTAGCACGGATGCATTAGTGGCAGTGACAAGGCCATGGGCAGAAGTACAGGATACAATAGTGCAAAGGATGTTGGGCGAGAAGGCCTAGCATCAGCACAGGGACCGATGCTGGATAATCAAGGTGGTGCTCAATGTGGAGTAACTAGAGCACAATCCTCGCTAAGAGGGAGTGTTGATTTGAGGTAGCATCGGATGTGTTCTAGCAATGAAAATTGGTGGAGAGGATAAAGCACATGAGATATCCAAGATCCAGAAATGGTTTGGGCAGATTCTATCCGGTTTGGGAGATATTATAATAATTAATATTTTTAATGGAGTTCCTAAGTCTAAACTTAGGAAAAATAAAATATTAATGGGTATTAATATAAAACTGGGTTAGAAGGTTCCAAAAGTCATGGATCAAGCCAAATCTAATCTTAGTCGTTGATTAGAGATTTAACCTCAGCCGTTGAAGGACCAACAAGAAAAGTATAAGAAGAGGCTCGAGGGTCAGTTGGAGAACGCACCGAGATTGATCAGTCAGTTCAATTTTCTAGAATGGGGTTTGCTGAGAGAAATCAAACAAGTGATCTGAGTTGCAGCGAGGGCCATTGAATACATAGCAGAGAGGTAGAGTTAGTACTAGAGGGGCAGCGAAGACATAGAAGAGAGGCAAAATTATTACCAGAGAAACAGTGCAGAGCCCGGAGAGGTTGATGCAGAGGCAGCTGGGTGCTACACAGAGGCAGCTAGGAGTTGCGCAAAGCCAGAAGAGGCCAGCGTTGGTGATGCAGAGGGTCTGAGGGTTGACGCAAAAGCTTCAGTTGTTGCGCAGAGGCTAGCAGAGCTGACGCATGGCCAAGAGGCATCGCTAGGAGGATTTTCGTGGGGTAGACTGGGTGTTGGTGATCCAGGAAGGGTGTAGTCCCTACAGAGTGACGCAGAGCAGTGGAAGCTGCAATTGTTGTTGTGGCATCATTCATCCGTTGATTAATCAGCCGACATATATGTCTCCAAGGAGAGGTACTAGCGCCGAGGGAATTCTCTATTGGGAGACCCTTTTCTGGCACCTTAGTTGTATTATGAAAACTGCAAAATAATAGAACTCTCTGAATAGCTGCACCGATTTTCTTGCATTGGGTTTTTCCGGGGACATTGATCCAAAAATAATGGTGTCACTTGTGTGCTTGTTTTCTTTCATTTGATGATCTACAGATGTTGATATTGTACTTGTGTTTATTTTCAGTATTTACATGGTAAATAACTTGTTAAGTAATTAAACAAGTAGGAAGAAATAAACCAGACAGTACAAGAAGAATTTCTAACGGGTTAAACTTAGAAATTCCAACACTCTATGCCATGTGAAATTGTTTTCTTTGAACCCTTTAAGACAAATCCCAGTTTTGCATCTCTCAAATCTAAAATATCCCTATTACGGAAGCCGCTAGGGTTTGTAAGAAGAGGATTTACACCTCTCACCCTCTTCAACAAGGTTGTCCTCGTTGAATTTTGCCTAGGTAAATCCATTGTACATTTCCATCAAGGCACTAGTCTAGGTGGTGGTGCTAAAGGCTTCTGATTTTACAAATTTATCTTTCTTCTCTCTTAAATTCAAGATATCTAGGGTTAGGGCCTCTTTGAAATCTTGCTAAAAGTAATTTTATTTGATGTTTTCATTCCCTCTAAGTAGGAATTGCATTAAATATTTATTAAAAAGAAAAATTTAGCAATTTGTGCATCTTAAAACCTTATTTGTAGGGTTGATGTCATCACTATATTGTTGTTTTCTACATGTTTCAGCCATAACATCTCAATCAAAAACCCTAAGCTTTGCATATCTAATCGATAGTCTTGATTCTTTGTTGATTAATCACTATAAGATTGTTTCTTGTGGCTGTTATATGACATCACATGCCCTATCATTGAATATTTGTCAAACACTAACTCATAGCATCCCTATTCTTTGCTTAAGTGGTCTAGGGATGGAATGTTGAAATGTGTATCTTGGGAGGTACTCTCACAACCCCTGGTGTATTGGGTTTGTGATAAGTTGACCCATGAAAATGAATCTTTGTGGGAAATGTACCTAAGTGGTGGGCTTTGTACCCAAAGTCGTGGACGTAAAACCCAAGGAGGAAATGATTGTTTATTCATTAAAAGCATGAGTAACAACTTTGAAGGGATAAGGGGCACCTAGGGCTTCAATGGAGTTGCAAAAAATAAACGAAAAATAATTTTATTCCTTATGAAAATAGTGTTTAATCATGTTAACTTAGGTCGGCTTGGTTTTGGAGACATTACCCTTGGTGAAAAGTCATTCCACCATGAACACTATAAGGAGTAAAGATGAGCTCGTTCAGGATCAATCAAAGCAGTGAGAGAGGGACAGGGACAGTGAAGTCAGAGGAAGGATTCTAGTTCCAGTGAATGCATTTACAGAGAGGCAGAGGAGCCATAGTGAGATTGATGCAAAGCAGCGCAGTAGCCTATAGAGCCAATTTCGAAATTGGTGGGGAGAAGCAAAGTTTCAATGCGAAAAGCTGGGCAGAGGTTCTAGAGGCTAGGAGAGACATTCTCCTAGACAACCGCTGACCAGACAGCTTGAGGAGAAATTGTTTCGAGCTGAGTGTAGGAGAAACTGCGCTAGGGTGAGAGAGTGACTACATAGATCCAGTTTGGAGTGAGGAAATTCCTCACTAGGTTTTCTTACCAATTTTCCTCTGTAGGATTGCTAGTTTCAACATCAAGTTGCACTTAGATTATTTCACTGTTGCATAATAATAAAACCCTCAATTGTTGCACCAGTTTTCCCAAGTTGGGTTTTTTCGGGGACATTGGTCCAAAAATAACTGTGTAAATTTATGTGTGTGCTAGAATTTCTTCCGGCGTTTATTTCTTCCGCAGTTTTATCTTGTAGGTTGCAGTGTGATTGATTTAGAATTTGCTGTAGAAAATAGTAAATAAATTGTTAAAAATTAATATAACAATTAGGAGAATTATTTCCAGTTACTACAATAGGATTCGGGTTGTCGAATTTTCACATCTAGCACTTTTTGCATGTTAAAACCCTATTTCTAGGGCTAACATCATCACTATGTTGTTGTTTTCTACATGTTTTAGCCTCAGCCTTGCATATATAATTGATAGTCTTGATCCTTTGTTGACTAATCATTGTAAGACGGTTTCTTATGGTTATATGACATCAAATTCCCTATCACTGAATATTTGTCAAACCCTAACTTATAGTAGCCCTTTTCTTTGGTTAAGTGGTCTAAGGATGGAGTACTTGTGCTTTGGAAAAGACTATCTTAGTCCTTCTGACTCCACCAGTACCTTACCAAAATGATTAGACATTTCCATCACCTTAAACCCTCCTTGTTGAATATCCTCTAGGTCATCCATATGTAGAAAATCCTCCCTTGTGGTTCAATATACCACTAAATAGTTGGAGTCAGGATGCTAAGGTGATAGTGGTGGCCAATCTCTTGTTACCATGAGGTCTAGAGGCGTTAAGAATAGAAAATATCGATGAAGTCTAAGAAGCGAGTGAAGGTGAGAAGAAGAGAAGGAAGGAGAGGCAACAAAGGTAGGGATGAACTAGTGGAGGAAATAGATGTGAGACGTAGTGAAGCTAGGAATAAAAAACTAAACCAAGGAGGCAAAAGGTGACAACATTAGAGATTAACAACTAAAACAAAGAATTAAAAGGTGGTGACAATAGTTTAGATTGCAAATGAAAGAGGTGTGAATCAACAACTCAGGAGCTTAAATGGTGAAGGAAAGAAAAAAATTGTAATGATGCTAGTTTTGAACTGGGGAAGGCAAGAGCCGAGTGGAAGGAGGAATTGAGGAATGGTTGAGGA
The DNA here is from genome assembly GCA_031772625.1 of Pinus tabuliformis. Classification (NCBI taxonomy): domain Eukaryota; kingdom Viridiplantae; phylum Streptophyta; class Pinopsida; order Pinales; family Pinaceae; genus Pinus; species Pinus tabuliformis. The sequence goes on along the minus strand of CM062808.1, from coordinate 563,714,980 downwards.
AATGAACCCATATCTGCAGTCTATGGGATGTGACAACCAAGACCAAACTCCCCAGTAGGCAAAGGAGAGGCAAGGTGATTGGTCCCATTAAAGGAGAAGTCATCTCGAGTCGGGCCCTACCAGAGAGAATGACCTAGAGAGACCCATTAGTAGTGATCTACCTAGGAAAGGGGTGACCAAAAGGAAACAAAGGGTGATGCTATAGAAGGAGTTTTCCCCAAGTAGATTCGGAAGGAATGGAACAAAAAGGAGAAAGGGTTGATGAGCAAAAGTATGAATGGGAGTGCCATTAATTTCTTGAGAAATGCTATAGAAAAGAGGCCTAGGGGTGTGTAACAATTATCACATCCCAAAATGAAGATCCACTCAACTTTGTAAAGCATATTAATTATGGAAACCTTATGAGGCTAGTAAAATCCACCAGCCACTAGAGAATGGTTAGGACTAGAAGGCAAGGTTTTCCTTCAACATTCAATGGGTAAGGGAAGGAGAAGAAGAGTAAGGTGAATAACACATCATGGGGTACGAAAAGACGAGAGGGGAAAGAATGGGGTGGCTCAAAATGGTCAGGGTAGGTGCAAGTAGGAAGAGAAATCGCATGGCAAGCAGGAGAGAGAACTAACATAGGGAGATAAGGGAGAACAAGAATGATGAACAAAGGAATAGGAGATAGAAGTATTTTCTGACTATCTTTGACAATAGCTCCAACCCAATGAAAAGTTTAGGGACAATCAATATTGATGTGACTAATAGTTGGGTTTTAGGTAAGTTCATTTTGGGAAACCCTATACAATATACCGAGAGGAAGGTGTCTAAATCAATCTCTTTCAATGAGATAACTAACCTAAGTGCTAGAAATGAGACAGAGGAGAACCAAAGCAAATTAACCTTGTGGCCCCAACATTTCCCCCCTAGAGATGAGCGTTCATCCTTGAGCAACTTCCACATGATATAGAGCCTCTTAACAATACTCCAGATGTTGAAACACTGACTCGCTTGAAATACCAGGCATTGGACTTTTCGATGATGTACCCAGATGGAACCAAGATGCCCCAAACCTTGCCTTGACCTTGTTTAATGGATGACACCTTATTTCGAAGCCTAGATGGGGATGACTATCACCAAGATGACATGGGAGGGATAGTACATCCATATTTTATGCCAACGCTTTCTTTTAGAGGTGCCACGTCACTCCCACATGTTTGAAAAGAGTGAGGTAGGGATTCTATTGGATGATGTCATGGTGGTGTCTTGAAGTTTCTAAGTTTACTTAGTTAGAAACCCTCCATGCACTTTATCTGATTTATTCCTATCTACTTGTTATCTTCCTTAAGAAGTTATTTAAAATGTAAATACTGAAAATAAACACTAGTGCATGCTCAACATATTACAAATCAGCAACTAAAAGAAACAAGAACAAACACACCGCATGACACCATTATTTTTGGAATAATGTCCTTGGAAAAACCCAATTTGGGAAAACCGGTGCAGTTATCTGAGGGTTTTCTTATTAAGCAATATCAGAGTACAATCTGGGTGCCCGAAATTGGCCTACCAAACAGATAATTTCCTTAGCAGTAATACCTCTCCATTTCTGACAAATCTACTGGCTAAAACCCCGGATAATCCTTCCGGCAGCTACTCAACACCAATCTGCCCCAGAAATGCTAGCGTCTGCCCAATCTAGACTACGTCACCCTCTCCTAGCCTAGCGCTAGCACTGCGTCAGCCTATCTTGGCCTGTGTCAACCCCAGGAGGCCTTGCGTCGGCCACGTTGGCCCCTCTAGTGCTCTATGCAACACTTAGCTACCTCTGCGTGGCCCTGCTTGAGCACTGGCTGCTCCTACGTCTGTCTCTTTGGTTGCTCCGCTATTATCCCGACACTATCTTTGCCTCTTTGTCTCTTTGTACTCAATGCCCCTCAGCTGCTCTCCCGATCACTGATTCTATCTCTCTTAGCAAACCCCTCTCTAGAGAATAGAATGACTGATCACTCTGGTGTATTCTCCAAGTGACCCTCAAGCCTCCTCTTATACTTTTCATGTTGACATCTCAACAGTCGAGATTAAGTCCCTAATCAATGGCTAAGACTAGATTTGGCTTGATCCATGTCTTTTGGACCATTCTAACATAGATTCATATTAATACACATTAATATTTTATTTTCTCTAAGTTTAGACTTAGGGACTCCATTAAAAATATCAATTATTTTAATATCTCCTGATCTGTTTAGAATCTGCCCAAACCCTTTCTGGGTATTGGAGATCTCATGTGCCCCAACCTCTCCACCACATTTCGTGGCTAGAGCACATCTGATGCTACCCAAAATCAACATGGTGGAGGCACCATTTGGAGATGTATGCATGCAATTCAGGACTTTCTTGGAGTAAGGAGCACTCTTGGACCCTTGTCTCAGTTCTTTGGTGCTTTATTGCATATTCTATAGGATGATGTAATGGTAGAGACTCCTTTTCTAGGACAAGTGTGGGATATTTTTGGCATTTTGTTATATTCTCGAGTTATTCAAAGGTCAACTTGTGAACTTTGACCTAGTTGAATGCTTAGGTAAACACTTTTAGTGGTTTTCTTTTAATATTAATATAATAAGGCGTGGTTACCCTTATATAAATAGAGAGGGGCCTTATTCACTTTTCATCATCATTCATTGTCGCACTTCTCTCTCTTTTGGAAGTGTGCATTAGATTTTGCCAATTTCCTACTTGCACAAAATGTAGATCTATGGTGAAGTTGCTCTTGGAGGTGGATTTTTGCTTGAAGTTGGCTTCTTGAGATTATTGTGGAGTTTTTTTAAGTTTATTGCTCATCTTCTATATTTTGCATGCTATATTGTGCAAATTATGGTTTCTGCATGTGCCATAGTTAAAATTATGGTGTTTGTCTAGAAATTGTGATCCTCTATGCCATGTGAAATTGTTTTCTTACAACCCTTTAAGAGAAATCCTAGTTTTGCATCTCTCAAATCTAAAATATCGCTATTAGGGAAGCCGTTAGGGTTTGTAAGAAGAGGATTTACACCTCTCACCCTCTTAAACAAGGTTGTCCTCATTAAATTTTGCCTAGGTAACTCCATTGTATATTTCCATCAAGGCACTAGTCTAGGTGGTGGTGATAAAGGCTTATGATTTTACAAATTTCTCTTTCTTCCCTCTTAAATTCAAGATATATAGGGTTAGGGCCTCCTTGAAATATTGCTAAAAGTAATTTTATTTGATGTGTTCATTCCTCTAAGTAGGAATTGGATTAAATATTTATTAAAAAGCAAAATCTAGCAATTTGTCCATCTTAAAACCTTATTTGTAGGGCTGACGCCATCACTATACTATTGTTTTCTACATGTTTCAGCCATAGCATCTCAATCGAAAACCCTTAGCTTTGCATATCTAATCGATAGTCTTGATGCTTTATATATTAAATTTTAATCACTATAAGATTGTTTCTTGTGGCTGTTATATGACATCACATGCCCTATCATTGAATATTTGTCAAACCCTAACTCATAGCATCCCTATTCTTTGCTTAAGTGGTCTAGGGATGGAATTTTGAAATTTGTATCTTGGGAGGTACTCTCACAACCCCCGGGGTATTGGGTTTGTGATAAGTTGACCCATGAAAATGAAGCTTTGTGGGAAATGTACCTAAGTGGTGGGCTTTGTACCAAAAGTCGTGGATGGAAGACCCAAGGAGGAAATGATTGTTTATTCATTAAAAGCATGAGTGACAACTTTGAAGGGATAAGGGGCACCTAGGGCTTCAATGGAGTTTCAAAAAATAAACGAAAATAATTTTTATTCCTTATGAAAATAGTGTTTAATCATGTTAAGTTAGGTCGGCTTGGTTTTGGATACATTACCCATGGTGAAAATTCATTCCACCATGAACACTATAAGGAGTAAAGATGAGCTCGTTCAGGATCAATCAAAGCAGTGAGAGAGGGGCAGGGACAGAGAAGCTGGAGCAAGGATTCTAGTTCCGGTGAATGCATTTACAGAGAGGCAGAGGAGCCGTAGTGAGGTTGACGCAGAGCAGCACAGTAGCCTATAGATCCAATTTCGAAATTGGTGGGGAGAAGAAGCAAAGTTTTAGTGCCAAAAGCTGGGCAGAGATTCCAAAGGTTAGGAGAGACATTTTCCGAGACAGCAGCTGACCATACGGTTTGAGGAGATGTTTTTTCGAGCTAAGTGCAGGAGAAACTGTTCTAGGGTGATACAATGACTGCACAAATCCAGTTTGGACAGCTCAATTTGAGCTAAGGTCAGAGCCCGTATTTGCCCATGGAATGAGGAAATTCCTCACTATATTTTCTTACTAGTTTTCCTCTGTAGGATTGCCAATTTCGGCATCCAATTGCACTCAGATTATTTCACTGCTTCATAATAGTAAAACCCTCAACTGTTGCACCGGTTTTCCCAAGTTGTGTTTTTCGGAGGACATTGGTCCAAAAATAACTGTGTAAGTTTATGTGTGTGTGCTAGCATTTCTTCCAGTGTTTATTTCTTCCGTAGTTCTATTTTGTAGGTTGCAGTGTGATTAATTCAGTATTTGCTGTAGAAAATAGTAAATAAATTGTTAAAAATTAATTTAACAATTAGGAGAATTATTTCCAGTTACTGCAATAGGATTCGGGTTGTCGAATTTTCACATCTAGCACTTTTTGCATGTTAAAACCCTATTTCTATGGCTAACATCATCACTATAATGTTGTTTTCTACACGTTTTAGCCTCAACCTTGCATATCTAATTGATAGTCTTGATCCTTTGTTCACTAATCATTGTAAGATGGTTTCTTATGGTTATATGACATCAAATTCCCTATCTTTGAATATTTGTCAAACCCTAACTTATAGCAGCCCTTTTCTTTGCTTAAGTGATCTAGGGATGGAGTGCTTGTGCTTTGGAAAAGACTATCTTAGCCCTTCTGACTCCACCAGTACCCTATCAAAATGATTAGACATTTCCATCACCTTAAACGCTCCTTGTTGAATATCCTCTAGGTCATCCATATGTAGAAAATCCTCCCTTGTGGTTCAAAATACCACTAAATAGTTGGAGTCAGGATGCTAAGGTGACAGTGGTGGCCAATCTCTTATTACCAGGAGGTCTAGAGGCGTTAAGAATAGAAAATATCGATGAAGTCTAAGAAGCGAGTGAAGGTGAGAAGAACAGAAGGAAGGAGACGCAACAAAGGTAGGGTTGAACTAGTGGAGGAAATAGATGTGAGACGTAGTGAATCTAGGACTGAAAAACTAAACCAAAGAGGAAAAACGTGACAACATTAGAGGTTAACAACTAAAACCAAGAATTAAAAGGTGGCGACAATAGTTTGGATAGAAAATGAAAGAGGTGTGAATCAACAACTCGGGGGCTTAAATTGTGAAGGAAATAAGAAAATGGTAACGATTCTAGTTTTGAATTGGGGAAGGAAATAGCCGAGTGGAAGGAGGAATTGAGGAATAGTTGAGGAAGTGAACCCATAGCTACAGTCTATGGGATGTGAAAACCAAGACCAAACTCCAAAGTAGGCAAAGGAGAGGCAAGGTGATTGGTCCCATTAAAGGAGAAGTCATCTCGAGTCGGGCCCTACCCAAGAGAATGACCTACAGAGACCCATTAGTAGTGATCTACCTAGGAAAGGCGTGACCAAAAGGAAACAAAGGGAGATGCTATAGAAGAAGGTTTTCCCCAAGTAGATTAGGAAGGAAAGGAACAGAAAGCAGAAAGGGTTGATGAGCAAAAGTATGAATGGGAGTGCCATTAATTTCTTGAGAAATGCTATAGATATGAGGCCTAGGGGTGTGTAACAATGATCACATCTCAAAATGAAGCTTCACTTAATTTTGTAAAGCATATTAATTATGGAAACCTTATGAGGCTAGTAAAATCCACATGCCACTAGAGAAAGATTAGGACTAGAAGACAAGGTTTTCCTTCAACATTCAATGGGAAAGGGAAGGAGAAGAAGAGTAAGGTGAATAACACATCATGGGGCATGAAAAGACAAGAGAGGGGAAAGAATGGGGTGGCTCAAAATGGTCAGGGTAGGTGCAAGTAAGAAGAAAAATCGCATGGCAAGCAGGAGAGAGAACTGACATAGGGAGGCTAAGAGAGAACAAGAATGATGAACAAGGGAATAGGAGATAGACGTATTTTCTGACTATCTTTGACAATAGCTCCAACCCAATGAGATGTTTAGGGACAATCAATATTGATGTGACTAATAGTTGGGTTTTAGGTAAGTTCATTTTGGGAAACCCTATACAATACACCGAGACGAAGGTGTCTAGATCAATCTCTTTCAATGAGATAACTAATCTAAGTATTAGAAATGAGAGAGAGGAGAACCAAAGCAAACTAACCTTGTGGCCCCAACATTTCTCCCCTAGAGATGAGCGTTCATCCTTGAGAAACTTCCACATGATATAGAACCTCTTAACAATACTCCAGATTTTGAAACACTGAGCTTGAAATACTAGGCATTGGACCTTTTGATGATGTACCTAGATGGACCCAAGATGCCCCAAACCTTGCCTTGACCTTGTTTAATGGAAGACACCTTATTGCGAAGCCTAGATGGGGATGGTTATCACTGAGATGAAATGGGAGGGATAGTACATCCATTTTTTATGCCAATGCTTTCTTTTAGAGGTGCCATGTCACTCCCACATGTTTGCAAAGAGTAAGGTATGGATTCTATCAAATGATGTCATGGTGGTGGAGGCACCATTTGGAGATGTATGCATGCAATTGAGGAATTTCTTGGAGTAAGAAGCACTCTTGGTCCATTGACTTAGCTCTTTGGTGCCTTATTGCATATTCTGTAGGATGATGTAATGGTGGAGACTCCTTTTCTGGGACAAGTGTGGCATACTTTTGGCATTTTGTTATATTCTCGAGTTATTTCAAGGTCAACTTGTGAACTTTGAGCTAGTTGAATGCTTAGGTAAACACTTTTAGTGGTTTTCTTTTGATATTAATATAATAAGGCTTGGTTACCCTTATATAAATAGAGAGGCGCCTTATTCACTTTTCATCATCATTCAATGTTGCACAAAATGTAGATCTATGGTGAAATTGCTCTTGGAGGTGGACTTTTGCTTGAAGTTGGCTTCTTGAGATTGATTGAGGAGGTTCTTGTGGAATTTTTTTAAGTTTATTGCTCATCTTCTATATTTTGCAAGCGATATTGTGCAAACTATGGTTTCTGCATCTGCCATAGTTAAAATTGTTGTGTTTGTCTAGAAATTGTGATCCTCTATGCCATGTAAAATTGTTTTCTTTAAACCCTTTAAGAGAAATGCCCGTTTTGCATCTCTCAAATCTAAACTATCCCTATTAGGTAAGTCACTAGGATTTGTAAGAAGGAGTTTACACCTCTCACCCCCTTAAACAAGGTTGTCCTCATTGAATTTTGCCTAGGTAATTTCATTGTACATTTCTATCAAGGCACTATTCTAGCTGGTGGTGATAAAGGCTTCAGATTTTACAAATTTCTCTTTCTTCTCTCTTAAATTCAAGATATCTAGGGTTAGGGCATCTTTGAAATATTGCTAAAAGTAATTTTGTTTGATGTGTTCATTCCCTCTAAGTAGGAATTGCATTAAATATTTATTAAAAAACAAAATCTAGAAATTTGTGCATCTTAAAACCTTATTTGTAGGGCCTGGCGTCATCACTATATTGTTGTTTTCTACATGTTTAAGCAATAACATCTCAATCGAAAACCCTTAGCTTTGCATGTCTAATCGATAGTCTTGATTCTTTGTTCATTAATCACTATAAGTTTGTTTCTTGTGGCTGTTATATGACATCACATGCCCTATCATTGAATATTTGTCAAACCCTAACTCATAGCATCCCTATTCTTTGCTTAAGTGGCCTAGGGATGAAATGTTGAAATGTGTACCTTGGGAGGTACTCTCACAACCCCCGGGGTATTGGGTTTGTGATAAGCTGACCCATGAAAATGAATATTTTTGGGAAATGTACCTAAGTGTTGGGATTTGTACCCAAAATCGTGGACGGAAGACTCAAGGAGGAAATGATTGTTTATTCATTACAAGCACGAGTGACAACCTTGAAGGGATAAGGGGCACCTAGGGCTTCAATGGAGTGGCAAAAAATAAACGAAAATAATTTTTATTCTGGTGAGTGCATTTGCAGAGAGGCAGATGAGCCATAGTGAGGTTGATGCAGAGCAGCGCAGTAGCCTATAGAGCCAATTTCAAAATTGGTGGGGAGAAGCAAAGTTTCAGTGCCAGAAGCTGGGCAGAGGTTCCAAAGGGTAGGAGAGACATTTTCCGAGACAGCAGCTCACTAGATGGCTTGAGAAGAAGTTGTTTCGAGCTTAGTGCAGGAGAAATTGTGCTACGGTGACAGAGTGACTGCACAGATCCGGTTTGGATGGCTCAATTTGAGCTGAGGTCCGATCCCGAATTTCCCTGTGGAGTGAGGAAATTCCTCACTGGATTTTCTTACCAGCTTTCCTCTGTAGGATTACTAGTTTTGGCATCCAGTTGCACTCAGATTATTTCACTGCTACATAATAATAAAACCCTCAACTACTGCACCAGTTTTTCCAAGTTGGGTTTTTTCGGGGACATTGGTCCAAAACTAATTGTGTAAATTTATGTGTGTGTGCTAGCATTTCTTCCAACATTTATTTCTTCCGCAGTTTTATTGTGTAGGTTCCAGTGTGATTGATTCAGTGTTTTCTTTAGAAAATAGAAAATAAATTGTTGAAAATTAATTTAACAATTAGGAGAATTATTTCCAGTTATTGCAATAGGAATCGGGTTGCCTAATTTTCACATCTAGCACTTTTTGCATGTTAAAACCCTATTTCTAGGGCTAACATAATCACTATAATGTTGTTTTCTACATGTTTTAGCCTCAACCTTACATATCTAATTGATAGTCTTGATTCTTTGTTGACTAATGATTGTAAGACAGTTTCTTATGGTTATATGACATCAAGTTCCGTATCATTGAGTATTTGTCAAACGTTAACTTATAGCAGCCCTTTTCTTTGCTTAAGTGGTCTAGGGATGGAGTACTTGTGCTTTGTAAAATACTATCTTAAATCTTCTAACTCCACCAATGCCCTATCAAAATCAGTAGACATTTCCATCACCTTAAACCCTCCTTGTTGAATATCCTCTAGGTCATCCATATGTAGAAAATCCTCCCTTGTGGTTCAATATACCACTAAATAGTTGGAGTCAGAATGTTAAGGTGACAGTAGTGGCCAATCTCTTATTACCATGAGGTAAAGAGGCGTTAACAATAGAAAATATCGATGAAGTCTAAGAAGCGAGCATAGTTTTAAAAACCGCTCAGAAAAACCGGTAACCGGTCAAACCGGCCGGTTAGCTAGCTGGCCGGTCCGAACCGGCCTAAAAACCCGGTCAGACCCTTCATTTGCCCGATTTTTGGCCCTAACCGGTGAAAATCGGCCGGTTTAGGACGAAACCGGCCGGTTTAGTCCTAAACCGGCCAGTTTTAGGCATCACCACCATAAAGTTAAAAAAAACATGTTTTTGACTGTGTTTGAGGGGTTTTGGGGGGGGACTAAGGGTGTTTCAACCCTAACAATGTTGGCAATTAATGGTAATGTTAAATTCTTAAAGTAAAAGTGACATTTCCTTTAATTTTCGTTTTCATCCTTTTACTTAAATTTTTAACATTACCATGAAATGACTCAGGATGTTTGAGAGTTGTTTCGACCTCATTGGATTTCATATGGAGAAACTAGAATTTTAGATTTCACTCAAAATTCAGCAGACTTAATGGTTTTCAGGATTTCATGGTTTGGGGGTAAACAATAAATGCAATTAGAGCTCCAAATGATAAGAAAAACTCCTGATCTAGATCCCATTGTGTTGGACGATATTGATCCAACATCAGAATGGGTGGAGGAGACTGAAGAACCTGTGTTTGAGGCTGATTTTGATATCGACATGGCTTTTGCGGGGGATGAAGCAGATTATGTGGTGGCATCAGAACTAGGATCAATAGCGGCATCAAGGAAAGACAAGGAACCAATGGAAGGCACTAGTCATGCAGGTCGACAAACTCGTGCTTCCATTAGGTCCACTTCTATTGTCATTGGTGGCATTGATACTGAGGTTGCAGATCAGGTTGAGGCATCCTCAGACTCTGAACCAGATGATGTCTATGTAGCTCCTGATGATGATCTTGTGTCTACTACTAGTAGTGGTAATGAACTTGATGATTGATCATGTGTATACTGTAGACTTGTAGTAGGCCAATGGCCTCATAGCTTGCAGCAATGTTTTTGGACTTTATAGGCCATTTAGATCCCCATTTGTTATGTATTTTGCTATTTTGTTGATGATATGTATTGCACTGGGTGCCATTTTGATGTATTCACCTTTACATGGTATATAAATGAGCAAACTTTGCATATTTTGTCTCTATTGGCTTGGAATCATGGTTTTACATCTTAAAAATAGTTTTGTTTCATTAAAAATTAATTATTTAATGTATTTTTTTAAAACCGGTTCGTTTAGACCAAACCAGTGCCGGTTAGACCGGTTCCGGTCGGTAAACCGGTTCATTAGGTGGACCGGTCTGGTCACCGGTTCCGGTTTTAAAAACATTGGAAGCGAGTGAAGGTGAGAAGAAGAGAAGGAAGGAGAGGCAACAAAGGTAGGGATGAACTAGTGGAGGAAATAGATGTGAAGAGGCAAAAGGTGACAACATTAGGGATTAACAACTACAACCAAGAATTAAAAGGTGGCGATAATAGTTTAGATAACAAATGAAAGAAGTGTGAACCAACAACTTGGGAGCTTAAATGGTGAAGGAAAGAAGAAAATGGTAACGATGCTAGTTTTGAACTGGGGAAGGCAAGAGCCGAGTGGAAGGAGGAATTGAGGAATGGTTGAGGAAATGAACCCATACCTGCAGTCTATGGGATGTGACAACCAAGACCAAACTCCCCAGTAGGCAAAGGAGAGGCAAGGTGTTTGGTCCCATTAAAGGAGAAGTTGTCTCGAGTCGGGCCCTACCCAAGAGAACAACCTAGAGAGACCCATTAGTAGTGATCTACCTAGGAAAGGGGTGACAGAAAGGAAACAAAGGGAGATGCTACAGAAGGAGGTTTTCCCCAAGTGGATTAGGAAGGAAAGGAACGGAAAGGAGAAAGGGTTGATGAGAAAAGGTATAAATGGGAGTGCCATTAGTTTCTTAAGAAATGCTATAGATATGAGGCCTAGGGGTGTGTAACAATGATCACATCCAAAAACGAAGCTTCACTCAACTTTGTAAAGCATATTAATGATGGAAACCTTATGAGACTAGTAAAATCCACAAGCCACTAGAGAAAGGTTAGGACTAGAAGGCAAGGTTTTCCTTCAACATGCAATGGGTAAGGGAAGGAGAAGAAGAGTAAGGTGAATAACACATCATGGGGCATGAAACGAAAAGAGAGGGGAAAGAATGGGGTGGCTCAAAATGGTCAGGATAGGTGCAAGTAGGAAGAGAAATCGCATGGAAAGCAGGAGAGAGAACTGACATAGGGAGACTAAGAGAGAACAAGAATGATGGAAAAAGGAATAGGAGATAGAAGTATTTTCTGACTATCTTTGACAATAGCTCCAACCCAATGAGAAGTTTAGGGACAATCAATATTGATGTGACTAATAGTTGGGTTTTAGGTAAGTTCATTTTGGGAAACCCTATAAAATACATCGAGAGGAAGGTTTCTAGATCAATCTCTTTCAATGAGATAACTAACCTAAGTGCTACAAATGAGAGAGAGGAGAACCAAAGAAAACTAACCTTGTGGCCCCAACATTTGCCCCCTAGAGATGAGCGTTCATCCTTGAGAAACTTCCACATGATATAGAGCCTCGTAAAAATACTCCATATGTTGAAACACTGAGCCTAAAATACTAGGCATTGGACTTTTCGATGATGTACCTAGATGGACCCAAGATGCCCCAAACCTTGCCTTGACCTTGTTTAATGGATGACAGCTTATTTCGAAGCCTAGATGGGGATGGCTATCATCGAGATGATATGGAAGGGATAGTACATCCATATTTGATGCCAATGCTTTCTTTTAGAGGTGCCATGTCACTCCCACATGTTTGCAAAGAGTGAGGTAGGGATTCTATTGGATGATGTCATGGTGGTGGAGGCACCATTTGGAGATGTTTGCATGCAATTGAGGACTTTCTTGGAGTAAGGAGCGCTCTTGGACCCTTGTCTCAGTTCTTTTGTGCCTTATTGCATATTCTACAGGATGATGTAAAGGTGGAGACTCCTTTTCTAGGACAAGTGTGGGATATTTTTGGCATTTTGTTATATTCTCAAGTTATTTCAAGGTCAACTTGTGAACTTTGACCTAGTTGAATGCTTAGGTAAACACTTTTAGTGGTTTTCTTTTATCATTAATATAATAATGCTTGGTTACCCTTATATAAATAGATAGGGGACTTATTCACTTTTCATCATTATTCATTGTCGCACTTCTCTCTCTTTGGGAAGTGTGCATTAGATTTTGTCTATTTTCTACTTGCACAAATGTAGATCTATGGAGAAATTGCTCTTGGAGGTGGATTTTTGCTTGAAGTTGGCTTCTTGAGATTGATTGAGAAGATTCTTGTGGAATTTTTTTAAGTTTATTACTCTTCTATATTTTGCATGCTATATTGTGCAAATTATGGTTTTTGCATGTATCATAGTTAGAATTGTTGTGTTTGTCTAGAAATTGTGATCCTCTATGTCATGTGAAATTGTTTTCTTTGAACCCTTTAAGAGAAATCCCAGTTTTGCATCTCTCAAATCTAAAATATCCCTATTAGGGAAGCTGCTAGGGTTTGTAAGAAGAGGATTTACACCTCTCACCCTCTTAAACAAGGTTGTCCTCATTGAATTTTGCCTAGGTAACTCCATTGTACATTTCCATCAAGGCACTAGTCTAGATGGTGGTGATAAAGGTTTTTGATTTTACAAATTTCTCTTTCGTCTCTCTTAAATTCAAGATATCTAGGGTTAGGGCCTCTTTGAAATATTGCTAAAAGTAATTTTATTTGATGTGTTTATTCCCTCTAAGTAGGAATTGCATTAAATATTTATTAGAAAGAAAAATATAGTAATTTGTGCATCTTAAAACCTTATTTGTAGGGCTGATGTCATCACTATATTGTTGTTTTCTACATGTTTCAGCCATAACATCTCAATCAAAAACCCTTAGCTTTGCATATCTAATCGATAGTCTTGATTTTTTGTTGATTAATCACTATAAGATTGATTCGTGTGGCTGTTATATGACATCACATGCCCTATCACTGAATATTTGTCAAACCGTAACTCATAGCATCCCTATTCTTTGCTTAAGTGGTCTAGGGATGGAATGTTGAAATGTGTATCATGGGAGGTACTCTCATAACCCCCGGGGTATTGGGTTTATGATAAGTTGTCTCATGAAAATGAATCTTTGTGGGAAATGTACCTAAGTGGTGGGCTTTGTACCCAAAGTCATGGATGGAAGACCCAAGGATGAAATGATTGTTTATTCATTACAAGCATGAGTGACAACCTTGAAGGGATTAGGGGCACCTAAGGCTTCAATGTAGTGGAAAACAATAAACGAAAATAATTTTTATTCCTTATGAAAATAGTGTTTAAGTAGTCTTGATCCTTTGTTGACTAATCATTGTAAGACGGTTTCTTATGGTTATATGACATCAAATTCCCTATCAATGAATATTTGTCAAACCCTAACTTATAGCAGCCCTTTTCTTTGCTTAAGAGATCTAGGGATGGAGTACTTGTGCTTTATAAAAGACTATCTTGGCCCTTTTGACTCCACCAATACCCTATCAAATAGATTAGACATTTCCATCACCTTAAACCCTCCTTGTTGACTATCCTTTAGTTCATCCATATTTAGAAAATCCTCCCTTGTAGTTCAATATACCACTAAATAGTTGGAGTTACGATGCTAAGGTGACAGTGGTGGCCAATCTCTTGTTACCACGAGGTCTAGAGGCATTAACAATAGAAAATATCGATGAAGTCTAAGAAGCGAGTGAAGATGAGAAGAAGAGAAGGAAGGAGAGGCAACAAAGGTAGGTATGAACTAGTGGAGGAAATAGATGTGAGAGGTAGTGAAGCTAGGACTGAAAAACTAAACCAAAGAGGCAAAAGGTGACAACATTAGAGATTAACAACTAAAACCAAGAATTAAAAGGTGGCGACAATAGTTTAGATAGAAAATGAAAGAGGTGTGAATCAAAAACTGAGGAGCTTAAATAGTGAAGGAAAGAAGAAAATGGTAACGATGCTAGTTTTGAACTGGGGAAGGCAAGAGCCGAGTGGAAGGAGGAATTGAGGAATGGTTGAGGAATTGAACCCATAGCTGTAGTCTATGGGATGCGACATGTGAAAATTCTATCGCTGCAACAACTGATTTACTTTTTCTACTTATTTCATCATCAGTTATTCATGAAATTACTTCAACAAATATTAAAATAAATATTGCTGCAAATATCACATCGTAATACAGAAACAAAAATATGCATACTTTGACACAGTTATTTTGGACTAATGTCCTCGGAAAACCCAATGTGGGAAAACCGGTGCAGCAAGGGAGGATTTTATTATTCAGCAATTTTCTTGTACAACAGGGTGCCAAAATGGCTTACCCACAGATAGACAAACTTCCAGCACTTTCCTAAACCCAGCACAGGCCCTACTGACCTCTACTACAGCCTAAAACCCTTTGCGTCTGTGTGAAACCCTCTGCGTCAGCCTACTAAGGCTCTGAGTAGCCTCTCTTGGCTTTTGCATCACTCCTGCAGCCTTTGTGTGGATGACGTAGGCCCTTCTGGCTCTGCGCAGTCTCTACTGCCTCTGCGTGGCTTCCTCTTGCTCTACATTTGCCTCTTCTACGCTAATCACCCATCTCTCTGTTTCGTATTTGCTGCCTCCTGACTGTTCTCCAGACCACTGGTTCAATTTCTCAGCAAACCCCACTCCAGAAATTCAACCGACTGGTCTCCCTCAGTTTTTTCTCCAAGTGCCCCTCAAGCCTCCTCTTATACTTTTTCTGTTGACATCTCAACGACTGAGATTAAGTCCCTATTCAATGGCTAAGATTAGATCTGGCTTGATCCATGTCTTTTGGTCCATTCTAACACAGATTCATATTAATACACATTAATATTTTATTTTCCCTAAGTTTAGACTTAGGGACTCCATTAAAAATATTAATTATTTTAATATCTCCTGATCTGTTTAGAATTTGCCCAAACCCTTTCTGGGTATGGGAGATCTCATGTGCCCCAACCTCTCCACCAGATTTGGTGGCTAGAGCTTATCCAATGCTACCCCAAATCAACACTCCCTCTTAGCGAGGACTGTGCTCTAGCAATACTCCTCACTGAGTATTACTCTGATCATCTGGAATCGGTACCTGTTTTGATGCTAGGCCTCCCTACCCAACATCCTCTGCACTATTGCATCCTGTACTGCTGCCCATGGTTCTGCCACTGCCACTACTGCATCTGTACGACAGCGCCCTCTACATCCGTGCTGCTGCTGGTCCTTTCTCCCAGCACTGCATCTGCACTACACCTTCCTCTGCATCTGTGCTGTTGTTGGTCCTTTCTCCCAACACTGCATCTACACTACAACTCCCTCTGCATTTATGCTATTGTTGGTCCTTTCTCCCAACACTGCATTTGCACTGCAACTCCCTCTTTATTCGTGCTGCTAACCGACTACTTCTGAAAGGGGTTCTTTACCATCCCCATCTTTTCTCTGAAGTAGTCAAATTTTGACTTTCCAAGGGCCTTGGTGAGGATATCTGCCACTTGTTCCCCTGTAGGAGTGTAGCTCAACTGTACAGCTCCATGTTCGACACAATCTCTGACAAAGTGACACCAGATATCAATATGCTTTGACCTATCATGAAATACTGGATTCTCAGAGAGTTTGATGCAACTCTGATTATTACACATGATCCTGGTTGCCTCCATATTTCTTCTGAATAGGTTTACCAGTAGTTTTCTAAGCCATATGGCCTCACACAATGTTGTGCTTGTTGCCATATATTCTGCCTCAGACGAACTCAGAGCCACGGACTTCTGTTTCCTACTACACCAGGAGGTTATTCCTGATCCAATGTTGAAACAGTACCCAAAGGTACTTTTCCAATCCATTGAACTTCCTGCCCAATCTGCATCAGCAAATCCACTCAACCTGATATCCTTCCCCTTGTTGTACAAGAGCCAATAATCAACTGTTCCCTGTAAATACCTGAGAACGTGCTTGGCTGCTGCCCAGTGAGCCCTCTTTGGTTCCACCATGAACTGACTAAGGGTGTTGACAGCGTAGCAAAAATCTGGCCTGGTATTGACTAGATACATCAGGGACCCTATGAGCTATCGGTATAGGGTGGGATCGACATCCTTGTCTTTGCATCAATCTTCTTCCAGTTGGTGATCATTGGCGTAGCCATAGGTCTACAGTCTCCCATCCCGAACTTTTTCAAAATTTCTGTAGCATACCTTCCTTGCCCAAGGAAGATTTCTCCTTTTGGCTGCCAAACTTCCAACCCTAGAAAATAGTGCATTCGTCTCAGATCCTTCATATCGAACTCTGTGGCTAGATTCTTCTTTTAGTCTTCAATGAGTCCGGATGATCCTGTCAGAAGAGATCATCCACATTTAATGCTACGATAAGTGGCTCATTCTCTATGATCAGATAGTAGAGATTTAGATTCGCATCACTCTTGACAAACCCCATCTTCTGCATGTAGCCATCTATTTGACCATACCACGCTCTTGGTGCCTGCTTCAGCCATACAAGGCTTTCTTCAATATGCATACATGAGACTTCTTCTCATGAGTTTCAAAGCCCTCTAGTTGTTCAATGTATACTTCTTCTTCTATTACCCTGTTCAGAAATGCCGTCTTGACATCCATCTGATGGATCTCCCATCTCATCTGGGTTGCAAGGGATATCACGGTCCTAATAGATGTATACTTGGCTACCGGGGCGAATGTAATATTCCTAATTAGCCATGGCTAATTGGATTATTTGATTTTGCTCAATTTTGCCTTCTATAGTTATTTATAAATAAAATGGCGAGAAAAGGGGGACATAACTGTCTTTTGAATAAAGTCACTTCCTAGTAGCACAACGTTGTAACTTAAAAGGGAGCCTAGAGGGCCAAAGGACCATGTAGAGAAGGGGGCCCACATAGACACTTGGAGGGACTACGCAGATGGAGAGGAGCACGTGGCAAGAGAGAGGCTACGTTAGAGGAGGTGGGCCTTAGGGTTTTGAGAGGGGCCAACGCTATAAAGGAGAGAGGAGCCTCCTCATTTTGGCATTTGATTATGAGCATTTGAGCTAGTCACTTCAACTCAGAGCATGCTGGTTGTTTAGCTTGTCTGCAGCACTGTTTAGTGCATCAAGTGTCTCCATTCGGAGATCTCACCCTTAGCCCCGAGGGACTTCGAGTGCCTGCTCGAGCAAGCTAGTTTCATTAGTCTTTTGCAGGAGGATTGATCTTTGGAGTTGAGGAGGAACTGAGCATTTGATGACTATGCAGTCCTGAGAGAGGAGGACGCAGTTTCTTTTCGTAGGAGCTCCAGATTGAGTTTATGTGGAGGATTTGAGCTGGGGGATTGAGCAAGGGATCAGCCCTTGCATATTGGAGGATTTCTGGCAGAGTTTCGAGCAGAGTTTTGGAGGATTCTATTCAGTGGCAGCGCAGATCCTTGAGGGATAGCGTAGATCCTCAAGGGGGTGATTTTCAGGGGTTAGCTATTTCAGAAAAGTTTTCTGGGCTTTGCTGGGTTTATTGCGCAGAGGCTGATTCCAGAGTTTCAACATTTTTTGAGGAGGAGAACAGTCCCAAATCCTCATTTGATTCCAGCAGTACCAGTAGCACAACAGTTCTCTGGCAGCTTGGACGTAGTTCAGAGGGAGGCCATTCCCTTACCATCCTGAGTGTATTTCTTCACTTGCCTTGTGCAAGTTGAGGTGCTATCTTTCTGATCACCTCCTATACTCTCTCCATTACTCAGTATAATAAAATGGCTTAGCATTTCTCTCTGCATTTCTTGAGTATCTGCTTATATTCCATGTATACATTATTGTATGTTGCACTACTGTTATTTTTATCTCTTGAGAGTCCATCTCTGGTTGGGGTTCGCTTGTGTTTGAGTGATATCCCTAAAAGGGGATACTACAATGGTATCAGAGCATAGATCTGGCTCAGCCTGTGGAGCTAGCAGTCTATGACACCGAGGGCGAAACCCTACATCTGTTACAGAGGTAGGAAATATAGAGATATTGAGCGTAGGTTGGAGAACACCTACGGAGAGGGAGACTGTGTTCGGCTGGTGAACACAGAACAGGAGGATCCGATGGCAGATGAGGACGGGAAGAGATTTGTAGACATGCTCCTCAAATCAGTGCAGGATTTGTTGAGGCAGATCGAGGTGATGGGGCAGAGATTCACGACAGTGGAGGCTAGACAGCGTGAGAACCCACGAGTTTTCTAGGTTGGTGAGGGATCGGGTACATCCCACCATTTTCCAGAGAAGGGTGCCACTCAGCGTGATACTACTCAGCAGATGGCCTCACATGCCCCTACACGCTCTACCATGCCCACTTTCCTAGGAGCAGACACTGGGGCCGGAGCCCGCAGGAGGCAGAGCCCGGTCATATGGGCGATTATTTTGCAGAGTACCAGGCCTATGGGCAGGAGTTCAGGGATGATCTCTCATTCAGAGACTTTGTTAAGCTCCAGCGGGATAGTAGACCCTGCGACCATCACAGAGGATACCGGCATTATCATGATGGAGACACCCATTGCACAGCTAGTAGATTCCACTTGCCTACCTTTGATGGTTCATCAAATAGTTCGGCAAAGTCTTGGGTGGAGAAGCTGGACATCTATTTCCAGCTTAACCAGATGTCGGAGACAGAGGCCATCAAGGTGGCGAAATTACATTTGGATGGTGAGGCCCAGGACTGGTGGTTCCATGGTTTGGTTACACTCGGACACTCCACAGTGACAACATATGCCGAGTTCACCAGGAGATTGATGGAGAGGTTTGACCGGAGGGATCCGGAACAACACTTTGTTGAGCTAACGAGGCTCAAACAGACCAGGAACCCAGAGACCTACATTGTAGACTTCTTGAGGGTTTTAGTGATGGTGCCAGATCTATCTACGACACGGAGGATCTACATGTTTGTTGAGGGGTTAGCAGAGCCACTTCGGGGTCTAGTCAGATCCACTAGACCAGCCACACTCCAGGATGCTATTAGCAGGACCCAGGACTTACAGAATGCCTTACCCAGGACTCGGACACCTTACCCCCAGAGACAGGCTTTCCAGCCTAAGGGGAAGGACGTGAGGATTCCACCTCCAAAGGGGAATCCAGGACAAGCACAAATTAATGATGATGCTAGGAGGGAGCTGAAGAAGAAGCGGTTGTGCTTTACCTGTCAGGAGCCGTGGGCACCGGGACATAGATGTGCTGCTGGCAAAGCACATTTTATTGAGGTCTTCTTCGAGAGCAGCAGGGAAGAGGATGAGGAGGATGATGTGGAGGCAGGAGATAGTCATGCCGTGCAGGATCCTTTGCCACCTCCACCACCAGCAACAGGTGGTGTAGCTTTTGCACCTACCAGAGGGGCCCTTGTAGCATTGCGAGGAGTTCCCAAGTATTTGACGCTGTGCGTACGGGGGACAGTACGTGGCCAACGAGTATCAGTTTTGGTTGACAGTGGGGCAACGCACAACTTCATCGATGCACAGATGGTTGGGCGAAGAGGCATACAGACGGAGAGCTTTGATGGATTTTCAGTTTTGGTCCCAGGAGATCAGACCATGGTGTGTGCTCATTATGTCCCAGAGTTATCAATGACGATGGGCACCTACACACTGACTAACCACTTCTTTGTGGTCAATATTCCGGACACCAACATGATACTGGGTGTTTAGTGAGTTATCACTCTAGGGAAGGTCACGACAGATTGGAAGGCCCTAGAGATGGAGTGGGATGATGAGAAGACAAGGAGGCATGAGAAGATACAGGGACAACACACATATCCGCCTCAGACTGTTTCGACTCATTGGATGGAGGCAGTCTTCCGGAAGGGAGACGTAGAGTGGGTAGTGGAGCTGCGTGCATCAGAGGCAGGGACTACAGGGCAGACGGTGCACCCAGAGATACAGTCCATCCTTGACCAGTATGCCACAGTGTTTGGGGAGATTCCGTCGGGACAGCCACCGGACCAGGGGTTTGAGCACACCATTGAGCTTGAGCAGGGCATACAGGCAGTGATTACTACCCCCTATAGGCATCCCAAGGCCTACCGGGATGAGATTGAGCAAGCCATTCAGGAGTTGCTTAGCACATTGGAGCACGAGTCCTTTTGCTTCTTCCGTGGTGTTGGTGAAGAAGAAGGACGACACATTGAGGATGTGCATTGACTACAGGGCCCTGAACAAGAAGACACTGAAGAACAGATACCCCATACCCAGGATCGATGAGTTGATGGATGAGTTGAGAGGGGCATAGTTCTTCTCAAAGATTGATTTGAGATCTGGGTACCATCAGATTTGCGTGAGGGAGCAGGACATTCCCAAGACCACCTTCAGGTGTCGCTATGGGCACTTTGAGTTTTTGGTGATGCCCTTCGGGCTAACCAACGCCCCAGCTACATTCCAGTCCTGCATGAATCACATCTTCCGCAATCTTTGATGATATCCTCATTTACAGCAGAACTTGGGAGGAGCATCTCCAGCACATTGAGACAGTGTTGCGCATCTTGGAGGAGCAGCAATTCTATGCCAAGCTCCCCAAGTGTGAGTTTGGGTTGACGGAGATGTTGTACTTGGGACACATCATAGGGGTGGATGGAGTGAGGGTCCATGAGGAGAAGATCAGGGCCATCAAAGATTGGCCGGAGCCAAGGAACGTGACAGAACTTCGGGGATTCATTGGCATTTGTACTTACTATCGGAAGTTCGTCAAGAGTTTCTCACAGCTTGCTGCACCCCTGACAGATCTGATGAGGAAGGGGGCATTTAGTTGGTCGGATACAGCGCAGCGAGCCTTTGACAGGCTCAAGCAGGTTATGAGTAGCTACCCAGTGCTTGCATTTCTGATTTTTTCGCAACCATTTGTTTTGGAGTGTGATGCATTGGGAGAGGGGATCGACGCAGTGTTGATGTAGGGAGGTCACCCTATAGCCTTTGAGAGTCGGAAGCTCCTTCCGTATGAGAGGTTGTATTCTATATATGACAAGGAGATGCTGGCCATCATGCATGCATTGGCCAAGTTCCGGCAGTATTTAGTGGGTAACAGGTTCAGGGTGAGGACTGATCAAAACAGCCTCAGGTTCTTTTTGGAGCAGAAACAACTACAGGAGAGGCAGCAGAAGTGGATCAGTAAGATCCAAGCATATGAATTTGACATTGAGTATGTCAAGGGTAAAAACAACGTGGTAGCAGATGCCCTTTCATGTAGACCAGCCACGTTGTCTCTTATGAGCTTGGATATAGACTGGAGGGCTCGACTCTTAGTCAAGTACTCCAAGGACAGATTTGCATGTGAGGTTCTGGATGGGCAGGTAGCGGATGACATGTACAGGGTGGTCGATGAGATCATCTACTATAGGGACCGGATCTTCTTAACTGAGGGATCTCAGCTCAAGAAGAAGATACTTCAGGCATCACATGATTCACCATTGGCCAACCATCATGGGTTTACCAAAACCTACAGGTCTATTAGAGAGAGGTTCTCATGGAAGGGCCTCAAGGAGGATGTACTGCAACATATCCGGGAGTGCAACGTTTGCCAGAGGAACAAGGGGGAGATGAGCCATCCCGCAGGATTATTGTAGCCTCTTCCCATTCCGGAGGGGAAATGGGAGTCTATTTCGATGGAATTCATCACAGGGTTGCCCATGATACAGGGCAAGGATTGTATCTTTGTCGTCATTGATCGACTGACAAAGTACGCACATTTTTTCGCCATACCCGCACACTACACAGCAGCGCAGGTGGCCACGCTGTTCTTTAGAGAGGTCTTCAGGCTACATGGTCTTCCTAAGACCATCACCAGTGACAGGGACAGCCGTTTCATGGGCGGGTTTTGGCAAGAGCTTTTCTAGTTGGTGGGGACAGAGTTGACACCGAGTACCAGTTATCACCCACAGACGGACGGGCAGACAGAGATAGTTAACAAGTGGCTGGAGGGCTACTTGCGTAACTATGTCAGTGGGCAGCAACGAGCATGGCTGAAGTGGCTGCATCTGGGGGAGTACTGCTACAACACTACACATCACATGTCCGTTGGTATGTCACCATTCTATGCTTTGTATGGATATCATCCTTTATCTTTTTCTGATGTGATGTTTGGTGCTAGCAAGGCTCCGAGAGCCAAGATTTGGATCTAAGAGAGTCAGGATATTCTCCGAGCTCTCAAGGATAATATGGCTACAACACAGAACCAGCAGAAGTTGTATGCTGACAGGGGTCGGGTGGAGAGACAGTTTGAGGTAGGGGACTTGGTCTACCTACGAGTACAGCCATACCGATAGTCGTCACTGAAGCAGAAGGGGGTTGAGAAGCTCAAGCCCCACTTTTATGGGACATATAGGGTGATACGCAGGATTAGACAGGTTGCGTATGAGTTGGAGCTACCCCAAGGCAGCAAGATTCATAACGTTTTTCATCTATCATGCCTGAAGAAGGCATTGGGGTAGTAGGTGACAGTGATAGATGAGCTACCACCCATGGATGACGAGGGGCATTTGGTGTTGCAGCCAGAGGCTATTATTAATACCAGGGAGAGGCAACTGCAGAGCAGGACGGTCCGGGAATTCTTGGTGAGGTGGAAGAATGCCACTTGGGAGAGTGGGAAAATTTTGCAACATCCATCACTTCAGTTGCTTGAGGACAAGCAACAATTTGCCAGGGAGACTGTAATATTCCTAATTAGCCATGGCTAATTGGAATATTCGATTTTGCTCAATTTTGCCTTCTATAGTTATTAATAAATAAAAGGGTGAGAAAAGGGGGACATAACTCACTTTTGAATAAAGTCACTCCCTAGTAGCACAACGTTGTAACTTAAAAGGGAGCCTAGGTGGCCAAAGGACCACATAGAGAAGGGGGCCCACGTAGACACTTGGATGGACTGCGTAGATGGAGAGGAGCACGTTGCAAGAGAGAGGCTACGTTGGAGGAGGTGGGCCTTAGGGTTTTGAGAGGGGCCAACGATATAAAGGAGAGAGGAACCTCCTCATTTTGGCATTCGATTATGAGCATTTGAGCTAGTCACTTCAACTTAGAGCACGCTAGCTGTTTAGCCTGTCTGTAGCACTGTTTAGTGCATCGAGTGTCTCCGTTCGGAGATCTCACCCTTAGCCCCGGGGGACTTCGAGTGCCTGCTCGAGCAAGGTAGTTTCATCAGTCTTTTGCAGGAGGATCGATCTTTGAAGTTGAGGAGGAACTGATCATTTGATGACTACGCAGTCTTGGGAGAGGAGGACGCAGTTTCTTTTGGTAGGAGCTCCAGATTGAGTTTATGTGGAGGATTTGAGCTGGGGGATTGAGCAAGGGATTAGCCCTTGCATATTGGAGGATTTTTGGCAGAGTTTCGGGCAGAGTTTTGGAGGGTTCTATTCAGTGGCAGTGCAGAGCCTTGAGGGATAGCGTATATCCTCAAGGGGGTGATTTTCGGGGGTCAGCTATTTCAGAAAATTTTTCTGGGCTTTGCTGGGTTTATTGAGCAGAGGTTGATTCCAGAGTTTCAACATTTTTTGAGGAGGGGAACAGCCCCAAATCCTCATTTGATTCCAGAAGTAGCAGCAGCACAGCAGTTCTCCGGCAACTTGGATGCAGTTCAGAGAGAGGCCATTCCCTTACCATCCCGAGTGTATTTCTTCACTTGCCTTGTGCAAGTCGAGGTGCTATCTTTCTGATCACCTCCTGTACTCTTTCCATTACTCAGTATAATAAAATGGCTTAGCATTTTTCTCTGCATTTCTTCAGTATCTTCTTATATTCCATGTATACATTATTGTATGTTGCACTATTGTTATTTTTATCTCTTGAGAGTCCATCTCTGGTTGGGGTTCGCTTGTGTTTGAGTGATATCCCTAAAAGGGGATATTACAGTGAAGGTTTCCTCGTAGTCAATCCCTTCCTTTTGAGCATACCCCTTAGCCACAAACCTGCCCTTGTATTTTTCAATAGTGTCGTCCGCAGCATATTTGATCTTGTAGATCCATCTTGAACCTACCACAGATCTGTCTTAAGGCCTTGACACCACCTCCCAGACATCGTTTACCATTATGGAGTTATACTCCTCCACCATCGCATCTAGCCAGACCTAATGCTGAGATACCTCCTTGAAGCTGGCAGGCTCTCCATCCTGAGCTACTAACGCCTGATACCTGTCTGGCTGTTTTCTCTCCCTTTTACTGTTCCTTGTCTCTCCGATGAAGTTCTCTACATCACGCAGAATCTGACGAAGTTCCCTGCTGGTTCTTCCTCTGCCAACAGGTGCTTTGTTTGCTCCTCTTCCTCATCCTGAGAATCTTCCTGATCCAAGGAAGGATTCTTCACTTCCGTTGGTTGAAGAGGCATGACCAACGAATCCTCTTTCAATTGCTCCTTGGAAGGTATTTCGCGAGATCTTTTGAAAGCTTTGTCCTCCATGAACTTTACATCTATCATACTACTACCTTCCTGCTCCCTAGAAGATAGATCTTGTATGCCTTAGCGTTCTCGCTATATCATTCCAGATACCCCTTTTCTGCAGTCTAATCCAGCTTCTTCTTCTTTTCTTCAGGTATGCGACAAAATGCCAAACTCCCAAATATCCTGAAATGACTGACTTCAGGTGTCTTCCTAGTGAAGACTTTCTCTGGAGTAAACTTGCCCAATGCTTGATGAGGAGTCCTGTTCTGAACATAGACAGTTGTGTTGCATGCTTCTGTCCACAGGAATTTTGGCATATCCTGATCATACAACATGGCCCTAGCTGCTTCTACAATAGTCATGTTTTTCCTTTTTGCCACCCCATTCTTCTCCGGATTGTAGGGAGCTGTCCACTCTCTTCTGATGCCCTCCTTAGGGCAAAAATCAGTGAAGTCCTTATCGACATATTCTCCACCATTATCTGAGTGCAAGACTTTAATTTTCTTACCTATGAGATTCTCCACTAGAGCCTTCAACTCCTTGAATCGACAGAAAACCTCATCCTTGGTTTTCAAAAAATAGATTCAAGTTTTCCTCAAGTGGTCATCAATGAAAGTAAGGAAATACTCGACACTGATGAGAGCTTTGATGGACATAGGTCCACAGATATCTGAGTGTATCAATCCTAGTACACTCTTGGTCCCGTGGTTGCTCATAGGAAATGTCGCCTTGGCATACTTTCCTAGAGCGCATCCCTTTCATACATCATCTCATTCCGTACTCAGATCCGGAACTCCTGTTACAGTGCTCCTGAGAATTCTTAGAGCTCCATGGTGGAAGTGACCCATCCTTCTGTGCCATAGTTCGTTCAAGTCTTTGTCCCCATGACTGCCTATTAGTGACATTGGAGATCCTAGTTGTAATCTGTACAACCGATTACTTTTGATCCCGATCTACACTTTCTTTTTCCAGCTCGGGTGTTTGACATATACCTTTTCTTTGATGAAGTAGATGTCATAGCCCTTGCCTTGTAATTGTGACACGGAAAGTAAGTTCATCCCAAATCCTGGCACATGCAGCACATTTGTGGCACGAAACTGCCCTCCCGATTCTGTTTGAAAAACTATGGTACCCTGTCCTACTGGAGGACACTTTGCCTTTTTCCCCATGGTGATCTGAAAATTCATCTTCTCTTCTCGATATTCTGAGAAAAACTCCCTGATTCCCGTCATATGCCATGAGGCTCCACTATCTATATACCATACTTCTGATGATTCAACACTAGTCATGCACGCCACTTCTTCTTCCAACCTGGAAGCCAACATAGAGAAATCGAAACCTCTCTCTCTTGTGCAATCTTCTGAAAATCTACGTGAGTCCCCTGAGGTGGATTCCTCTACATCATGGTCTCAACCCATAACTGATTTTTCCTTTCTGTCTCTGATTACTTGCCCTGATACCATGTGAAAATTCTATCACTGTAGCAACTGATTTACTTTTCCTACTTATTTCATCATAAGTTATTCATGAAATTACGTCAACAAACATTAAAATAAATATTGTTGCAGTTATCACATCGTAATATAGAAATAAAACTTTGCACACTTTGACACAGTTATTTTGGACTAATGTCCCTGGAAAAACCCAATGTGGGAAAACCGGTGCAGCAAGGGAGGATTTTATTATTCAGCAATTTTCTTGTACAACAGGGTGCCAAACTGGCTTACCCACAGATAAACAAACTTCCAGCACTTTCCTAAACCTAGCGTAGGCCCTACTAACCTCTGCTATAGCCTGAAAGCCTCTGCGTCAGCCTACTGAGGCTCTGCGCAACCTCTCTAGGCTTTTGCGTCGCTCCTGCAGCCTCTACGTGGATGACGCAGGCCCTTCTGGCTCTGCACAGTCTCTGCTGCCTCTGGCTCTGCGTCTGCCTCTTTTGCGTTGATCTCCCATCTCTCTGTTCCATACTTGCTGCCTCCTAACCGCTCTCCAGACCACTGGTTCAATTTCTCAGCAAACCCCACTCCAGAAATTGAATTAGCTGGTCTCCCTCAGTTTTTTCTCCAATTGCCCCTCAAGCCTCCTCTTATACTTTTTCTGTTGACATCTCAACGGCCAATATTAAGTCCCTAATCAACAGATAAGATTAGATCTGGCTTGATCCATGTCTTTTGGACCATTCTAACATAGATTCGTATTAATACACATTAATATTTTATTTTCCCTATGTTTAGAATTAGGGACTCCATTTAAAATATCCATTATTTTAATATCTCCTGATCTGTTTAGAATCTACCCAAACCCTTTTTGGGTATTGAATATCTCATGTGCCCCAACCTCTCCACCAAATTTCATGGCTAGAGCACATTCGATGCTACCCCAAATCAACATGACAACCAAGACCAAACTCCCTAGTAGGAAAAGGAGAGGCAAGGTGATTGGTCCCATTAAAGGAGAAGTCATCTCGAGTCGGGCCCTACCTCAGAGAACGAACTAGAGAGACCCATTAGTAGTAATCTACCTAGAAAAGGGGTGCCCAAAATGAAACAAAAGGAGATGCTATAGAAGGAGGTTTTCACCAAGTGGATTAGGAAGGAAAGGAACAAAAAGGAGAAAGGGTTGATGAGAAAAAGTATGAATGGGAGTGCCATTAATTTCTTGAGAAATGCTATAGATAAGAGGCCTAGGGGTGTTTAACAATGATCACATCCTAAAATGAAGCTTCACTCAACTTTGTAAAGCATATTAATTATGGAAACCTTATGAGGCTAGTAAAATCCACAAGCCACTAGAGAAAGGTTAGGACTAGAAGGCAAGGTTTTCCTTCAACATTCAATGGGTAAGGGAAGGAGAAGAAGAGTAAGGTGAATAAAAAATCATGGGGTGTGAAAATACAAGAGAGTGGAAAGAATGGGGTGGCTCAAAATGGTCAGGGTAGGTGCAAGTAGGAAGAGAAATCGCGTGGCAAGTAGGAGACGAAAAAGGGAAACTAAGAGAAAACAAGGATGATGAACAAGGGAATAGGAGATAGAAGTATTTTCTGACTATCTTTGACAATAGCTCCAACCCAATGAGAAGTTTAGGGACAATCAATATTGATGTGACTAATAGTTGGGTTTTAGGTATGTTCATTTTGGGAAACCCTACACAATACACCGAGAGGAAGGTTTCTAGATCAATCTCTTTCAATGATATAACTAACCTAAGTGCTACAAATGAGAAAGAGGAGAACCAAAGCAAACTAACCTTGTGGTCCCAACATTCCCCCTAGAGATGAGCGTTCATCCTTGAACAAATTTCACATGATATAGAGCCTCTTAACAATACTCCAGATTTTGAAACATTGAGCTTGAAATACTAGGCATTCAACTTTTCTATGATGTACCTAGATGGATCCAAGATGCCCCAAACCTTGCCTTGACCTTGTTTAATGGATGACACCTTATTTCGAAGCCTAGATGGGGATGGCTATCACCTAGATGAAATGGGAGGGATAGTACATCCATATTTGATGCTAATGCTTTCTTTTAGAGGTGCCACGTCACTCCCACATGTTTGCAAAGAGTGAGGTAGGGATTCACCATTTGGAGATGTATGCATGCAATTGAGGACTTTCTTGGAGTAAGGAGCACTCTTGGACCTCTGTCTCAGTTCTTTGGTGCCCTATTGCATATTCTGTAGGATGATGTAATGGTGGAGACTCCTTTTCTGTGACAATAGTGGGATATTTTTGACATTTTGTTATATTCTCGAGTTATTTCAGGGTCAACTTGTGAACTTTGACCTAGTTGAATGCTTAGGTAAACACGTGTAGTGGCTTTCTTTTAATATTAATATAATAAGGCTTGGTTATCCTTATATAAATAGAGAGGGGCCTTATTCACTTTTCATCATCATTCATTGTCGCACTTCTCTCTCTTTGGGAAGTGTGCATTAGATTTTGCCTATTTTCTACTTGCACGATGTAAATCTATGGTGAAATTGCTCTTGGAGGTGGACTTTTGCTTGAAGTTGGCTTCTTGAGATTGATTGAGGAGATTCTTGTGGAATTTTTTAAAGTTTATTGCTCATCTTCTATATTTTGCATACGATATTGTGCAAATTATGGTTTTTGCATGTGCCATAGAAATTATAATCCTCTGTCATGTGAAATTGTTTTCTTTGAACCCTTTAAGAGAAATCCCAGTTTTGCATCTCTCAAATCTAAAATATCCCTATTAGGGAAGCTGCTAGGGTTTGTAAGAAGAGGATTTACACCTCTCTCCCTCTTATACAAGGTTGTCCTCATTGAATTTTGCCTAGGTAACTCCATTGTACATTTCCATCAAGGCACTAGTCTAGGTGGTGGTGATAAAGGCTTCTGATTTTACAAATTTCTCTTTCTTCTCTCTTAAATTCAAGATATCTAGGGTTAGGGCATCTTTGAAATATTGCTAAAAGTAATTTTATTTGATGTGTTCATTCCCTCTAAGCAGGAATTGCATTAAATATTTATTAAGAAGCCAAATCTAGAAATTTCTGCATCTTAAAACCTTATTTGTAGGGCTTGACGTCATCACTATATTGTTGTTTTCTGCATGTTTCAACCATAACATCTCAATCAAAAACCCTTAGCTTTGCATATCTAATCGATAGTCTTGATTCTTTGTTGATTCCTTATGAAAATAGTGTTTAAGCATGTTGACTTAGGTTGTCTTGCTTTTGGAGACATTACCCTTGGTGAAAATTCATTCCACCATCAACACTATAAGGAGTAAAGATGAGCTTGTTCAGGATCAATCGAAGCAGTGAGAGAGGGGCAGGGACAATGAAGCCGGAGGAAGGATTCTAGTTCCAGTGAGTGCATTTGCAGAGAGGTAGAGGAGCCATAGTGAGGTTGACGCAGAGCAACGCAATAGGCTATAGAGGCAATTTCGAAATTGGTGCAGAGAAGTGATCAGCGCTAGTATTGCAGTAAGGATGATGCAACTCCTGAGCTACCAGCTTTACTTATAAACCCGGGGTTCGTACAAACTTGGAGGTGACAGTGTTGTATGCACAAGTAAAAGTGATTGTTCTACCTGTTGTCACTGTTCAGCTGGCGAGATACCACTGGGGTTCCAAGCCAGACTTCTATAGAGTCAGAAGAAGCTTGATTCTTTGATGGAAGAAGGGCAAATCTACTCTAAGAGAGTTACTCTACTGCAGTAATGGAAAAAGCAAACATGTAATCCTAAACCACACCATACCCTAATTAACCATTTAAGAAGCTATGCTAAGAAGAATTGCTAAATCAACAATAAACAAATGCTACTATCTAAGTTGCAGAAATAAAAAGCATCAAACCATACTAATGTGCAAGCAAAGAAACTAAACTAAATCTTTTTTCACTTTTTTGGTTTTTTAGGCAAAATCAAGTATGCAAACTAATTGTTTTGTGGATGTGATAGGTGGATGGAAGGTGTTTGAGGATGGCTAGAAGGCTTCTGAAGTGGTTGGATAGTGTGGAGGGGTCCTAGGAGGATTTTTGTGACTTCCTAGAGGCTTCCCATCAATTCAACCTCAAAACAGGCCATTTCAGGAAAACCTACAGGATGTACTAGAAACCTACAAGATGATCGTGTAGGAATTACAGGAAAACTGCAGGATACAATCAAGAGCTAATTGTGAGGTGTTGGAGGTGTTGGGAAGCTTAGGAAAGGTGTGTGATGGGTGGAATGGAGTGTTAGAAGGTCTAGGAGCACTCAAGAGTCAATATCCAAGATAAGAGATGGCTAGATTCGCTCAATGTGTTTAGGAGAATTTCAATGAAAAATGATGAAAGACTAGTGAGGGTGATGGTGAAAGAAGTGATGGATAAGGTGGATGAAGTGGAAGGTGGTTGCTGGTTATGAAGTCTTGGTCTCCTCCCGAAGTATCTTCCCTGCATAAAACATGTGTTTCTTCCAAAAAGAACTACGCAACAAGATACATTTTCATAAACTAGAAAAGCATGAATCAATTGCCTATATTATGCATGAAGAAAGTTGCTGAAGGGAATGAAAGCATGAGTGAGATCTTATTGCAGAAATGGATATGGAAAAAGATGACAACGAAATCTACCTTGCAACATTAACCAACTACTGAATTAAAGACAACAAACTCCAAAGCTCATAAAAGACTAGAAATTTGTGTTTTTGGGGTTGCTGAAGGGTCCTTTCCTCAAGTCATGGTCCCAAAGGGAGGAAGTGAGGCCAAGACACCTGCTAACAACCTTGTGGTGATCCTTTTTCTCCTTGCTAACCTGCTACTTGAAAAAAGATACAAATGTAAGAAAACTATCACACAACCAATCTAATCTACACTACTTGTAATGGAAATGCATCTACTAAGCAAATTAACAATTAAGCTATGAATCTACACTAAGCATACATGAACAATAAAGAGGAGCCTTGGCTTCTAGGGTTGGGCCCTAACCCAAGAGCTTTAGCCCTCTCAGTTAACTCCGTGCTAGCTCAAAACAAAACTCATTCTTATTACCAAAACAACGGATTACATCAAAAGAACTGTCACAAGTCTTGCAGCTTGAAAATAGAGTAGAGTTTTACAATGAAAATCTGAATCCTACTGAGGTCTTAGGCCTCTCTACTTATACATCTAAAGTCCCCAACAACTTCCCTAAAATTAGGGAGGCTCGACTCCCAAACTCAAGATAAACTGGTGCTTTGTCTCTCACTTGCTCGGTTGCCTTTTAGTCCTCATGATTTGGCTGTTTGCACTCCGAGCTAATAGAGGAATATTTGAATGGAGGGGTAGTAAATGAGGAGGATTTATCTCCTATAATCCCTCTCCCTTGTCCCATTGAAGTTTTGACCTTGGTCTTTGCCAAAATTCCTTGCTTTTCTCCTTTAATGCTGCATTAAATGCACATTAGACCACATAGCAAAATATCGAACTCTAACTCATCTCATACACAAAATATGATCAAAAGCATGCAATAAGTTATGAGAATAGTTGGTTTGACTAAGCTAGGAGGTGAATTAAGGCCCATATAATTACCCAACGGGGCTCATCACCCCCTACTGAAAGTGTTGCTCATCCTCTGAGCAACTTAGTCAATATCCATATCCTTCATGGTTCTAGTAAACTCTCTGACATCCCATGCCTCTGCTGTGGTCTCCTCTTCTTGTTCATAGAAGCTTGCTTTCTTTTCTACCTCTTCCCACTGCCTCTTTTCTTCTTCTTCTTTTCTCCCTTCTAGCATCCCTAAGAGTAGTGGTGGACTGAGTTTTAGGCCTATCCAATTAACCTTCAACCTTTGCATAGATTGCTTATACATAGGTGTCTTGTTGAGTGCCTCTCTCAACCTTTGTGGGGAGTGATATTATCTTATCTTTAAGCTATATGGAAGTGTGTTCCATCTTCTTAGGAAAGCATGTATACTATCATCTCCTAGCAGCTTAAACATGTCCTCAAAATGTGAAATTTCTTTCTCTTGGGCAACAAGATATCTAGGTGCAAGCTGAGGATCATTTGCAATCAAATTATGGGTACTAATGAGGACTATGGGATTTGATTGTTCAGCTTTGATCAAAAGAGGTTTAGTTTGCTCTCTTGCCAATATCCTTCTCATCTCTGTAGCTCTTGACTCATCATGGTTCATCCATGATGCCAAAGCCATTAATTGTAGATTCTCCTAGCTTAGCATTAGGGTCCCATACATTCATGTCTGTGAGGGCCATGTTGTGCAAATAAAACTCAGCCATTTTGGCCCTATCCTCTAGTGTACTTTGATCACAAAGATCAATAAACTGTTTGTAGTCCTGAAATGGCATGGTTCCCCTCTGTGTTAGTGTCTTAATCTGAAACTGCAGCCATTGTTCTTTGAGGTAGAGAGCATAGGATTTAGCTGGCATCCTACACTGGATTGCCTCAAAGGAGAGGCTAGCCATACATGCTAATTGGTTCTCTCTTTCCTGCAGTTGTCCCCTCAGCCATGCATTTTCTGTCTCTATTTGATTTCTCATTATATCTTCTCTATCCCTCAAGCCACTTAGCTCTCTGCCCATTTCTTTGAGTTTCTCTTCCATGTGCCCAATGTCTTCCACCCCCTTTGATTTGGCAATCTGCATCTATCGGTGAATTCTGGCCCTCTCCTTCTCAAGCTCAAAGAATTGTGGGATGGCAAATTTTTGAGGTATGACCCTGTCTCCTTCAATAAACCGGTAATAGGAGTCCAGGTTAGGTTGGGGGTTGGGTTCTTTTGTCTCTGGGTCCTCCTCTTTAGCTTCTTGTTGCTCCCCTAACTTTCTTTCCAATTCCTGTGCCTCCTGTAGATTTAACAGAGTATCCTGTAGGACTGTTTTTGCTTCCTGTAGATTTTGTTGTGGATCCTGTAGGATTGCCTTACCCTTTGAGGAAGTTGATCTAGTAGTAGGCCTCCTCACATCGGTGATAAGGGACTTAGGGGAAGGCATTTTATCTTTTTGTGTAGGGGAATCTTCAATCTCAATAGGAATTTTGGTTGATGTTTGTGGCTTCCCCTGTCTTATTCTTGTGCTCTTTCTTGTCCTGAAATATAGTGGGGTCTGCCTCTGCCTTTTTCCTTTTTTCTTGATTGGGGTGCTGAGAGCAGTGAGGGAAGTTGCTGCCTCTCTCTCAGTGGCCTCTGGAGACACCCTAGGTGACTCCTCCTTGTGTTCTATCCCATCTATTCTATTGCCTTCTTCCTCTCTGTCTTTCCTGTCTTCTTCTTCTTGGAGATCTTCATCATCTCTATCATGTTCCTCCTTAATTTCCTCCTCTGTTTCTTCATCGTCCTCCTTCTCTTCTCCCTCTTCTTCTTCATCTTCATCATGTTCCTTTGTGTCAGTTCCTTCTTCATTCATCTCATCCTCATCTCCTTCTGTATCTTCCTCTTCCTGTTTTACTTCTTCTTCACTGACAGTAGGACTAACATCATAAGTGAGAGCTTTGATGTCATCCTCTGCTGGCATGTCTCTGAAAACTGACTATGTTATAGAGGTTTTGAGGTTTTGGAGGGCATCTTCGATGAGGATCCTAATCAACCCATGGTGAGCTAATTGTTGGGAATTCCCCTCCTTCAATTTGATGCTTGAGTCTATGAGTGATTGAAGCAAGAAATATGGTATGTTGAGCCTTTGGTGAGGGGGTGTTTCTACTCCAAATCTTAATTCTTCAAGGATCCTGAAATGATAGCCATAGACAACACTATATCTACCCTCACATGAGATGTACTTGATTAGTTGGTAGCCTACCTCACTCTATGGATATGGCAGACTTTCCCTCGTTACTCATTTTTGTCCTCAATGTGTTCCTCACCTTCTAAAAGGAATTTTCTTTTGGCAACCTGGCTATCTCCTTTGTCTTCTTTTCTCCATGGGATTCCTAGGGGAAGTGTGGTGACCTTGCTGATGAGCTCAGGGGTGAGATCTATAGTGAGGCCCCTTATTACAATAGTGGCATGGATTCTAGTGTGTGGAGTGAGGGAGAGAGAAAATTCTTGAGCCACCTCATCATCATACCCTCTGAATTTTTTGAAAAACCCCATCCAATTATGTCTTGTGAAGATTTCAAGCACTTGGGGGTGTTGTTGGATTCTCACAGTGTTTGTGGGCTCTCTCCTATTAAACCCTCCTGTCATCTTGCTGGTGAAGCTTGAGGAGAAAATGAGAAGGTTGAAACAAATTTTCAAATGTAGGAGAAAAACAGAGATGACTGTGTATTTAATTCCCTTCACACAGTTGCTAAATTCACTCAAATTTAGAGTATCCTTGGTTCATTTACTTGCAAAGGGGAATGTAATTTTAGAGCCTACCTCTTTAGACTGGTTGCAGTGGCCAACTCCCGTGATATCCCTTCTGAACTCTTCTCTGCCAATCCTATAGATAGTCTTTGTGTATCCTGTAGACAGTCTCTGTATCCTGTAGGAATTCTTGTGCATGCTCTTGTAGGAATTCCTGTACAGTGAACAATGCATCTTTGCTTTCGGTGGGTTGCTTGGGTTATGAGAGCGACTTGAGTGAGGGAGTTTCGAGGAGGTGAAATGCATGAATGCATGGGAACGATGTTTTATTTCCTCTTATGGTGATTCAGGGTGAGGTGGTGTGCTGGCAGCAAAGGTACGTTGCCATTTTTGGACCGTTGGTCCCCACTACCACCTCATCATTTCCCACTCCTCATAATCAGCTCCCACCTCGTAGATCCATAGTTTAACCGCTTTTTGTCCTACTCCTCTATCTTTGAGTTGACTGCAGCCACGTGTGAGAGGACACTCGGTTGTGCATGTGCTGACTGAACGAAGGTGGCCAAGTTAACTGGCCACCTTTTCACTTATAAACCAACTATCTCGTAACCCTTACAATTTTTGACTACATGATGCATATGAGAGAGCGAGCGGGATACTTACTTGTGGTTTCAATTCTATGTTGCAGTTGTCAAAGACCAGAGGTGCTGCTGTGTATATTTGCTGCATGCCATTCTTCTTCCTCCTCTTGCTATCTGCTAATGGCTTCTCTGCTTTTGCAAGTATCTGTGGTTGAAGATCTCATGCTGCTACTTTGGAGATCCTGGATCATCATGGTGAAGATTTGTTGCTGGTGTGGTTGGTATTCTGTGGGATAGGTTGCTACAGGATGTCCTGTAGCTGCTTCTCCCTCAAATTCTTTAATCATTTTGCTTGCTGGGGCTGTGAGGATGGTGACATGGATGGAAAGAAGGAGTGGGAGTGTGGAGAGCAAAGGATACTCAGGTGATGCTCCTTACTCCTCTCTGTTTCCTTTTTCTTTGAAGATTGGAAAAAAAACTGTTGAAACTGATCTTTTTTTGAATGGTGAGTGCAGGGATGATGATGGTGGACGAGGTGAGGTGCTAGATAATCAAGAGGGTGAATTTTAGGGACCTAACAAGTCCATCAATTTCCTTCGGATTGCTTCTTGTAGGAATTATCGGTCACTATAATTCCTATAGGATCATCCTGTAGGTTTTCAAGGGATCCTGTAGAAAACACAGTCTTTGTATAAATCGTAGCAATGGAGTGGAAAAATGGCAAAAATGATGGAGGGATGCATGGTAAGGAGTGAAAAAATGAATATGTGAGTGGCAGGGGTCTCCTTACCCTTGGTGAAAAGTCATTCCACCATGAACACTATCAGGAGTAAAGATGAGCTCGTTAAGGATCAATCTAAGCAGTGAGAGAGGGGCAGGGACAATGAAGACAGAGGAAGGATTCCAATTCTGGTGAGTGCATTTATAGAGAGGCAGAGGAGCCACAGTGAGGTTGACATAGAACAACGCAGAAACCTATAGAGGCAATTTTGAAATTGGTGGGGAGAAGCAAGATTTCAGTGCAGGAAGCTGGGCAAAGGTTCCAGAGGCTAGGAAAGACATTTTCCCAAACAATAGCTGACCAGACAGATTGAGGAGAAGTTGTTTCAAGTTGAGTGCAGGAGAAACTACAAAAGGGTGACAGAGTGACTGCACAGATCCAGTTTGGACAGCTCAATTTGAGCTGAGGTCAGAGACCAGATTTGCCTGTGGAGTGAGGAAATTCCTCACTAGATTTTCTTACCAGTTTTCCTCTGTAGGCTTGCCAGTTTCTGCATTTAGTTGCACTCAGATTATTTCACTGCTGCATAATAATAAAACCCTCAACTGCTGCACCGTTTTTCCCAAGTTGGGTTTTTCCGAGGACATTGGTCCAAAAATAACTGTGTAAGTTTATGTGTGTGTGCTAGCATTTCTTCCAGTGTTTATTTCATCTGCAGTTCTATTTTGTAGGTTGCAGTGTGATTAATTCAGTATTTGCTGTAGAAAATAGTAAATAAATTGTTAAAAATTAATTTAACAATTAGGAGAATTATTTCCAGTTACTGCAATAGGATTCGGGTTGTCGAATTTTCACATCTAGCACTTTTTTCATGTTAAAACCCTATTTCTAGGGCTAACATCATCACTATAATGTTTTTTTCTACACGTTTTAGCCTCAACCTTGCATATCTAATTGATAGTCTTAATCCTTTGTTGACTAATCATTGTAAGACGGTTTCTTATGGTTATATGACATCAAATTCCCTATCTTTGAATATTTGTCAAACCCTAACTTATAGCAGCCCTTTTATTTGCTTAAGTGGTCTAGGGATGGAGTGCTTGTGCTTTGGAAAATTCTATCTTAGCCCTTCTGACTCCACCAGTACCCTATCAAAATGATTAGACATTTCCATCACCTTAAACGCTCCTTGTTGAATATCCTCTAGGTCATCCATATGTAGAAAATCCTCCCTTGTGGTTCAATATACCACTAAATAGTTGGAGTCAGGATGCTAAGGTGATAGTGGTGGCCACTCTCTTGTTACCACGAGGTCTAGAGGCATTAACAATAGAAAATATCGATGAAGTCTAAGAAGCGAGTGAAGGTGAGAAGATGAGAAGGAAGGAGAGGCAACAAAGGTAGGGATGAACTAGTGGAGGAAATAGACGTGAGAGGTAGTCAAGTTAGGAATGAAAAACTAAACCAAAGAGGCAAAAGGTGACAACATTAGAGATTAACAACTAAAACCAAGAATTAAAAGGTGACGACAATAGTTTAGATATAAAATGAAAGAGGTGTGAATCACAACTTAGGAGCTTAAATAGTGAAAGAAAGAAGAAAATGGTAACGATGCTAGTTTTGAATTGGGGAAGGCAAGAGCCGAGTGGAAGGAGGAATTGAGGAATGGTTGAGGAAATGAACCCATAGCTATAGTCTATGAGATGTGACAACCAAGACCAAACTCCCCAATAGGCAAAGGAGAGGCAAGGTGATTGGTCCCATCAAAGGAGAAGTCATCTCGAGTCGGGCCCTACCCGAGAGAACAACCTAGAGAGACCCATTAGTAGTGATCTACCTAGGAAAGGGGTGAACAAATGGAAACAAAGGGAGATGCTATAGAAGGAGGTTTTACCCAAGTGGATTAGGAAGGAAAGGAATAGAAAGGAGAAAGGGTTGATGAGCAAAAGTATGAATGGGGGTGCCATTAATTTCGTGAGAAATGCTATAGTTAAGAGGCCTAGGGGTGTTTAACAATGATCACATCCCAAATGAAGCTTCACTCAACTTTGTAAAGAATATTAATTATGGAAACCTTATGAGGCTAGTAAAATCCACAAGCCAATAGAGCAAGGTTAGGACTAGAAGGTAAGGTTTTCCTTCAACATTCAATGGGTAAGTGTTAAAATTGGCAACCAGGGCAAAACTTCATGTGGGTCATGTTATTCATGGCTGATAATATTTTTATTAGATTCCTCTCATCAAGAGGTGTAGGATTGATATAAATATCATCCGATTTTGATAAGTATTCATGGAGATATGAATTTATTTTGATTATGGAATTATTATCAAGCCGACCTACAACTCATGTAGGCTCAGAAGCCCAACAGTCGCATCTATTCAAACACCAACGTTGTGTATAAATATAAGAGGACTTTTCCTCATTTGCATTCACTCTTCTCATCACATCTCTCTCTCTCTACTGCGCAGAAATGAGTCTCTTCTCTACTGCGCAGAAATGGGTCTCTCTCTCACACATGTGAAGCCGGAAGCTGTTGAACCTGAAGCTGCAACTGCAGATCCAAAGACTGACCTGCGTGGCCTAGAAGATCTCCTCTTCGAAACTACGTTTTAGGTCCATCTGGATCTCCTCTGAAAGCCACAACTTTTGGTGGTGGAATGAAGTCAATCCGACGAACGGTTTGCAAGATATCGACTGCCCTAGTTTGAAGCCGGAAACTGTTGAAACTGAAGTTGCAACTGCAGAAGTAAAGATTGACCTATGTGGCCTAGAAGATCTCCTCATCTGAACTACACTATAGGTTCATCTGTACCTCCTCTAGAAGCTGCAACTTTTGGTGGTGGAATGAAGTCAATTCGACGGTCGGTTTGTGAGATATCGTCTGCCCTAGTTTGATAATGAAGCTGCTAATGCTGATGTTGCTGATCTAGGGTTTGGTACTGCTGATATGAATCAGATTTATTGTACTATTTCTCTCTGCTGAATTATTGAAGATAAAAGAAGATTTGATCAAAGGGTTTCCCCACACATTGTGGGGTTTGTCCTTGGCTAGCCACCACATCTTGTGTCTCTTGTCTTGGCTTGTTTTATGTCGATCGTTTAATGTTCTATCTGCACTTTACTTTATGTACATGTGATTGCTAATCTGTGGAATATAGTAAGAAAAAGAAGTAAATTGTTATAAGCATAGAACAGACCATAACTTAACATGGTATCAGAGCTGAGGTGAAGACAAAACCCAAGCAAGAGCAAGAGCAATCATCGAAGAGAAGATTGGCAAGGCTATCCTAAAAGAACTATAGGGTCCTCAACACTCTTTCCTGCTGAAGACAAGCTCCGTGAGAAAGCTGACTATCACGGATGGAAGATGTCTATCGATCTAACCCTAGAAGATCAAGGAGTGCTAGACCATGTAAGAGGCAATATTGTTGAGCCTCCATCAAATGCATCCGCTGTTGTCTGGAACAAATGAAAAAATGGAGAAATCAAAACAAAGAAGATCATCTGGGACTCTATCGACAAGCACTTGGTGGCCTATATCTCTGAACTAGACACCTCCAAGGAAGTCTACGATAGACTGGTGAGTTTATTTAAAGTAAATGATGCAAATCAAGTTTTGTTTCTTGGAAATAGGCTGAAGGAAATTAAGGGTAAAGATGAGAGTATGCAAGCATACTTCTTAAGGATCACCAAAATCAAGAACGATCTCCTATCTATTGGGGAGGCTATCACTGATAGGGGAATGGCACTCACGACTCTTGGAGGATTACCATCCGAATGGTACGTGTTCAGGACTACTCTTCTAAACAATAATGTAATTCCTGGTTTCGAGGAATTAATGGCTAGATGCATTCAAGAAGAAACGAGGGAAGAAGAGCAAGAAATGCCAATGCCTAAAGGTCCTCCTGTTGCCTTTTCTTCTCATGCTAAGAAAAGAAATAATTCCGGGACTAAATCAAAAGGAAAGGCTGGACCTAAGGGTGGAAGAAAAGGACGATGTTACATCTGCAATAAAGTAGGTCACTATGCAAGGGAGTGCCTTGATAGAAAGGACTCACACCGGGATGATGATCAAGATCCCTCTGATGGCAAATCAAAGGAATGACAAATTCAATAGCAAAGGTAAGAGGAGAGTTGGGAATCAAGGAAGAGGACAAGCATTCAAGAAGGCTAGAAATTCCAAGATGTATTAAATGCACCTGACCTCCGAAAGAACCTGGTGTCCATATCGGCAATGGAAGACAAAGGCTACAAGGTAACCTTCAGCGATGGCAAGGTACATGTATCAAAAAATAATGTTAAAGATGCCTTTACTCTTGGGTTTCATGTTATCAGGTCGGTGAAAGTTAGGTAGGTGTCATGTCTTATGACACATCTCTTCAGTCCGAACTTTGGCATCGGAGGTTTTCCCACCTTCATTATAAAGCTCTACCCAGTGTAAGACAAATGGTGACAGGGATGCCCGAATTCCGAGTAGAGAAAGAAGGTGTATGATGTGCCGAAGGAAAGCTCAAAAGGGGACCATTCCCCTCAATCCAAAGCAAGACCTCCGATATATTACAGTTGGTTCACTCAGGCATATCTGAGGCTGGCATTAAGAGGGAGACTACTACACCACATACTCCTGAGCAAAATGGTGTGGCAAAAAGGAAGAACCGTACGATTGTGGAAACTGTCTCTATGGGTAGATGATGTAACAATGCCTGATGTGGATTAACCCATGGATCTTATTTATCCACCTGAGCCTCCCTCTTCTAGGAAGATGCCTTCATGGCTTAGGGGGATACTTGATGATGCTGAAGGACATGCTACACCCCGAGGAACCTTCCGTGAAAGTAAGAAACCTAACAGGTATCAGGGATTCCTGACCATCATGAGCATGATCATACAAAATGAGCCTCCATCATTCTCAGATGTCTTCAAGCATCAAGTATGGAAGGATGCTATGACCAAAGAATATGAGTCTATTATGGAGAATGATGTCTGGGAAGTAGTTCCCAGACCCCAGGACAAGACAATTGTTACTTCTAAATGGCTTTACAAGATAAAGCATGCAGCAAATGAAAGTACGGAAAAGTATAAGGCTCGTTTTGTTGCTCGTGGTTTCTCCCAGAAGGAAGGTATAGACTATGATGTGATATTTGCACCTATTGCTAGATATACGACCATCCGCTCGATCATAGCCCTTGCTGCTTCACAAAGATGGAACCTACATCAGATGGATGTCAAGACTGCGTTCTTACATGGCTCGATAAAAGAAGAGGTCTACGTGGAGCAACCCGAAGGATTTGAAATTTATGATCGAAAATCTCATGTATGCAGGTTGAAGAAGGCTCTCTATGGGCTGAAGCAAGCACCCTAGCATGGTATGAGAGGATCGACAGCTACTTGATGAAGCTGGGATTCACTAGGAGTGAAGCCGATCCTAACCTTTACTTCAAGGTTGAAGATGACAAGCCTCTCATACTGGTGCTATATGTGGATGACCTCTTCTAACAGGTGCAAACCCTCTCATTCACAAATGTAAGAGGGAGTTGGCTTCTGAATTTGAAATGAAGGACCAAGGACTTGAAGTATGGCAGAAGCCAAGGGAAATTTTCCTATCTCAAGGAAAATATGTGGTAAAGATATTGGAAAGATTTGGTATGATGGACTGCAAGCCTGTGACTACCTCGAGGATCTTAACTTTTAGAAGTTATATGGTAGTGATGTTGGACCAGATTTGGGAAATGCCTCTAAGTTTAAAAAACTCATTCGCGTTGATGTTCTTGGTGAACCTCCGTCCGAACATATGTTTTGCAGTTAGCACTGTGAGCTCATATTTGGTTGAGCCTCACTGCATTGATGCCAAGAATCTTCTAAGATATCTTCATGGCACAATTACTAATGGATTGAGATACACTACCGGAAATATGAAACTGCATGATTATTCGAATGCTGATTAGGCAGGTAGTGTGGAGGATCACTGGAGCACCTTTTAGTGTTGTTTCTCTTTGGATTCTGCTTCGATATAATGGATGAGTAGGAAGCAGAAGTCAGTTGCCATAAGCACCACCGAGACCAGATACATATCTACGAGTATGATCTCGAATGAAGCTGCCTGGTTGGGGAAGCTCTTCAGTGAGCTATTTGGATTTACATTGGATACCAATGTGATTCTCTGTAACAACCAGAGGTAGGATTCGATTATTGAGGAATCCCGTAT
Source organism: Pinus tabuliformis (assembly GCA_031772625.1). Taxonomy (NCBI): domain Eukaryota; kingdom Viridiplantae; phylum Streptophyta; class Pinopsida; order Pinales; family Pinaceae; genus Pinus; species Pinus tabuliformis. The sequence continues at coordinate 563,673,017 of CM062808.1, read as the reverse complement.
TCGTCGATTGCTCCAGCAGATAGACATCATCTAGGATATGGTAAGTCAATGAGCAAGGAGGCTCCATCGCATTAAGATGATGTACAGGTCGATACATCTTGTCAAAGCCCTAAGGAAAGATATAATCTGTGATTTTCCCAAACGACTTGGAGTCGTCAAGAAACCCTTGTACAAGGGTCCTGCATGTTGCATACATTGAGCTCTGGGAGCTCTGAGGGCTTGCGGTTCTTACTGGAGCAACATACGACCACAGGGTGACTCACCCTCCCCTGGTGGTGCGCATTGGAACAAGATGATTCGCTCTCTTGTGGGACAAGATGATTCGCTCTCTTGTGGAATAGGATGATTCGCTCTCTTGTGTAGCAGGATGATTAGTTCTCCTGTGAGGCCTGGATTGATGTGTTCTCCATGGCGACTGTAGCAGGATTGAAGTGTTCTCCTGTGAGGCCTGGATTGATTTGTTCTCCATGGCGACTGTAGCAGGATTGATGTGTTCTCCTATGAGGCCTGGATTGATGTGTTCTCCATGGCGGCCTGGATTGATGTGTTCTCCATGGCGATTGTAGCAGGATTGATGTGTTCTCCTATGAGGACATGATTGATTAGTTCTCCTGTCGAGGCATCCTACCCATGCAGTCTGGGACTCATGGGAAGTACCTCTCATCTGATCAATGAGCAGGGAAATGAAGTTAGGGACCATAGTAGTACCGATGGACGCATCGTTGTATCTACCGTACTCCCTACGCTAGGATGACCTCCATTGATCTGGGATCAATGATACTAGTCTGGGACCAGTGGTAGGAGTTGTACCTTACTATGACACTGACTTCGGGTCGGTTGAGATTGGTCTAGGACCAGTGGTACATACTCTGAGACTGACTTCATGTCAGTGCAGTATTGGTCTGGGACCAGTGAGAGTGGTACATACTATGACGCTGACTTCGGGTCAGTTGAAACTGGTCTGGGACTAGTAGTACGCACTCTAAGACTGACTTTGAGTCAGTGGAGGATGATACTGGTCTGGGACCAGTGGAGTTGTACTCACTATGACGCTGACTTTGGGTTGGTTGAGACTGGTCTGGGACCAGTGGTACATACTCTAGGATTGACTTTTGAGTCAGTATGATACATCCTCGATCAATTCTTCTTCTTCATAATTCGGACAAAAGCAGAGCAGAACAGAACAATGCAAGAGCAGAGAAAAACAATACTGATCAGTACAGGGCATAACAAGACAAAGCAGAATAGGCAGAATAGAGCGGAGCAGGGCAAGGGTTAGGCTGTATAGGGTAGTACATTTGATGGATGAATAGTAACAACCGATAGACAGATTGCAGATGAAGTTCTCCCTGGTTGAGAGGGAGTGTTAAAATTGGCAACCAAGGCAAAACTTCATGTTGGTCATCTTATTCATGGCTAATAATATTTTTATTAGATTCCTCTCCTCGAGAGGTGTAGGATTGATATAAAGATCATCCGATTCTGATAAGTATTCATGGAGATATGAATTTATTTTGATTATGGAATTATTATCAAGCCGACCTACAACTCATGTAGGCTCAGAAGCCCAACAGTCACATCTATTCAAACACCAACGTTGTGTATAAATATAAGAGGACTTTTCCTCATTTGCACTCACTCTTCTCATCAAATCTCTCTCTCTCTACTGCGCATAAATGAGTCTTTTCTCTATTGCGCAGAAATGGGTCTCTCTCTCACACATGTGAAGCCAGAAGCTGTTGAACCTGAAGCTGCAACTGCAGATCCAAAGATTGACCTGCGTGACCTAGAAGATCTCCTCTTTGGAACTGTGTTGTAGGTCCATCTGGATCTCCTCTGAAAGCCACAACTTTTGGTGGTGGAATGAAATCAATCTGACAAACGGTTTGCAAGATATCGACTGCCCTAGTTTGAAGTCGGAAACTGCTGAAATTGAAGCTGCAACTACAGAATTAAAGATTGACCTGCGTGGCCTAGAAGATCTCCTCATCTGAACTGCATTGTAGGTTCATCTGAACCTCCTCTAGAAGCCGCAAATTTTGGTGGTGGAATGAAGTCAATCCGACGGTCGGTTTGTGAGATATCGTCTACCCTAGTTTGATAATGAAGCCGCTAATGTTGATGCTGCTGATCTAGGGTTTTCTACTGCAGATATGAATTAGATTTATTGTACTATTTCTCTCTGCTGAATTATTGAAGATAAAAGAAGATTTGATCAAAGGGTTTCCCCACACATTGTGGGGTTTGTCCCTGGCTAGCCGCCACATCTTGTGTCTCTTGTCTTGGCTTGTTTTCTGTCGATCGTTTAATGTTCTATCTGCACTTTACTTTATGTACATGTGATTGCTAATCTGTGGAATATAATAAGAAAAAGAAGTAAACTGTTATAAGCATAGAACATACCATAACTTAACACTAAGGGAAGGAGAAGAAGAGTAAGCTGAATAACAGATCATGGGGCACGAAAAGACAAGAGAGGGGAAAGAATGGGGTGGCTCAAAATGATCAGGGTCGGTGCAAGTAGGAAGAGAAATCGCATGGCAAGCAGGAGAGAGAACTGACATAGGGAGACTAAGAGAGAACAAGAATGATGAACAAGGGAATAGTAAATAGAAGTATTTTTTGACTATCTTTGACAATTGCTCCAACCCAATGAGAAGCTTAGGGACAATCAATATTGATGTGACTAATATTTGGGATTTAGGTAAGTTCATTTTGGGAAACCCTCTACAATACATTGAGAGGAAGGTGTCTAGATCAATCTCTTTCAATGATATAACTAACCTAAGTGCTAGAAATGAGAGAGAGGAGAACCAAAGCAAACTAACCTTGTGGCCCCAACATTTCCCCCCTAGAGATGAGCGTTCATGCTTGAGCAACTTCCACATGATATAGAGCCTCTTAACAATACTCCAGATGTTGAAACACTGAGCTTGAAATACTAGAAATTGGACTTTTCGATGATTTACCTAGATGGAACCAAGATGCCCCAAACCTTGCCTTGACCTTGTTTAATGGATTACACCTTATTTTGAAGCCTATATGGGGTTGGATATCACCGAGATGACATGGGAGGGATAGTACATCCATATTTGATGCCAATGCTTTCATATTAGAGGTGCCATGTCACTCCCACATGTTTGCAAAGAGTGAGGTAGGGATTCTATTGGATGATGTCATGGGGTGGAGGCACCATTTGGAGATGTATGCATGCAATTGAGGACTTTCTTGGAGTAAGGAGCACTCTTGGACCCTTGTCTCAGTTCTTTGGTGCCTTATAGCATATTTTGTAGGATGATGTAATGGTGGAGACTCCTTTTCTGCCACAAGTGTGGGATATTTTTGGCTTTTTGTTATATTCTCGAGTCAAGGTCAACTTGTGAACTTTGACCTAGTTGAATGCTTAGGTAAACACTTTTAGTGGTTTTCTTTTAAAATTAATATTAAAAGGCTTGGTTACCATTGTATAAATAGAGAGGGGCCTTATTCACTTTTCATCATCATTCATTGTCGCACTTCTCTCTCTTTGGGAAGTGTGCATTAGATTTTGCCTATTTTCTACTTGCACGAAATCTAGATCTATGGTGAAATTGCTCTTGGAGGTGGATTTTTGCTTGAAGTTGGCTTCTTGAGATTCTTGTGGAATTCTTTTAAGTTTATTGCTCATCTTCTATATTTTGCATGCTATATTGTGCAAATTATGGTTTTTGGATGTGCCAAAGTTAAAATTGTTGTGTTTGTCTAGAAATTGTGATCCTCTATGCCATGTGAAATTGTTTTCTTTGACCACTTAAGAGAAATCCCAGTTTTGCATCTCTCAAATCTAAAATATCCCTATTAGGGAAGCTGCTAGGGTTTGTAAGAAGAGGATTTACACCTCTCACCCTCTTAAACAAGGTTGTCCTCATTGAATTTTTCCTAGGTAACTCCATTGAACATTTTCATCAAGGAACTAGTCTAGGTGGCGGTGATAAAGGCTTATGATTTTACAAATTTCTCCTTCTTCTCTTTTAAATTCAAGATATCTAGGGTTAGGGCCTCTTTTTTTTTCCCATGGAAAAATTTGTAATTTCATTAAGAAAAGAAATTACATTTTGTAGATGCATATGCATATTCCGATAATTTTTGTAGATAGTCTATCATCTTCCGTAGAAGCAACAAAGCTAGTTACCTGTATCCACGCAGGGAGGTAATAGCCCAACATAACTGTGAAAAGTGTCCATGAAAAATACTACAGGCTCAAAAAGAAACATATTATCTTAATCCACGCAGGGAGATAATATTCAAAACAAAGTGTTGTGCTATTCATATAAATAGCCACATACCAGATCAGTAACTGTGATAAGAAATATGTACAAAAATATTATATCAGAATCCCTAAATCTAATCCATAATGTCCATAAATGGCCGGTGATAGTATTGGTAATGTGCTCCCTCATTCTGTTCTCGGATCAACCAGATGCCCGGCTCGCAGATCGCAACTTCTTTGGAAAGGCGGTCAGCATCTGTGTTTCGCTCCCTGTAGATGTGATTACATGTAAAATAGTCAAAATGGGATATCAATCTTAAAGTCTCATCTAGTATGTGTCTCAATGAGTATGACCAACAATAAGAAGTTTTATTCAACCAGTCGCAGACAATTTTAGAGTCGCCAAACAATTGTAATGCATGGCAATTCTTCTCCAAAGCAAAATGAATAATGTGCATTACTGCTGATAGTTCCGCAAAATTATTAGTACCCCTCCTTAAACCCATGATCAAGCTATATGAGTGCCTCTCTGATAAATGAAGAATAGCACCCCCACCACAACCTTCTTCCTGTGCGGCCCCATCAAAATATGCCCAAGGCATGTGGGGGTCTATCAGTTCCAGGGTGATGTTCCTTGTGTGAGGGGGCGGGGGGTCATCAGGGATGAGATCATAGTCTGCCTTGATCTTAGCAGCTATTATAGGCCACCTGGGAGGGGTATTCTGAAAAATATAAAGATTGCAGGCTATCTAAACAGCCTAGCAGAACAGCAAGGGGAGGTTCCTCAATTTGAGGGGCATGACTATGGTGTACCACAAGTTCCAGGCCTCTATCAGAGAGTCCGCCTGCCAGTCAAAAGGCATGGGGGTGGCTGCTGTCACAAGGGCCCACAACTTACGGGCTTCAGGGCATTTCAAGAACAGGTAAGATGCAGATTCACTATCAATGTTGCAAAGATAACACCAGTGTAGACCATGGAAGGAACACTTCATTAGATTATCCCCTGTGGGGATCTTATTTCTCAGAATGCACCACATTAATAATCTAGATCTGGGAGGTGCCTTCAGCTTCCAGAGGTGTTTCCACCAGGAATGTTGGATCTGGGGCTTCCTCGGCTCCGCTAGAACTAAGTATCCTTCCTTTGGAGAATATCTCCCCGATTTTGCCAAAGCCCAGATGAGCTCATCTTCTCCATCGATAATGTGAATATGAGCCTCCGAGAGAGCCTGCATATAGTCCCTCCAGAGTTGCTGCCAAACGGGGGGAATGTTGAGTTGTAGGCCCGATTTCCAAGCTTGAAAGAGGAAAGTGGAGTTTGTCTCATCTGCTATATGTGCAAGGTGTGTAACATTTTGCTCTCCGAAGTGCATGAGTAGTTCAGGAGGCAATCTATGCATGTTCCCACATCCAATCCACGGGTCGATTCAAATAGGCACTCTTCTTCCCGAACGAATCCTCCATGTAAGACCTGTGCGAATGGGGTCCAAAGCTTTCATGATTGCCTTTAAAATAATCGATATTCCGGCAGTGAGTCTAACCAGTCTCCTGATCCAATCCATAAACTGTCTGATGTGACCATCTGTCAACCTTGCTTCGCTGCCAGGGCTGAGGAAAAATCATCAAGTTTTTTAGTCCCCAGCCTCCCCATTTTTTCGAAAGGGTTAGGGCATCCCATTTGACCCAGGCGAAGATTCTTCCCGGTTGACTACCCCTCCATAAGAATCTGCAACAAAGTGTTTGAATCCTTGATAAAATGCCCCTTGGAATCCAAGCCAAGGACATCCAATAGACAAGGGTTGCTTCCAGAACACTCTTGATGAGAGTGAGCTGGCCAGCCTGAGATAAGTATCTGAGATACCATAAGCTGAGTCTCTTTTCCAACTTGGCAATGAGCCAAGTCCAATCCGCTATCTTGTATCCAATGGGTTTTAACTTATAACCCAGATATTTCAATCCCTCATCCAGTCCAATCTGTGCAAAGTGGAATCGGTGGAGAGCATATTGGATTTCATGCTGGGAGCAAGCTGTGGCCGTCAGAGTAGATTTTTCGTCATTAATTATCATCCTCGTGGCTTTCTGAAATAAGGAAAAGATATCTCTGATGATTGTCAGATCTCCAACGCTTCCATTGAGAAAAATCAGAACGTCATCCACAAACAGTAAGTGAGTGAGCATGCAATCTTCAGTTATCATTATACCCTTTAATCTTCCTCTCTTGTGTTCCTCTTTGATTATCCTGCTGAGCCCCTCCATGATCAGTAGAAATAGAAGCGGTGAGAGTGGACACCCCTGCCTCAGTCCTCTAGCCGAAAAAAAGAATGGAGATGCACTCCCATTGACCAGGACACTAAATGGGATATTAGTGATGCATCCCATAATCCATTTTATAAAATTGAAAGGGAACCCAAGATGAGTTAAAAGCATTCTTAAGTACAACCAATTCACTCTGTCAAAAGCTTTAGATAAATCTACCTTCAAGATCATACCTTTGCTTTTTTTGCTATGGAGCGAGTGTAATACTTCCTGTGCTGTCCCAATTGCCTCATGGATCTGCCTATCCTGAAGGAAAGCGAATTGTTCAGGCAAGATGTGCTTCGATAAGATTGGCTTCAACCTATTTGTTATAATTTTGGCAATAATCTTATACAAGCAGTTACAAAGCGAAATGGGATGGAATTCATCAAAGGTGGTCGGATTATCAGACTTCGGAATGAGTGCAATAAAGGTGGAGGTTATGGCGGCTTCCAAACGACCCGAAGCTCTTGACTCCTCAACTACTCGAAGTAGATCCGCTCCAATCAATTCAAAAAAAGGCAGATAGAATTCAATGGTCCAACCATCAGGTCTCGGGCTTTTGCCCTTTTTAAACCATTTTAACATGGCCTCCAGCTCCTCTAATGATACTTCTTGCATCAGTTCATATTCATCTTCCTGCTCCAAAAATCTGGGGAAAAGTTGAGCAACTCTGATAATTTCTACCAAGTTAGCTTCCCTGGGATCACTGTAGGCTTTCTTAAAATGAGAGCTGGCTAGAGAAGCAAGCTAAGGGAGTGTGTTTGTTGTCCTTCCCTGTTTGTCCTGCATTTGCCAGATGGTATTAATCGCTTTCCTACCATTAGCAAACTTTTGATAAAACTTAGTATTAGCATCCCCCTCGTGTATCCAAATAGCCCTGCTCCTCAACCTCCAGATGTCTTCCCTTTCCTTAAGAATTTTTCCACGGGTCGAGGAGAGGGATGTAATCTTACCTTTATGCTCATCTGAGCTATATAGACCACCCAACACATTTTCAAAATCAGCCAACTCGAGCTCTATCTGTCTCAGAGTTTGGTCATCCTGTATTCTTTTTTGGTGAGCCCAGAGTTTGGTCATCTTCTTCAGCTCTGTGAGGTTATCGATAAATCCTGCTGTCACATTTCCCCTCTCCCTTGGAGGGTTTGCTTTCCAGAAATCGGTCACCATGCTGATAAACGAAGCTTCCTTGAGCCAGGTTGAGCTGAATTTAAATGGACCCTTCGGCCTAGCTCTATCATTTTCCATTTCCATATATATAGGCAGATGGTCTGAGAGTCCACCTGTGCCAACCCATTTCCTTATGTTGAATCCTAGATCCATAGCCTGTTCTTTGACTAAAAATCTATCCAGTCCCCTAGCCAAACCATTTTCACCAACTCGATTGTTCCTCCGTGTGGCTTGTATCTTTGCAGAGGGAATTTCGATTAGGTGATGAAAATCCATAATGGACGAGAAGTAGTCCAAGAGGGTGTCTCTCTGAGCACGATGACCCCAGGATTCTGAATGACCTATGGAAAAATTAAGGTCCCCTCCAAGAATAAAATTATCAACCAAAAATAATTCCAATCTCAGAAGATGATCCCAGTACTTGGGACGATTCTGGCAAGGCCCATAAATGTTGATTATTCTGAAAAGCATTCCAGCTCTGCTGAGTGTACATCAGCCCCTATAAATCCAGCCCCTCCCCAGCTATTTAAAAACTTTATAGAACGAGAATTTATGCCCAAAGCAAGCCCTCCTGATCGGCCTTGGGCATCGAATCCCGAAAATTTCCATCCCAGAAGAGAATGCTCAAGAGTGCGAGTAATATCATCAACAGAGCCAAGAGTCTCCTGTAGGAAGATAATATCCAGCGAGTCGGAAGAGATTAACCGATGTAGAGCTAGTTTTTTTCAGGCCTAGCTAGCTCTCTACAATTGAAGGATAAAATCTTCATGGAGGGGGTTTGGAGGGGGCTTCTCTAGCTCTAAGGACCCCAAGTATGGTGGATTGTTTTCCCAAAGCAATGTCGCCATCCGCTTGTGCTTGTGTATGTTTAAAATCAGAGGGACAGCCGCGGAGAGCCTTAGGAGGGGGAGGGGGATGGATGATGTCAAGTTCGACTCGATCCTGAACCGAATTCTTCGATCTTGAACGAGTATTGTATCTAGGTACAGAAAGAGCAATCAAGGAGGCTGAGAGCACTAGAGGAGGGGTACAAAAAAGGGAAGGGGGCATGGGGGGGAAGTAGTGTGAGGGGGAGCAATGTCACATGTAATCTGAATAGAGGCCGCCATCGAATTTACAGTTCCCAGTCCCAATGACAGCCCAGATATTGTATTATTATTAATATCAGAAATGCATTGAGAGGGGGTCAAGTGAATGGAATTCATACCCGAAGTATTGGAGTCTCATGAGGCTGCCGTGGCTGGTGTTGGAATTGGTGGCAGAGGACAATGAGGCAGCTTGCCATGCTTCCTCAGGTTGCTCTAAGCTGGTTCTGTAGTCTTCAATCCAGCACCAAATAATGCAGTCGTTCCTTCAGAACGTGGAGTGGCATTCCTAGGAATGTCTTCAGAAGCCCGAGGCTATTCCTCCCTTGCTAGATCTCCATGAGACTGTGCCTCCTACTCTTGAGATTCCTGAGTAGCATGTCTAGAAGCCTTCCCGAGATTCCACCCATTCAGTGGGCAGTCTTTGAATAGGTGCCCCACTTTGTGGCAGCGCCTACACCTGAAGGGTATCCCTTCATAGTCCAACATCTACCGCCTCGTAGCATTCCTCCATTGAATGTTAATGTACTCAGGAAGTCCTTCCAAGAGGTCAAGGTGCACTAAAATCTTGGCATAAGCCATTCTTCCAGTGGTTTGAAAAGAGTCATCAAAGGTAAGATAAGATCCCATAGCATCCCCAATCTGCCTGAAAATCTGCTCTATCCAGAAATGACAGGGAAGGCCCGGAAGATGCACCCAGATAGGCCCAGCCTCCACTCTTTCCTGTTCAGGATCAAACATCGGCGTCCACCTTCGGAGGAGGATAGGTGCCTGGTCAATGTGCCAAATAGTGGAGAGGACCCAGTTCGTATGTGCCAGACATTTGAATCTCAGGGCAAACCATCCCTTGACAAAGGTTTGAACCCTAGGGGGTTCCGTCAGATGATGACCCCAAACTTCCATTGCCCATTTTTGCAGCCTCTCCACACTGTAGTGCCTTCCCCTTACGCGTCCCACTAGTACTTTTTTTGCCGAATCCATTGATTCTAGAAATGGTGTATCCTCGGTAAGTTTAAGGAAGATATCACTACTACTCTGTAGGAGACACCTTTTCCTCTTGGATGTCACTTTATGTTTGCTGCTCATGCCTTCAGTCGTTCTGTCAGTCTGCACTGCCACATGTAAGACTGAAACCCTTGCTGCCGAAGGGCCTTTTACCCTAATGTTGTCAAAATGCCCTGAAATGATGCCAATTCCAGTGAAGTTGCCAAGTAGTGGAGTCCTCGAGTCTAAGGGAGCAGACAATACAGGCGCTTGAGTGTCTTGTTCCGATAGATATCCCACCAGGGGTTTGTCCGGCCCTGCCGTGGAGTGAAAAGAACCTGAACCTTGCCCTAGGGTTTGTAAGCTAGGATTTCGCAAGTGCTCAGAAACAACCAATGTGCCTGGTAAGAGAGGAGGGGCGGTGAAATCCTGAATAGCCGAGGCTTCTTTGGGCAAAGAGATGGAGGGGATGCACGGCCTAGAGAAAGTGGGGAGGGCTTCTACTTCCGCTGTAAATTCATGGTCGAATGAGAAAAAATCTTTCGCAGTGGTCCCAGGCTGAGTCCAAATGGGCTGGTTCTCCATAGGATCCGTGGAATAATCAACAATGTCCTCCATAACTGTCAAAACCACTAGCTGACAGCTGCCTACAGTATTGATTCAAGCAACAGAGAATGTCGGTGGAAGACCAATAACCGTCTAGGGTTAATACAAACTAACCGGAATGTTGTGGCCGTAAACAGCTAAAGGGAGAGGTAAGATAGCCGTGGAGGTTTTTAGAAACGGGGTTCCAACCATGGTTGCTCTCCCATCCCTGGGAACTATGAAACATTCCTGCTTCGAAACCCTAACCCCAATCGCCCGTAATCCCGTTCACTTTAAGAACTAGTGAACAAGGCACTTGCTAATCCCATTAGGGCCTCTTTGAAATATTGCTAAAAGTAATTTTATTTGATGTGTTTATTCCCTCTTAGTAGGAATTTCATTAAATATTTATTAAAAAGCAAAATCTATCAATTTGTGCATCTTAAAACCTTATTTGTACAACTGACATCATCACTATAATGTTGTTTTCTACATGTTTCAGCCATAACATCTCAATCGAAAACCCTTAGCTTTGCATATCTAATCGATAGTCTTGATAATTTGTTGATTAATCACTATAAGATTGTTTCTTGTGGCTGTTATATGACATCACACGCCCTATCATTGAATATTTGTCAAACCCTAACTCATAGCATCCCTATTCAAAGTGGTCTAGGGATGGAATGTTGAAATGTGTATCTTGGGAGGTAGTCTCACAACCCCCAAGGTATTGGGTTTGTGATAAGTTGACCCATGAAAATGAATCTCTGTTGGAAATGTACCTAAGTGGTGGGCTTTGTACCCAAAGTCGTGTCAGAAGACCCAAGGAGTAAATGATTGTTTATTCATTACAAGCAAGAGTGACAACCAAAAAGGATAAGGGGTGCCTAGAACTTCAATGGAGTGGCAAAAAATAAACGAAAATAATTTTTATTCCTTACGAAAATAGTGTTTAAGCATGTTAACTTACGTCGGCTTGGTTTTGGAGACATTACCCTTGGTGAAAAGTGATTCCACCATGAACACTATAAGGAGTAAAGATGAGCTCATTCAAGATCAATCGAAGTAGTGAAAGAGGGGAAGGGACTTTGAAGCCGGAGGAAGGATTCCAATTCCTTTGAGTGCATTTATAGAGAGGCAAAGGAGCCATAGTGAGGTTGATGCAGAGAAGCGCAGAAGCCCATAGATCCAATTTCAAAACTGGTGGGGAGAAGCAAAGTTTCAGTGCCAGAAGTTGGGCAAAGGTTCCAGATGCTAGCAGAGATATTTTCCCAGATAGCAGCTAACCAGACGGCTTGAGGAGAAGTTGTTTCGAGCTGAGTGCAGAAGAAACTGTGCTAGGGTGGCAGAGTGACTGCACAGATCCAGTTTGGACGGCTCAGTTTGAGCTGAGGTCAGAGCCTGGATTTGCCTATGGAGTGAGGAAATTCCTCACTAGATTTTCTTACCAATTTTCTCTATAGGATTGCTAGTTTCGGCATCCAGTTGCACTCAAATTATTATAGTGCTGCATAATAATAAAACCCTCAACTCCTGCACCGTTTTTACCAAGTTGAGTTTTTCCGGGGACATTGGTCAAAAAATAATTGTGTAAATTTATGTGTGTGCTAGAATTTCTTCCAACATTTAATTCTTCTACAGTTTTATTTTGTGGGTTGCAGTGTGATTGATTTAATATTTGCTGTAGAAAATAGTAAATAAATTGTTAAAAATTAATTTAACAATTAGGAGAATTATTTCCAGTTAGTGCAATAGGATTCAGGTTTCCGAATTTTAACATCTAGCACTTTTCTGCATGTTAAAACCCTATTTCCAGGGCTAACATCATCACTATATTGTTGTTTTCCACATGTTTTAGCCTCAACCTTGCATATCTAATTGATAGTCTTGATCCTTTGTTGACTAATCATTGTAAGACGGTTTCTTATGGTTATATGACATAAAATTCCCTATCACTGAATATTTGTCAAAGCCTAACTTATAGCGGCCCTTTTCTTTGCTTAAGTGCTCTAGGGATGGAGTACATGTATTTTGGAAAAGACTATCTATGCTCTTCTGACTCCACCAGTACCCTATCAAAATGATTAGACATTTCCATCACCTTAAACCCTCCTTTTTGAATATCCTCTAGGTCATCCATATGTAGAAAATCCTCCCTTGTGGTTCAATATACCACTAAATAGTTGGAGTCAGGATGCTAAGGTGATAGTGGTGGCCAATCTCTTGCTACCATGAGGTCTAGAGGCGTTAACAATAGAAAATATCGATGAAGTCTAAGAAGCGAGTGAAGGTGAGAAGAAGAGAAGGAAGGAGAGGCAACATAGGTAGGGATGAACTAGTGGAGGAAATAGATGTGAGAGGTGGTGAATCTAGGACTAAAAAACTAAACCAAAGAGGCAAAAGGTGACAACATTAGATATTAACAAATAAAACCAAGAATTAAAAGGTGGCGACAATAGTTTAGATCGCAAATGAAATAGGTGTGAATCAAAGACTCGCGAGCTTAAATAGTGAAGGAAAGAAGAAAATAGTAACGATGCTAGTTTTGAACTAGGGAAGTCAAGAGCCGAGTGGAAGGAGGAATTGAGGAATGGTTGAGGAAATGAACCAATAGCTGCAGTCTATTGGATGTGACAACCAAGACCAAACTCCCCAATAGGCAAAGGAGAGGCAAGGTAATTGGTCCCATTAAAGGAGAAGTCATCTCGAGTCATGCCCTACTCGAGAGAACGACCTAGAGAGACCCATTAGTAGTGATCTACCTAGGAAAGTGGTGACCAAAAGGAAACAAAGGGGGATGCTATAGAAGGAGGTTTTCCCCAAGTGGATTAGGAAGGAAAGGAACAGAAAGGAGAAAGGGTTGATGAGCAAAAGTGTGAATGGGAGTGCCATTAATTTCTTGAGAAATGCTATAGATAAGAGGCCTAGGGGTGTGTAACAATGATCACATCCCAAAATGAAGCTTCACTTAATTTTGTAAGGCATATTAATTATGGAAACCTTATGAGGCTAGTAAAATCCACAAGCGACTAGAGAAAGGTTAGGACTAGAAGGCAAGGTTTTCCTTCAACATTCAATGGGTAAGGGAAGGAGAAGAAGAGTAAGGTGAATAACACATCATGGGGCATGAAAAGACAGGAGAGGGGAAAGAATGGGATGGCTCAAAATGGTCAGGGTAGGTGCAGTAGGAAGAGAAAACGCATGGCAAGCAGGAGAGAGAACTGACATAGGGAGACTAAGAGAGAACAAGAATGATGACTAAGGGAATAGGAGATAGAAGTATTTTCTGTCTATCTTTGACAATAGATCCAACCCAATGAGAAGTTTAGGGACAATCAATATAGATGTGACTAATAGTTGGGTTTTAGGTAAGTTCATTTTGGGAAACCCTATACAATAGACTGAGAGGAAGGTGTCTAGATCAATCTCTTTCAATGATATAACTAACCTACGTGCTAGAAATGAGAGAGAGGAGAACCAAAGCAAACTAACATTGTGGCCCCAAAATTTCCCCCCTAGAGATGAGCGTTCATCCTTGAGAAACTTCCACATGATATAGAGCCTCTTAACAATACTCCAAATTTTGAAACACTGAGCTTGAAATACTAGGCATTGGACTTTTCAATGATGTACCTAGATGGACCCAAGATGCCCCAAACCTTACCTTGACCTTGTTTAATGGATGACACCTTATTTCAAACCCTAGATGGGGATGGATATCACCAAGATGACATGGGTGGGATAGTACATCCATATTTGATGCCAATACTTTCTTTTAGAGGTGCTACGTCATTCCCACATGTTTGAAAAGAGTGAGGTAGGGATTCTATTAGATGATGTCATGGTGGTGGAGGCACCATTTGGAGATGTATGCATGCAATTGAGGACTTTCTTGGAGTAAGAAGCACTCTTGGATCCTTGTCTCAGTTCTTTGGTGCCTTATTGCATATTCTCTAGGATGATGTTATGATGGAGACTCCTTTTTTGCAACAAGTGTGGGATATTTTTTGCATTTTGTTATATTCTCGAGTTATTTCAAGGTCAACTTGTGAACTTTGACCTAGTTGAATGCTTAGGTAAACACTTTTAGTGGTTTTCTTTTAATATTAATATAATAAGACTTGGTTACCCTTATATAAATAGAGAGGGGCCTTATTCACATTTCATCATTGTTCATTGTCGCACTTCTCTCTCTTTGGGAAGTGTGCATTAGATTTTGCCTATTTTCTACTTGCACGAAATGTATATCTATGGTGAAATTACCCTTGGAGGTGGATTTTTGCTTGAAGTTGGCTTCTTGAGATTGATTGAGGAGATTCTTGCAGATTTTTTTAAGTTTATTGCTCATCTTCTATAGTTTGCATGCTATATTGTGCAAATTATGGTTTTTGCATGTGCCATAGTTAAAATTGTTGTGTTTGTCTAGAAATTTTGATCCTCTATGCCATGTGAAATTGTTTTCTTTGAAGCCTTTAAGAGAAATCCCAGTTTTGCATCTCTCAAATCTAAAATATCCCTATTAGGGAATCCGCTAGGGTTTGTAATAAGAGGATTTACACCTCTCACCCTCTTAAACAAGGTTCTCCTCATTGAATTTTTCCTAGGTCACTCCATTGTACATTTCCATCAAGGCACTAGTCTAGGTGGTTGTGACAAAGGCTTCTGATTTTACAAATTTCTCTTTCTTCTCTCTTAAATTCAAGATACCTAGGGTTAGGGCCTTTTTGAAATATTGCTAAAAGTAATTTTATTTGATGTGTTCATTCCCTCTAAGTAGGAATTGCATTAAATATTTATTAAAAATCAAAATCTAGTAATTTGTGCATCTTAAAACCTTATTTGTAGGGCTGACATCATCACTATATTGTTGTTTTCTACATGTTCCAGCCATAACATCTCGATTGAAAACCCTTAGATTTGCATATCTAATCGATAGTCTTGATTCTTTGTTGATTAATCACTCTAAGATTGTTTCTTGTGGCCATTATATGACATCACATGTGCTATCATTGAATATTTGTAAAACCCTAACTCATAGCATCCCTATTCTTTGCTTAATTGGTCTAGGGATGGAATGTTGAAATGTGTATCTTGGGAGGTACTCTCACAACCCCCGGGGTATTGGTTTTGTGATAAGTTGACCCACGAAAATGAATCTTTGTGGAAAATGTACCTAAGTGGTGGGTTTTGTACCCAAAGTCATGGATGGAAGACCCAAGGAGGAAATGATTGCTTATTCATTACAAGCATGAGTGACAACCTTGAAGGGATAAGGGGCACCTAGGGCTTCAATGGAGTGGCAAAAAAAATGAGAAATAATTTTTATTCCTTATGAAAATAGTGTTTAAGAATGTAGACTTAGGTCGGTTTGGTTTTGGAGACATTACCCTTGGTGAAAAGTTATTTCCAAATGAACACTACAAGGAGTAAAGATGAGCTCATTCAGGATCAATCGAAGCAGTGAGAGAGGGGCAGGAACAATAAATCGGGACGAAGGAATCCAGTTCAGGTGAGTGCATACAGAGAGGTAGAGGAGCCATAGTGAGGTTGACGCAGAGCAGCGCAGTAGCCTATAGAGCCAATTTGGAAATTGGTGGGGAGAAGCAAAGTTTCAGTGCCAGAGGCTGGGCAGAGGTTCCAGAGGCTAGGAGAGACATTTTCCGAGACAGCAGCTGACCATACAGCTTGAGGAGAAGTTGTTTCGAGTTGAGTGCGGGAGAAACTGAGCTAGGGTGATAGACTGACTGCACATATCTAGTTCAGTCGGCTCAATTTGAGCTGAGGTCAAAGCCCGAAATTGCCTGTGGAGGGAGGAAATTCCTCACTAGATTTTCTTACCAGTTTTTCTCTTTAGGATTGCCAGTTTCGGCATCCAGTTGCACTCAGATTATTTCACTGTTGCATAATAATTAAACCCTCAACTGCTGCAACAGTTTTGCGACGTTTGGTTTTTTCAAGGACATTGGTCCAAAAATAATAATGTAAATTTATGTGTGTGGCTAGCATTTCTTCCAGCGTTTATTTCTTCTGCAGTTTTATTTTGTAGGTTGTAGTGTGATTGATTCAGTATTCATTGTAGAAAATAGTAAATAAATTGTTAAAAATTAATTTAACAATTAGGAGAATTATTTCCAGTTACTGCAATAGGATTCAGGTTGCCGAATTTTCACATCTAGCACTTTTTGCGTGTTAAAACCCTATTTCTAGTGCTAACATCATCACTATATTGTTGTTTTCTACATGTTTTGGCCTTAACCTTGCATATCTAATTGATAGTCTTGATCCTTCGTTGACTAATCATTGTAAGACGGTTTCTTATGGTTATATGACATCAAATTCCCTATCATTGAATATTTGTCAAACCCTAACTTATAGCAGCCCTTTTCTTTGCTTAAGTGATCTAGGGACGGAGTACTTGTGCTTTGGAAAAGACTATCTTAGCCCTTTTAACTCCACTAGTAACCTATCAAAATGATTAGACATTTCCATCACCTTAAACCCTCCTTGTTGAATATGCTCTAGGTCATCCATATGTAGAAAATCCTCCCTTGTGGTTCAATATACCACTAAATAGTTGGAGTCAGGATGCTAAGGTAACAGTGGTGGCCAATCTCTTGTTACCACGAGGTTTAGAGGCGTTAACAATGGAAAATATCCATGACATCTAAGAAGCAAGTGAAGGTGAGAAGATGAGATGGAAGGAGAGGCAACAAAGGTAAGGATGAACTAGTGGAGGAAATAGATGTGAGAGGTAGTCAAGCTAGGACTGAAAAACTAAACCAAAGAGGTGTGAATCAACAACTTGGGAGCTTAAATAGTGAAGGAAAGTAGAAAATGGTAACGGTGCTAGTTTTGAAATGGGGAAGGCAAGAGCCGAGTGGAAGGAGGAATTGAGGAATGGTTGAGGAAATGAACCCATAGCTGCAGTCTATGGGGCGTGACAACCAAGACCAAACTCCCCAGTAGGAAAAGGACAGGTAATGTGATTGGTCCCATTAAAGGAAAAGTCATCTCGAGTCAGGCCCTACCCAAGATAATGACCTAGAGAGACCCATTAGTAGTAATCTACCTAGGAAAGGGGTGCCCAAAATGAAACAAAGGGAGATGCTATAGAAGGAGGTTTTCACCAAGTGGATTAGGAAGGAAAGGAACAGAAAGGAGAAAGGGTTGATGAGAAAAAGTATGAATGGGAGTGCAATTAATTTCTTGAGAAATGAGATAGATAAGAGGCCTAGGGGTTTTTAACAATGATAACATCCCAAAATAAAGCTTCACTCAACTTTGTAAAGCATATTAATTATGGAAACCTTACGAGGCTAGTAAAACCCACAAGCCACTAGAGAAAGGTTAGGACTAGAAGGCAAGGTTTTCCTTCAACATTCAATGGGTAAGGGAAGGAGAAGAAGAGTAAGGTGAATAACACATCATGGGGCATGAAAAGACCAGAGAGGGGAAAGAATGGGGTGGCTCAAAATGGTCAGGGTAGGTGCAAGTAGGAAGAGAAATCATGTGGCAAGTAGGAGAGAGAACTGACATAGGGAGACTAAGAGAGAACAAGAATGATGAACAAGGGAATAGGAGATAGAAGTATTTTCTGTCTATCTTTGACAATAGCTCCAACCCAATGAGAAGTTTAGGGACAATCAATATTGATGTGACTAATAGTTAGGTTTTAGGTAAGTTCATTTTGGGAAACCCTATACAATACATTGAGAGGAAGGTGTCTAGATCAATCTCCTTCAATGATATAACTAACCAAGTGCTAAAAATGAGAGATAGGAAAACCAAAGCAAACTAACCTTGTGGCCCCAACATTTCCCCCCTAGAGATGAGCATTCGTCCTTGAGAAAATTCCACATGATATAGAGCCTCTTAACAATACTCCAGATTTTGAAACATTGAGCTTGAAATACTAGGCATTGGAATTTTCGATGATGTACCTAGATGGATCCAAGATGTCCCAAACCTTGCCTTGACCTTGTTTAATGGGTGACACCTTATTTTGAAGCCTAGATTGGGATGGCTATCACCGAGATGACATGGGAGGGATAGTACATCCATATTTGATGTCAATGCTTTCTTTTAGAGGTGCCACGTCACTCCC
This sequence comes from Pinus tabuliformis, assembly GCA_031772625.1. Classification (NCBI taxonomy): domain Eukaryota; kingdom Viridiplantae; phylum Streptophyta; class Pinopsida; order Pinales; family Pinaceae; genus Pinus; species Pinus tabuliformis. Next base: position 563,654,548 of record CM062808.1, on the reverse strand, counting down.
ACATGTTTGCAAAGAGTGAGGTAGGGATTCTATTGGATGATGTCATGGTGGTGGAGGCACCACTTGGAGATGTATGCTTTCAATTGAGGACTATCTTGGAGTAAGGAGCACTCTTGGACCCCTGTCTCAGTTCTTTGGTGCCTTATTGCATATTCTGTAGGATGATGTAATGGTGGAGACTCCTTTTCTACAACAATTGTGGGATATTTTTGGCATTTTGTTATATTCTTGAGTTATTTCAAGGTCAACTTGTGAACTTTGACCTACTTGAATGCTTAGGTAAACACTTTTAGTGGCTTTCTTTTAATATTAATATAATAAGGTTTGGTTACCCTTATATAAATAGAGAGGGGCCTTATTCACTTTTCGTTATCATTCATTGTCGCACTTCTCTCTCTTTGGGAAGTGTGCATTAGATTTTGCCTATTTTCTACTTGCACGAAATGTAGATCTATGGTGATATTTCTCTTGGAGGTGGATTTTTACTTGAATTTGGCTGCTTGAGATTGATTGAGGAGATTCTTGTGGAATTTTTATAAGTTTATTGCTCATCTTCTATATTTTGAATGCTATATTGTGAAAATTATGGTTTTTGCGTGTGCCATAGTTAAAATTGTTTTGTTTGTATAGAAATTGTGATCCTCTATGCCATGTGAAATTGTTTTCTTTGAAGCCTTTAAGGGAAATCCCAATTTTGCATCTCTCAAATCTAAAATATCCATTTTAGGGAAGCTGCTAGGGTTTGTAAGAAGAGGATTTACACCTCTCACCCTCTTAAACAAGGTTGTCCTCATTGAATTTTGCCTAGGTAACTCCATTGTACATTTCCATCAAGGCACTAGTCTAGGTGGTTGTGATAAAGGCTTATGATTTTACAAATTTCTCTTTCTTCTCTCTTAAATTCAAGATATCTAGGGTTAACACCTTTTTGAAATATTGCTAAAAGTAATTTTATTTGATGTGTTCATTCCCTCTAAGTAGGAATTGCATTAAATATTTATTAAAAAGCAAAATCTAGCAATTTGTGCATCTTAAAACCTTATTTGTAGGGCTGACGTTATCATTATATTGTTGTTTTTTACATGTTTCAGGCTTTCAGCAATAACATCTCGATCAAAAATGCTTAGATTTGCATATCTAATTGATAGTATTGATTCTTTGTTGATTAATCATTATAAGATTGTTCCTTGTGGCTGTTATATGACATCACACGCACTATCATTGAATATACAATTGTAAAACCCTAACTCATAGCATCCCTATTCTTTGCTTAAGTGGTCTAGGGATGGAATGTTGAATTGTGTATCTTGGGAGGTACTCTCACAACCCTCGGAGTATTGGGTTTGTGATAAGTTGACCCATGAAAATGAATCTTTGTGGGAAATGTACCTAAGTGGTGGGCTTTGTACCCAAAGTCATGGACGGAATACCCAAGGAGGAAATGATTGTTTCTTCATTACAAGCACGAGTGACAACCTTGAAGGGATAAGGGGCACCTAGGGCTTCAATGAAGTGCAAAAAAAAATGAAAATAATTTTTGTTCCTTATGAAAATAGTGTTTAAGCATGTAGACTTAGGTCGGCTTGGTTTTGGAGACATTACCCTTGGTGAAAAGTTATTTCAAAATGAACACTATAAGGAGTAATGATGAGCTCGTTCAGGATCAATCGAAGCAATGAGAGAGGGGTAGGGACAGTGAAGCCGGAGGAAGGATTCCAGTTCCGGTGAGTGCATTTACGGAGAGGCAGAGGGGCCATAGTGAGGTTGAGTAGAGTAGCGCAGTAGCCTATAGAGCCAATTTGGAAACTGGTGGGGAGAAGCAAAGTTTCAGTGCCAGAAGCTGGGCAGAGGTTCCAGAGGCTAGGAGAGACATTTTCCCAGACGGATTGAGGAGAGGTTGTTTCGAGCTGAGTGCAGGAGAAGCTGAGCTAGGGTGACAGACTGAATGCACAGATCCAGTTTGGCCGGCTCAATTTTAGCTGAGGTTAGAGCCTGAATTTGCCTGTGGAGTGAGGAAATTCCTCACTAGATTTTCTTACCAGTTTTCCTCTGTAGGGTTGCTAGTTTCGGCATCCAGTTGCACTCACATTATTTCACTTCTACATAATAATTAAACCCTCAACTGCTGCACTAGTTTTTCAAAGTTGGGTTTTTCCGGGGACATTGCTCCAAAAATAACTGTGTAAATTTATGTGTGTGTGCTAGCATTTCTTCCAGCGTTTATTTCTTCTGCAGTTTTATTTTGTAGGTTCTAGTGTGATTGATTTAGTATTTGTTGTAGAAAATAGTAAATAAGTTGTTAAAAATTAATTTAACAATTAGGAGAATTATTTCCAGTTATTGCAATAGGATTCAAGTTGCCGAATTTTCACATCTAGAACTTTTTGCATGTTAAAACCCTATTTCTAGTGCTAACATCATCACTATATTGTTGTTTTCTACATGTTTTGGCCTCAACCTTGCATATCTAATTGATAGTCTTGATCCTTTGTTGACTAATCATTGTAAGACGGTTTCTTATGGTTATATGACATCGAATTCCCTATCATTGAATATTTGTCAAACCCTAACTTATAAAAACCCTTTTCTTCACTTAAGTAGTCTAGGGATGGAGTACTTGTGCTTTGGAAAAGACTATCTTAGCCCTTCTGACTCCACTAGTACCCTATCAAAATGATTAGACATTTCCATCACCTTAAACCCTCCTTGCTGAATATCCTCTAGGTCATCCATATGTAGAAAATCCTCCCTTGTGGTTCAATATACCACTAAATAGTTGGAGTCAGGATGCTAAGGTAATAGTGGTGGCCAATCTCTTGTTACCACGAGGTCTAGAGGCGTTAACAATAGAAAATATCGATGAAGTCTAAGAAGCAAGTGAAGGTGAGAAGAAGAGAAGGAAGGAGAGGCAACAAAGGTAGGGATGAACTAGTGGAGGAAATAAGTGTGAGAGGTAGTCAAGCTAGGTTTGAAAAACTAAACCAAGGAGGTGTGAATCAACAACTCAGGAGATTAAATAGTGAAGGAAAGTAGAAAACGGTAACGATGCTAGTTTTGAACTGGGGAAGGCAAGAGCCAAGTGGAAGGAGGAATTGAGGAATGGTTGAGGAAATGAACCCATAGCTGCAATCTATGGGATGTGACAACCAAGACCAAACTCCCCAGTAGGAAAAGGAGAGGCAAGGTGATTGGTCCCATTAAAGGAGAAGTCATCTTGAGTTGGTGTTAAGTTATGGTATGTTCTATGCTTATAGCAGTTTACTTATCTTTCTTATCATTATCCACAGATTAGCAATCACATGTACACAAAGTAAAGTGCAGATGGAACATTAAACGATAGACAGAAAACAAGCCAAGACAAGAGACATAAGATGTGGCAGCTAGCCAGGGACAAACCCTAATGTGGGGAAACCCTTTGGTCAAATCTTCCTTTATCTTCAATAATTCAGCAGAGAGAAATAGTACATAAGTCTGATTTACATCAGCAGCAGCAAACCCTAGATCATCCAAACAAGGGCAGACAATATCTTGCAAACCGACCGTCGAATCAGCTTGATTCCTTCACCAAAAAATGTGGCCTTCAGAGGAGATCCAGATTCACTTATAGCATAGTTCTAAGGAGGGAGTCTGATTGTCAACGCTGGTCAAACTTTTGATCTGCAGTTGCAGCCCTAAACTCTGCACCTTCCTTCCACACGTGTGAGAGAAGAGTCTCTTTCTGCGCAGTAGGAGAAGAGCCTCTTTTCTGCGCAGAGAGAGAGAGAGAGAGAGAGAGAGAGAGATGTGATGAGTTGAGTGAGTCCAAATGAGGAAAAGACCTCCTATATTTATACACAACAATTGATGATTGAATAGATGCGATTGTTGGGCTTCTGAGCCTACATGAGTTGCTGGTCGGCTTGATAATTATTCCATAATCAAAATAAATTCATATCTCCATAAAAACTTATCGAAATCGGATGATCTTTAGATCGATCCTACACCTCCCGACGAGAGAAATCTAATAAATATATTATCAGCCATGAATAAGATGACCCACATGGAGTTTGGCCCTAGTTGCCAATTTTAACACTCCCTCTCAACTAGGGGGAACTCCATCTGCAATTTGTCTATCGGTTGCTACTATTCATCCATCAAATGCACTGCCCTGTACAACTTGACCCCTACTCTGCTCTGGTCTATCCTGCCTACTCTACTCTACTCTGTTCTGCCCTGTTCTGATTTGCTCTGCTCTGCTCTGTTCTGCGCTGCTCTACTTTGTCTGAATTATGAAGAGGAAGAAATGATCGAGGATGTATCATACTGACTCAAAGTCAGTCTCAGAGTGTGTACCACTGGTCCCAGACCAGTCCTCAACCGACCCGAAGTCAGTGTCATAGTGGGTACAACTCCTACCACTGCTCCCAGACTAGTATCATCCTCCACTGACTCAAAGTCAGTCTCAGATTGTGTACCAATGGTCCCAAACCAGTCCTCAACCAGACCGAAGTCAATGTCATAGTGGGTACAACTCCCACCACTAGTCCCAGACCAGTATCATTGATCCCAGATCAATGAAGGTCATCCTAGCATAGGGGGTACGGTAGATACAACGATGTGTCCATCGGTACTACTATGGTCCCTATCCTCATTTCCCTGCCATTAATCAGATGAGAGGTACTTCCCATGAGTCCCAGACTGCATGGGTAGGATGCCTCGACAGGAGAACTAATCAATCCTATCCTCACAGTAGAATTAATCATCCTGCTACACAATTGTCATGGAGAACACATCATCCAAACCTCACAGGAGAACTAATCATCCTACTACATAATCGTCATGGAGAACACATCATCCAGACCTCACAGGAGAACTAATCATCCTGCTACATAATCGTCATGGAGAACACATCATCCAGACCTCACAGGAGAACTAATCATCCTGCTACATAGTTGCCATAGGGTGATACAGGGAAAGTTTTGATTCTTTTACCCTGTGGTCATATGTCGCTCCAAGAAGTACCCCGCACCCCCCCTGAGCTACAAGAGCTCCATACATCATACAAGACCCTCATTAGAGGGTTTCTGAACGACACCAAGTCATTCTCAGAATGTCAAAAATTTGTCCTTTCCTAGGGGCTTTGTCAGAATGTCGGCGACCTGTTCATCTATACCGATATGTAGGAGCCTTATAGCTCCCCGCTGCACCATATGTCAAATATCGTGGCACCTAATATTATATGCTTGGAGCGAAATACGGGATTCTCTGACAAAAAATCCCACTCTGGTTGTCACATAGGATCATGGTGGTATCCAGTGTAAATCCAAATAGCTCACTAAAGAGCTTCCGCAACCAGACTGCCTCACGGGAGGCCATGCTAGTAGCAATATACTCTGCCTCAGCGGTGCTCAAAGCCACCAACTTCTGCTTCCTACTCATCCAGTATATTGAAGCAGATCCCAAGGAGAAACAACACCTAGAAGTGCTCTTACAATCCACCACACTGCCTACCCAATCAGCATTTGTGTATCCAAGTAGTCTCACATCTCTGGCAGTGTATCTTAGCCCATATGTAATTGTGCCATGAAGATACCTTAACAGATTCTTGGCACCAATCCAATGTATGTGATGAGGTTCAACCATATGTTGACTTAATGTGTTGACTGCAAAGCATATATCTGGATGGGAGTTCACTAAGAACATTAATGCTCCAAAGAGTTGCCGATACTCGGTAGCATTTCGTAAAACAGGTCCAGCAACATTACTACTTAACTTATTGAAGTCAAGCTCCATCGGGGTAGTTACAAGCTTGCAGTCTACCATATCGAATCTTTCCAATATCATCACCACATATTTTCCTTGAGATAGGAAAACTTCCCTTGGCTCCTGCTAGACTTCAAGTCCTAGGAAATAGTGCTTCAGTCCTAGGTCCTTCATTTCAAATTCGGAAGCCAACTCCCTCTTACATTTGTGAATGAGAGGGTGTGCACCTATTAGGAAGAGGTCATCCACATACAGTACCTGTATGAGAGGTTTGTCATCTTCAACCTTAAAGTAGAGGTTAGGGTTAGCTTCACTCCTAGTGAATCCCAGCTTCATCAAGTAGCTGTTGATCCTATCATACCATGCTCAGGGTGCTTGCTTCAACCCATAGAGAGCCTTCTTCAACCTGTATACATGAGATTTTCGATCATAAATCTCAAATCCTTCGGGTTGCTCCACGTAGACCTCTTCTTTGATCGAACCATGCAAGAACGCGGTCTTGACATCCATCTGGTGTAGGTTCCATCCTTGTGAAGCCGCAAGGGCTATGATCAAACGGATGGTGGTATATCTGGCAACAGGTGCAAATATCTCATCACAGTCTATACCTTCCTTCTTGGAGAAGCCACGAGCGACAAAACGAGCCTTATATTTTTCCGTACTTCCATCTGTCTTGTCCTGAGGTCTAGGAACTACTTCCCACACATCATTCTTCATAATAGCCTCATATTCTTCAGTCATAGCATCCTTCCATACTTAATGCTTGACGACATCTGATGAAGGCTCATTTTGTATGATCGTGCTCATGATGGTTAGGTATCCCTGATACCTGTTAGGTTTCTTACTTTCACGGAAGGTTCCTCGGGGTGCAGTGTGTCCTTCAGCATCATCGAGTAGCCCCTTAAGCCAAGAGGGCCTCTTCCTAGAAGAGGAAGGCTAAGGTGGATCAATAGGATCCATGGGTTCTTCCACATCAGGCATTGTTTCATCGTCCTTTTCTTTAGGTTCCCTGGTGTCGACTTCTTGAGAGCACCTCAAAGTCGGAAGATTGGCCACCTTGCTGAGAGCCATATCTTCGTCAAAGGTGACATCATGACTAATCACAACTTCCCTTTGACCGGCTACACAGATTCTATAGCCCTTAGTATTTTCACCATAGCCCACGAAGATTCCTTTCTTTCTAGATGCACCCAATTTATTCATTTTCTCTTTTGGCACATGAAAATATACAAGGCTTCCAAAAATTCTAAAATGAGATACGTCAGGTTTCTTACTAGTGAACATTTCTTCAGGAGTCTTGGAACCCAATGCTTGATGAGGGCATCGGTTTTGTACATACACGGCAGTGTTTGTAGCTTCAGCCCATAGAAACTTCAGAAGTCTTTAATCATGGAGCATGGCACGGACAGCTTCTACAATCGTATGGTTCTTCCTTTCTGCCACACCATTTTGTTCAGGAGTATATGGTGTAGTAGTCTCCCTCTTAATGCCAGCCTCTTTACAAAAGTCATAAAACTCATTAGATTCATATTCAGTCCCATTATCGGTCCTTAAGATCTTGATCTTCTTTTCGGTTTGATTCTCGATCAAGGCTTGAGAAGTGTCACAAGACATGACACCTAGCGGACTTCCTCTGACCTGATATAATGAATCAACTCGAAACCCAAGAGTAAAGGCATCTTTAACATTGTTTTTCCATACACGTACCTTGCCATCGCTGAAGGTCACCTTGTAGCCTTTGTCTTCCATTGCCGAGATGGACACCAGGTTCTTTTTGAGGTCAGGTACATATAATACATCCTGTAAGTGGATCATATTACCTTGATTCAATTTAAGAGAGACATTGCCTACACCTTTCACGGGATATTTCATATTATCTCCAAGGACAATTTCCAGGTTAGTTTCTTTCTCTATCAGATTATGGAGAACTTCTTTGTAACCAGTGAAGTTCCTTGAGGCACCACTATCAATAAGCCAAATTCCAAGCGAGTTCGAAGGAGTAGAGGTAGACAAAGCAGCTGGTAGATAATATTCATCCTGCTTATTGTCAACAATGTTAGATTCATACCTGGAGTTTCTAGCCTTCTTGAATGATTGTCCTCTTCCTTGATTTCCAACACTCCTTTTACCTATGCTATTAGATTTTCCATTCCTTTGATTGTCATGAGAGGGATTTTGATCATCGTCTCGGTGTGAGTTCCTTCTATCAGGGCATTCTCTTGCATAGTGACTTGCTTTATCGCAAATGTAACATCGTCCTTTTCTTCCACCCTTAGGTCCAACCTTTCTTTTTGATTTAGTCCTGGAATTATTTCTTTTCTTAGCATGAGAAGAAAAGGCAGCAGGAGGACCTTTAGGCATGGGCATTTCTTTCTCTTCTATCCTTGTTTCTTCTTGAATGCATCTTGCCATAAATTCCTTGAAACCAGGAATTACATTATTGTTGAGAAGAGCAGTCCTGAACACGTACCATTCGAATGGTAATCCTCCAAGAGTCGTGAGTGCATATCAGTGATTCTTAAGAAGTATGCTTGCATACTCTCATCTTTGCCCTTCTTAATTTCCTTCAGCTTATTTCTAAGAAACAAAACTTAATTTGCATCATTAACTTTAAATAAACTCACCAGTCTATCATAGATTTCCTTGGAGGTGTTTAGGTCAGAGATGTAGGCCACCAAGCGCTTGTCGATAGAGTCTCGGATGATCTTCTTTAATTTGACTTCACCAGTTTTCCATTTGTTCTTGGCAGCAGCGGGTGCATTTGATGGAGGCTCAACAATATTGCCTCTCACATGGTCCAACACTCCTTGTTCTTCTAAGGTTAGATCGAGAGACATCTTCCATCCGTGATAGTCAGACTTCTCACGGAGCTTGTCTTTGGCAGGGAAGAGTGTTGAGGACCCCATAGTTCTTTTAGGATAGCCTTGCCAATCTTCTCTTCAGTGATTGCTCTTGCTCTTGCTCAGGCTTTGTCTTCACCTCAGCTCTGATACCATGTTAAGTTATGGTATGTTCTATGCTTATAGCAGTTTACTTATCTTTATTATTATTATCCATAGATTAGCAATCACATGTACATAAAGTAAAGAGTAGATAGAACATTAAACGATAGACAGGAAACAATCCAAGACAAGAGACACAAGATGTGGCAACTAGCCAGGGACAAACCCCAATGTGGGGAAACCCTTTGATCAAATCTTCCTTTATCTTCAATAATTCAGCAGAGAGAAATAGTACATAAATCTGATTTACATCAGTAGTAGCAAACCCTAGATTAGCCAAACTAGGGCAGACAATATCTTGCAAACTGACCGTCGGATCGGCTTGATTCCTTCACCAAAAGATGCAGCCTTCAGAGGAGATCCAGATTCACCTATAGCGCAGTTCTGAGGAGGGAGTATGATGGTCAACACTGGTCAAACTTGTGATCTACAATTGCAGCCCTAAATTCTGCACCTTCCTTCCACACGTGTGAGAGAAGAGTCTCTTTATGCGCAGTAGGAGAAGAGCCTCTTTTTTGCATAGGGGAGAGAGAGATGTGATGAGTTAAGTGAGTCCAAATGAGGAAAAGGCCTCCTGTGTTTATACACAACTATTGATGATTGAATAGATGCGACTGTTGGGCTTCTGAGCCTACATGAGTTGTTGGTCGGCTTGATAATTATTCCATAATCAAAATAAATTCATATCTCCATAAATACTTATCAAAATCGGATGATCTTTAGATCAATCCTACACCTCTCGATGAGAGGAATCTAATAAAATATTATTAGCCATGAATAAGATGACCCACATGGAGTTTGGCCCTAGTTTCCAATTTTAACAGTCGAGCCCTACCCGAGAGAACGACCAAGAGAGACCCATTAGTAGTAATCTACCTAGGAAAGGGGTGCCCAAAATGAAACAAAGGGAGATGCTATAGAAGGAGGTTTTGACCAAGTGGATTAGGAAGGAAAGGAACAGAAAGGAGAAAGGGTTGATGAGAAAAAGTATGAATGGGAGTGCAATTAATTTCTTGAGAAATGAGATAGATAAGAGGCCTAGGGGTGTTTAACAATGATCACATCCCAAAATGAAGCTTCACTCAACTTTGTAAAGCATATTAATTATGGAAACCTTATGAGGCTAGTAAAATCCACAAGCCATTAGAGAAATGTAATATTCCTAACCCGGAATATTCCTCAAACCCCAGAAAAAACTCCAATCAAATATGTGCAAATGATATAATAACCTAGAAGTGATAAAATAACAGTGGAACAACATATAATAATGTAAACCGGAAATATAAGCAGATACACAAGAAATGCAGCGAGAAAATGCTAAGCCATTTTATTATACTGAGCAATAAATGAGTACAAGAGGTGATCAGACAGATGGCACCTCGACTTTCTCAAGGCAAGTGAAGAAATACTCTTAGAATGACAAGAATGGCCTCTCTGCGTGGATGTTGCTGCTAGGAAACAAATGATTATTTGGAGCTGCTCCCCTCCTCGGAAAAAGCTGAAACTCTGGATTCAGGCTCTACTCAAGAAACCCAAAAAAACCTAGAAAGCTTTCCTGAAATGGCCGACCCCCAAAAGACACCCTCTTGGGGTTTTGCGCAGTTCCTCAATGCCTTGCGCTACCACTAAAGAAAAACCCTCTAAACTATGCCTGAAACCCTGCCAAAAATCCTCCAATGAGACAAGAGCTAGACCCCTGCTCAATCACCCAACATAAATCCACCTGCAAAACCCCAATCCAGCACTACAACCAAAAATATCTTCGTCCCTCTCCAAGTGCTACGCAGTCCTCCAAAATGCTGATGAAACTGCTGCTGAAATGCTGATGAAACTACTGCTAAAATACCGATGGAAATACCTTGCCCAAGTAGGAACTCGAAGTCCCCCGGGGCTAAGGGTGAGATCTCCGAACAGAGACACTCGATGCACTAAACAGTGCTGCAGACTAGCTAAACAGCCAGCGTGCTCAGAAGTCGAAACGACTAGCTCAAATGCACATCACTGAATGATCCAAAATGAGGGGATCCTCTCTATTTTATAGCCTTTGCCTCTCATGATCCTTAGGCTCACCTCCTCCTGCGTGATTCCCCTCTTGCCATGTGTTCTTCCCTCCTGCGCAGTCCCTCCATGTGTCTGTGTGGGCCCCATTTCTGCGTCCCCCTTTGGCCCCCTTGGCTCCTCCTTAAGTTACAACGTTGCGCTACTAGGAAGTGACTTTTTATTCTTAAAGTGAGTTATGTCCCCTGTCCTCACTCTTTTATTTATAAATAACTATAGAAGGAAAAAATTGGGCAAAATCGAATATTCCAATTAGCCATGGCTAATTAGGAATATTACAGTCTCCCCCGGCAAAATGTTGCTTGTCCTCAAGCAACTGAAGTGATGGATGCTGCAAGATCTTCTCACTCTCCCAAGTGGCATCCTCATCCGACAAATTCTTCCACCTCACCAAGAATTCTCGGACCGTCCTGCTCCGCAGCTGCCTCTCCCTGGTATCAATGATAGCCTCCGACTGCAATACCAAATGCCCCTCGTCATCCATGGGTGGTAGCTCATCTGTCATTGTCACCTGCTGCCCCAATGCCTTCTTTAGGCATGATACATGAAAAATATTATGAATCTTGTTGCCTTGGGGCAGCTCCAACTCATATGCACCTTGTCCAATCCTGGGTATCACCCTGTATGGCCCATAAAAGCGGGGCTTGAGCTTCTCAGCCCCCTTCTGCTTCAGTGACGACTGTTTGTATGGCTGTAATCGTAGGTAGACCATGTCCCCTACCTCGAATTGCCTCTCCACCCGACCCCTGTCGGCATACAGCTTCTGCTGGTTCTGTGTTGTAGCCATGTTATCCTTGAGAGCTCGGAGGATATCCTGACTCTCTTGGATCCAAATCTTGGCTCTAGGAGCCCTGCTATCACCAAACATCACGTCAACAAAAGATAAAGGATCATACCCATATAAGGCATAAATGGTGACATACCAATGGACATGTGATGTGAAGTATTGTAGCAGTACTCCCCCAGATGCAACCACCTCAACCATGCTCGTTGCTGCCCACTGACATAGTTACGCAAGTAGCCCTCTAGCCACTTGTTAACTATCTCTGTCTGTCCATCCGTCTGTGGGTGATAACTGGTACTCGGTGTCAACTCCGTCCCCACCAACCGAAAAAGCTCCTACCAAAACCCGCCCATGAAACGGATGTCCCTATCACTGACGATGGTCTTATGAAGACCATGTAGCCTGAAGATCTCTCTGAAGAACAACTCGGGCACCTGTGCTGCTGTATAGTGTGCGGATATGGCAAAAAAATGTACGTACTTTGTCAGTCGATCAACGACAACAAATATACAATCCTTGCCCTGTACCATGGGCAACCTTGTGATGAAGTCCATCGAAATATTCTCCCATTTCCCCTCCGGAATGGGAAGAGGATGCAATAATCCCGCGGGATGGCTCATCTCTCCCTTGTTTCTCTGGCAAACATCGCACTCCTGGATGTTCTAGAGTACGTCCTCCTTGAGGCCCTTCCATGAGAACCTCTCCCTAATGGCCCTGTAGGTTTTGTTAAACCCCCGATGTCCTGCCAATGGTGAATCATGAGATGCTTGGAGTATCTTCTTCTTGAGCTGAGACACCTCAGTCAAGAAGATCTGGTCCCTGTAATAGATGATCTCATCGACCACCCTGTACCTGTCATCTGCCACCTGCCCATCCAGAACCTCGCATGCAAACCTATCCTTGGAGTACTCTACTAAGAGTCGAGCCCTCTAGTCTATATCCAAGCTCATAAGAGACAACATGGTTGGTCTACGTGAAAGGGCATTTGCTACCACATTGTTCTTACCCTTGACATACTCAATGTCAAAGTCATATGCTTGGATCTTGCTGATCCACTTCTGCTGCCTCTCCTGTAGCTGCTTTTGCTCCAAAAAGAACTTGAGGCTGTTGTGATCAGTCCTCACCTTGAACTTGTTACCCACCAAATACTGTTGGTACTTAGCCAATGCATGCATGATGGCCAGCATCTCCTTATCGTATATGGAATACAACCTCTCATGCGGAAGGAGCTTCCGGTTCTCAAAGGCTATAGAGTGACCTCCCTGCATCAATACTGCACCGATCCCCTCTCCCGACACATCACACTCCAAAACAAATGATTGCGTAAAATATGGCAAGGCAAGCACTGGGCAGTTGCTCATAACCTCCTTGAGCCTGTCAAAGGCTCGCTGCGCTGTATCCGACCAACTGAATGCCCCCTTCCTTGTCAAATCTGTCAGGGGTGCAGCAAGCTGTGAGAAACCCTTGACGAACTTCAAGTAGTAAGTACAAATGCTAATGAATCCTCGAAGTTTCGTCACATTTCTCGGCTCCGGCCATTCTCTGATGGCCCTGATCTTCTCCTCGTGGACCCTCACTCCGTCCACTCCTATGATGTGTCCCAGATACAACATCTTCGTCAACCCAAACTCACACTTGGAGAGTTTGGCATTGAATTGCTGCTCCTATAAGATACGCAATACCGTCTCAATGTGTTGGAGATGCTCCTCCCAAGTCCTGCTATAAATGAGAATGTCATCGAAGAATATAAACACAAACTTCCTCAAGTGACTATGGAAGATGTGATTCATGCAGGACTGAAATGTAGCGGGGGCGTTGGTTAGCCCAAAAGGCATCACCAAGAACTCAAAGTGCCCATAGTGACACCTGAAGGTGGTCTTGGGAATGTCCTGCTCCTTCACGCAAATCTGATGGTACCCAGATCTCAAATCAATCTTTGAGAATAATCGTGCTCCCCTCAACTCATCCATCAACTCATCGATCCTGGGTATGGGGTACATGTTCTTCAGGGTCTTCTTGTTCAGGGCCCTATAGTCAATGCACATCCTCAATGTACCATCCTTCTTCTTCACCAACACTACAGAAGAAGCAAAAGGACTCGTGCTCGGTCGAATGTGCCCAAGAGCCAGCAACTCCTGGAGAGCCCGCTCAATCTCATCCCGATAGGCCTTGGGGTGCCTATAGGGGGTGCTGATCACTGCTTGTATGCCCTGCCCAAGCTCGATGGTGTGCTCAAACCCCCGATCTAGTGGCTGTCCTGGTGGAATCTCCCCAAACACTATGTCATACCGATCAAGGATGGACTGTATCTCTGGATGTACTGTCTGTCCTGTAGTCCCTGCCTCTGATGCCCGTAGCTCCACTGCCCACTCTATGTCTTCCTTCCGGAAGACTGCCTCCATCCGATGAGTCGAAACAGTCTGAGGCAGATATGTGTGTTTTCCCCGTATCTTCTCATGCCTCCCTGTCTTCTCATCATCCCACTCCATCTCTAGAGTCTTCCAATCCATCATGACCTTCCCTAGAGTAATAAGCCACTGAACACCCAATATCATGTTGGTGTCCGGAATATCGACCATGAAAAAGTGGTCAGTCAATGTGTAGGTGCCCATCGTCATTGAAAGCTCTGGAACAAGCGAGCACACGTCATGGTCTGATCTCCTGGAACCAATACTGAAAACCCATCGAAGCTCTTTATCTGAATACCCCTCCGCTCAACCATCTGTGCATCGATGAAGTTGTGGGTTGCCCCATTGTCAACCAAAACTGATACGCGTTGGCCACGTACTATCCCTCATACGCATAGCGTCAGATAATTGGGAACTCCTCGCAACGCTGCAAGGGCCCCTCCGGTGGGTGCAAAAGATGCACCACCTGCTGTTGCTGGTGGAGGTGGCAAAGGTCCCTGTATGGCATGGCTATCTCCTGCCTCCACATCCTCCTCGTCATCCTCTTCTCTACTGCTCTTGGAGAAGACCTCAATAAAATGTGCTTTGCCAGCAGCACATCTATGTCCTGGTGCCCATGGCTCCTGACAGGTGAAGCACAACTGCTTCTTCTTCAGCTCCCTCCTGGCATTGTCGTCAATTTGTACTCGTCTTGGATTCCCCTTTGGAGGAGGAATCTTCACATCCTTCCCCTTAGATTGAAAAGTATGTCTCTGGGGGTAAGGTGTCCGGGTCCTGGGTAAAACATCCTGTAAGTCCCGGGTCCTGCTAATAGCGTCTTGGAGTGTGGTTGGTTTAGTGGATCGGACTAAACCCCAAAGTGGCTCTGCTAACCCCTCAACATACATATAGACCCTCCATGCCGTAGATAGATCTGGCACCATCATGGAGACCCTCAAGAAATCTGCAATGTAGGTCTTTGGGTTCCCTATATGTTTGAGCCTCATCAACTCAACAAAATGCTGCTATGGATCCCTCTGATCAAATCGCTCCATCAATCTCCTGGTAAACTCGGCATATGTCGTCACTGTGGAGTGCCCTAGTGTAACCATCCCATGAAACCACCAATCCTGGGCCTCGCCATCCAAATGCAATGTTGCCACCTTGATGGCCTCTGCCTCTGACATCTGGTTAAGCTGGAAATAAATGTCCAGCTTCTCCACCCAAGACTTTGCCAAACTGTTTGATGAACCATCAAACGTAGGCAAGTGGAATCTACTCGCTGCACGGTGGGTGTCACCATCATGGTAATGCCGATACCCTCTGTGATGGTCGCGGAGTCTACTATCCCGCTGGAGCTGAACAAAATCTCTGAATGAGAGGGCTTCCCTGAACTCCTGCCCATAGGCCTAGTACTCTGCAAAGTAATTGCCCATATGTCCGGGCTCTACCTCCTGCTGGGTTACGGCCCCCGTGTCGGCTCCTAAGAAAGTAGGCATGGTAGAGCGTGTAGGGGCATGTGACGCCACCTGTTGCGCAGTATCACGCTGCTCTGGCAAATGATGGGATGCACCTGATCCCTCACCAACCTGGAAAGCCCGTGGGTTCTCACGCTGTCTAGCCTCTACTGCCATGAATCTCTGCCCCATCACCTCAATCTGTCTCGACAGATCCTGCACTGATTTGAGGAGCATATCTGCAAATCTCTTCCCGTCCTCGTCTACCATCTGATCCTTCTGCTCTGCGTCCACCATAGGCTCCTCCTATTCTGCGTCCACCATCGGAACACAGTCTCCCTCTCTGTAGGTATTCTCCAACCTACGCTCACTATCTCTGTATTTCCTACCTCTGTAACAGATGTAGGATTTTCCCCTAGTGTCATAAATTGCTAGCTCCACAGGCTGAGCCAGATCTATGCTATGATACCACTATAATATTCCTAACCCGGAATATTCCTCAAACCCCAGCAAAAACTCCAACCAAATATGTGCAAATGATATAATAACCGAGAAGTGATAAAATAACAGTGGAACAACATATAATAATGTAAATCGGAAATATAAGCAGATACACAAGAAATGTAGCGAGAAAATGCTAAGCCATTTTATTATACTAAGCAATAAATGAGTACAAGAGGTGATCAGACAGATGGCACCTCGACTTGCACAAGGCAAGTGAAGAAATACTCTTAGAATGACAAGAATGGTCTCTCTGCGTGGATGTTGCTGTTGTGTCGTTGCTGCTACTAGGAAACAAATGATGATTTGAGGCTACTCCCCTCCTCGAAAAAAGCTAAAACTCTAGATTCGGGCTCTACTCAAGAAACCCAAAAAAACCCAGAAAGCTTTCCTGGAATGGCCGACCCTGAAAAACACCCTCTTGGGGTTCTGCACAGTTCCTCATTGCCCTGCACTGCCACTAAAGAAAAACCCCTCCAAAATCTACCTGAAACACTGCTTGAAACCCTACCAAAAATCCTCCAATGAGACAAGAGCTAGACCCCTGCTCAATCACCCAGCATAAATCCACCTGCAAAACCCCAATCTAGCACTAGAACCAAAAAGATCTACGTCCCTCTCCAAGTGCTGCGCAGTCCTCCAAAACGCTGATGAAACTGCTGCTGAAATGCTGATCAAACTACTGCTGAAATACCGATGGAAATACCTTGCCTGAGAAGGCACTCGAAGTCCCCCGGGGCTAACTGTGAGATCTCCGAACGGAGACACTTGATGCACTAAACAGTGTTGCAAACTAGCTAAACAGCCAGCGTGCTCAGAAGTCGAAACGACTAGCTCAAATGCACATCACTGAATGATCCAAAATGAGGGGGCCCCTCTCTATTTTATAGCCTCTGCCTCTCACGATCCCTAGGCTCACCTCCTCCTGCATGATTCCCCTCTTGCCATGTGTTCTTCCCTCCTGCGCAGTCCCTCCATGTGTCTGCGTGGGCCCCATTTCTGCATCCCCCTTTGGCCCCCTTGGTTCCTCCTTAAGTCACAATGTTGTGCTACTAGGAAGTGACTTTTTATTCTTAAAGTGAGTTATGTCTCCCGTCCTCACTTTTTTATATATAAATAACTATTGAAGGCAGAAATTGGGCAAAATCGAATATTACAAGAAAGGTTAGGACTAGAAGGCAAGGTTTTCCTTTAACATTCAATGGGTAAGGGAAGGAGAAAAAGAGTAAGTGAATAACACATCATGGGGCATGAAAAGACAAGAGAGGGGAAAGAATGGGGTGGCTCAAAATGGTCAAGGTAGGTGTCTAGATCAATCTCTTTCAATGATATAACTAACCTAAGTGCTAGAAATGAGAGAGAGGAGAACCAAAGCAAACTAACCTTGTGCCCCAACATTCCCCCCTAGAGATGAGCGTTCATCCATGAGAAAACTCCACATGATATAGAGCCTCTTAACAATACTCTAGATTTTGAAACCCTCCAATAATTAAACCCTCAATTGCTGCAGTGGTCTAGGGATGGAGTACTTGTGCTTTGGAAAAGACTATCTTAGCCCTTCTAAATCCACTAGTACCCTATCAAAATGATTAGACATTTCCATCACCTTAAACCCTCCTTGTTGAATATCCTCTAGGTCATCCATATGTATAAAAGCCTCCCTTGTGGTTCAATATACCACTAAATAGTTGGAGTCAAGATGCTAAGGTAACAGTGGTGAACAATCTCTTGTTACCACGAGGTCTAGAGGCGTTAACAATAGAAAATGTCGATGAAGTCTAAGAAGCGAGTGAAGGTGAGAAGAAGAGAAGGAAGGAGAGGCAACAAAGGTAGGGATGAACTAGTGGAGGAAATAGATGTGAGAGGTAGTCAAGCTAGGACTGAAAAACTAAACCAAAGAGGTGTGAATCAGCAACTCAGGAGCTTAAATAGTGAAGGAAAGTAGAAAATGGTAACGATGCTAGTTTTGAACTAGAGAAGGCAAGAGCCGAGTGGAAGGAGGAATTGAGGAATGGTTGAGGAAATGAACCCATAGCTGCAGTCTATGGGATGTGACAACCAAGACCAAACTCCCCACTAGGAAAAGGAGAGGCAAGGTGATTGGTCCCATTAAAGGAGAAGTCATCGTGAGTTGGGCCCTACCTGAGAGAATGACCTAGAGAGACCCATTAGTAGAAATCTACCTAGGAAAGGGGTGCACAAAATGAAACAAAGGGAGATGCTATAGAAGGAGGTTTTCACCAAGTGGATTAGGAAGGAAAGGAACAGAAAGGAGAAAGGGTTGATGAGAAAAATTATGAATGGGAGTGAAATTAATTTCTTGAGAAATGCGATAGATAAGAGGCCTAGGGATGTTTAACAATGATCACATCCCAAAATGAAGCTTCACTCAACTTTGTAAAGCATATTAATTATGGAAACCTTATGAAGCTAGTAAAATCCACAAGCCACTAGAGAAAGGTTAGGACTAGAAGGCAAGGTTTTCCTTCAACATTCAATGGGTAAGGGAAGGAGAAGAAGACTAAGGTGAAGAACACATCATGGGGCACGGAAAGACAAGGGAGGGGAAGGAATGGGTTGGCTCAAAATGGTCAGGGTAGGTGCAAGTAGGAAGAGAAATCGCATGGCAAGCAGGAGAGAGAACTGACATAGGGAGACTAAAAGAGAACAAGACTGATGAACAAGGGAATAGGAGAGAAGTATTTTCTGTCTATCTTTGACAATAGCTCCAACCTAATGAGAAGTTTAGGGACAATAAATATTGATGTGACTAATAGTTGGGTTTTAGGTAAGTTCATTTTGGGAAACCCTATACAATACACCGAGAGGAAGGTGTCTAGATCAATCTCTTTCAATGAGATAACTAACCTAAGTGCTAGAAATGAGAGAGACGAGAACCAAAGCAAACTAACCTTGTGGCCCCAACATTTCCCCCCTAGAGATGAGCGTTCATCCTTGAGAAAATTCCACATGATATAGAGCCTCTTAACCATACTCCAGATTCTGAAGCACTGAGCTTGAAATACTAGGCATTGGAGTTTTCGATGATGTACCTAAATGGACCCAAGATGCCACAAACCTTGCCTTGACCTTGTTTAATGGATGACACCTTATTACAAAGCTTATATGGGGATGGCTGTCACTGAGATGACATGGGAGGGACAGTACATCGATATTTGATGACAATGCTTTCTTTTAGAGGTGCCACTTCACTTCCACATGTTTGCAAAGAGTGAGGATTCTATTGGATGATGTCATGGTGGTGGAGGCACCATTTGGAGATGTATGCATGCAATTGAGGACTTTCTTGGAGTAAGGAGCACTCTTGGACCCTTGTCTTATTTCTTCGTTGCCTTATTGGATATTCTGTACGATGATGTAATTGTGGAGACTCCTTTTCTGCGACAAGTGTCGGATATTTTTGGCATTTTGTTATATTCTCGAGTTATTTCGAGGTCAACTTGTGAACTTTGACCTAGTTGAATGCTTAGGTAAACACTTTTAGTGGTTTTCTTTTAATATTAATACAATCAGGCTTGGTTATCCTTATATAAATAGAGAGGGGCCTTATTCACTTTTCATCATCATTCATAGTCGCACTTCTCTCTCTTTGGGAAGTGTGCATTAGATTTTGCCTATTTTCTGCTTGCACGAAATGTAGATCTATGGTGAAATTGCTCTTGGAGGTGGAATTTTGCTTGAAGTTGGCTTCTTGATATTGATTGAGGAGATTCTTGTGGAATTTTTTTAAGTTTATAGCTCATCTTCTATATTTTGCATGCTATATTGTGCAAATTATGGTTTCTGCATGTGCCATAGTTAAAATTGTTCTTTGTCTAGAAATTGTGATCCTCTGTGCCATGTGAAATTGTTTTCGTTGAACCCTTTAAGAGAAATCCCAATTTTGCATATCTCAGATCTAAAATATCCCTATTAGGGAAGCCACTAGGGTTTGCAAGAAGAGGATTTACACCTCTCACCCTCTTAAACAAGGTTGTCCTCATTGAATTTTTCCTAGGTAACTCCATTGTACATTTCCATCAAGGAACTAGTCTAGGTCGTGGTGATAAAGGCTTCTGATTTTACAAATTTCTCTTTCTTCTCTCTTGTTTTCAAGATATCTAGGGTTAGGGCCTCTTTGAAATATTGCTAAAAGTAATTTTATTTGATGTGTTCATTACCTCTAAGTAGGAATTGCATTAAATATTTATTAAAAAGCAAAATCTAGCAATTTGTGCATCTTAAAACCTTATTTGTAGGGCTGATGTCAACACTATATTGTTGTTCTCTACATGTTTCAGCCATAACATCTCAATCGAAAACCCTTAGCTTTGCATATCTAATCGATAGTCTTGATTCTTTGTTGATTAATCACTATAATATTGTTTCTTGTGGCTGTTATATGACATCACACGCCCTATCATTGAATATTTGTCAAACCCTAACTCAAAATGAATCTTTGTGGGAAATGTACCTAGGTGGTGGGCTTTGTACCCAAAGTCGTGGACGGAAGACCCAAGGAGGAAATGATTGTTTATTCATTTCAAGCATGAGTGACAACCTTCAAGGGATGTGGGGCACCTAGGGCATCAATGGAGTGGCAAAAAATAAACGAAAATAATTTTTATTCCTTATGAAAATAGTGTTTAAGCATGTTGACTTAGGTTCGCTTGGTTTTGGAGACATTACCCTTGGTGAAAATTAATTCGACCATGAACACTATAAGGAGTAAATATGAGCTCGTTCAGGATCAATCAAAGCAGTGAGAGAGGGGCAGGGACAGTGAAGCCGGAGGAAGGATTCCAATTCCGGTGAGTGCATTTATAGAGAGGCAGAGGAGCCATAGTGAGGTTGACGTAGAGCAGTGCAGTAGCATATAGAGGAAATTTCGAAATTGGTGGGGAGAAGCAAAGATTCAGTGCCAAAAGATGGGTAGAGGTTCCAGAGGCTAGGAGAGACATTTTCCCAGACAACATCTGACTAGATGGCTTGAGGAGAAGTTATTTTGAGCTGAGTCCAGGAAAAATTGCGCTAGGGTTACAGAGTGAATGCACAGATCCAGTTTGGACGGCCCAATTTGAGTTGAGTTCAGAGCCTGTATTTGCTTGTGGAGTGAATAAATTCCTCACTAGATTTTCTTACTAGTTTTCCTCTGTAGGATTGCTAGTTTCAGCATCCAGTTGCACTCAGATTATTTCACTGCCGCATAATAAAAAAGCCCTCAACTGCTGCACCGGTTTCCCAAGTTGGATTTTTCGGGGGACATTGGTCCAAAACTAACTGTGTAAATTTATGTGTGTGTGCTAGCGTTTCCTCGAACGTTTACTTCTTCTGCAGTTTTATTTTGTAGGTTGCAGTGTAATTGATTCAATATTTGTTGTAGAAAATAGTAAATAAATTGTTAAAAATTAATTTAACAATTAGGAGAATTATTTCCAGTCACTACAATAGGATTCGGGTTGCCAAATTTTCATATCTAGAACTTTTTGCATATTAAAACCCTATTTCTAGGGCTAATATCATCACTATATTGTTGTTTTCTACATGTTTTAGCCTCAACCTTGCATATGTAATTGATAGTCTTGATCCTTTGTTGATTAATCATTGTAAGACGATTTCTTATGGTTATATGACATCAAATTCCCTATCATTGAATATTTGTCAAACCCTAACTTATAGCAGCCCTTTTCTTTGCTTGAGTGGTCTAGGGATGGAGTAAAATCCATAAGCCACTAGAGAAAGTTTAGGACTAGTAAAAATCCATAAGCCACTAGAGAAAGGTTAGGACTAGTAAAAATCCATAAGCCACTAGAGAAAGGTTAGCACTAGTAAAAATCCATAAGCCACTAGAGAAAGGTTAGGACTAGTAAAAATCCATAAGCCACTAGAGAAAGGTTAGGACTAGAAGGCAAGGTTTTCGTTCAACATTCAATGGGTAAGGGAAGGAGAAGAAGAGTAAGGTGAATAACACATCATGATGCATGAAAAGACAAGAGAGGGGAAAGAATGGGGTGGCTCAAAATAGTCAGGGCAAGTGCAAGTAGGAAGAGAAATCACATGGTAAGCAGGAGAGAGAACTGACATAGGGAGACAAAGAGAGAATAAGAATGGTGAACAAGGGAATAGGAGATAGAAGTATTTTCTGACTATCTTTGACAATACCTCCAACCCAATGAGAAGTTTAGGGACAATCAATATTTATGTGACTAATATTTGGGTTTTAGGTAAGTTCATTTTGGGAAAAACTATACAATACACCGAGAGGAAGGTGTCTAGATCAATCTCTTTCAATGAGATAACTAACCTAAGTGCTAGAAATGAGAGAGACGAGAACCAAAGCAAACTAATCTTGTGGCCCCATCATTTCCCCCCTAGAGATGAGCGTTCATCCTTGAGAAATTTCCACATGATATAGAGCCTCTTAACAGTACTCCGGATGTTGAAACATTGAGCTTGAAATACTAGTCATTGGACTTTTCGATGATGTACCTAGATGGACCCAAGATGCCCCAAACCTTGCCTTGACCTTGTTTAATGGATGACACCTTATTTCAAAGCCTAGATGGGGATGGCTATCACCGAGATGACATGGGAGGGATAGTACATCCATATTTGATGCCAATGCTTTCTTTTAGAGGTGCCACGTCACTCCCACATGTTTGTAAAAAGTGAGGTAGGGATTCTATTGGATGATGTCATGGTGGTGGAGGCACCATTTGGAGATGTATGCATGCAATTGAGGACTTTTTGGAGTAAGGAGCACTCTTGGACCCTAGTCTCAGTTCTTTGGTGCCTTATTGCATATTCTGTAGGATGATTTAATGGTGGAGGCTCCTTTTCTAGGACAAGTGTGGGATATTTTTGGCATTTTGTTATATTCTCGAGTTATTTCAAGGTCAATTTGTGAACCTTGACCAAGTTGAATGCTTAGGTAAACACTTTTAGTGGTTTTCTTTTAATATTAATATGATAAGGCTTGGTCAATGTTACTTGGGAGCGGGAGCGGAAGCGGGAGCGGGAGCGACCATTTTCAGAAGCTCCTGGTTTGGGAGCGAATCCTGGAGCGATTTTTTAAAAATATATATATTTTTTATATTTTTTAATTTTTGATACATATATGTCAACAAAAACATGTAGAATGATGAATTAGATATAAAAAACATAAAAAAGCATAGATTGAACCATATAACAACAATCATCTAGAAGTTATAATCTTCATCAACCACATCCGCAAGTTAGTAACATAGTAACATACAACATATTGAGTCTCATGATTCATCAATCTTAAAGTTTCAAGCTTTCAAAATTCAATATATAACATTTATCATCATTGATCACCAAAGTTGTACTTGTAAGCTAAGTGTAACCATTACAACAAATAATATCTAACATGAAATGAAATGTTATAAAATGAAACGAAATGAAACAACTTTCAACTTTCATGAAGCATCATATTCATAATTCATTACTAATGAGTTATAATTGCCAACTTCAAACTTAAATTGTCATATATTGTTTAAAAAAATATCATAATAAATATGAAAGAGTCAATAGTTATAAAAGCTACTAGAAACTAGAGAAGAGAAGTAAATCTATTATCTATTTCTTATGCTTGGGCCTCTTGCCACCACGAGAAATGTCTAATTTTTTAGTCTTGTTGCAAAATCAGGATCTTTGTCATTAATATCACCCTCCAAACATTAATATCCAGAGGTATCTTTGTCATTACCTTTGTATCTGTATAGGGATCTTTGTCATTAATATCACCCTCTAAGCATTAACATAAGATAGAAAAAGCATAGCATGTCAAGTCAAGATTTTGTTTGAGTGATGCGTACATTTTTAGAAGGGTCATGATAGAGGAGTTCGACAACCAATGTCACTAACATCAAGGTACATAGAGGGATTGGTACTCTTGATTAAATATGAGTTACATACCCTAATACATGACAAAATTCAATGGAAACATTGCAATCCCCCAATCCTGAAATCCTGAAAAACTGATAAGTCTGCTGGATTTTGAATGAAATCTAAAATTCTACTTTCTCCATATGAAATCCAATGAGGACGAAACCACTCTCAAACATCCTGAGTCATTTCATGGTAATGTTAAAAATTTAAGTAAAAGGATGAAAATGAAAATTAAAGAAAATGTCACTTTTACTTTAAGAATTTAACATTACCATGAATAGCATATCAATACTAGGGCCTAGACTTGATCATTAAGTTGCCCCACTCAAAAACTATTTGTTTCTTTCAAAAAAAATTGAATTTCGAACATTACTACAAAAAAAAAAAATGCAAAAAAGGCAAAACGCTCCCGAAAACGCTCCCGAAAAGGCAGGGAGCGAATTTTTTTTAGGGAGCGCGCTCCCGCCCGGAGCGCGGATCGGGAGCGAGGGGGGGGGGGGGCGCTCCCCGCAACACTGGGCTTGGTTATATAAATAGAGAGGGGCCTTATTCACTTTTCATCATCATTCATTGTCGCACTTCTCTCTCTTTGGGAAGTGTGCATTAGATTTTGCCTATTTTCTACTTGCACGAAATGTAGATCTATGGTGAAATTGCTATTGGAGGTGGATTTTTTCTTGAAGTTAGCTTCTTGAGATTGGTTGAGGAGATTCTTGTGGAATTTTTTTAACTTTATTTCTCATCTTCTATATTTTGCATGCTATATTGTGCAAATTATGGTTGTTGCATGTGCCATAGTTAAAATTGTTGTGTTTATCTAGATATTGTGATCTTCTATGTTGATTTGAGGTAGCATCGGATGTGCTCTAGCCATGAAAATTGGTGGAGAGGCTAAAGCACATGACATCTCCAAGATCGAGAAATGGTTTGGGCAGATTCTAGATGGTTTGGGAGATATTAAAATAATTAATATTTTTAATGGAATTCCTAAGTCTAAACTTAAGAAAAATAAAATATTAATGGGTATTAATATAAAATTGGGTTAGAAGGTTCCTAAATTCATGGATCAAGCCAAATCTAATCTTATCCGTTGATTAGAGATTTAATCTCGGCCCTTCAAGGACCAATGAGAAAAGTATAAGAAGAGGCTTGAGGTTCAGTTGGAGAACACACCAAGATTGATCAATCAGTTCGATTTTCTGGAGCGGGGTTTGCTGAGTGAAATCGAACAAGTTATCTGAGTTGTAGCGAGGGGCAGTGAATACATAGCAGAGAGGCAGAGTTTAGTATGAGAGAGACAGCGCAAATCCTAGAGAGGTTGACGCAGAGGCAACTGGGTGCTACGTAGAGGCAGTTAGGAGTTGCGCAGAGCTAGAAGAGGCTAGCGTGGGTGACGCAGAGGCTCTTAGGGCTGACACAAAAGCTTCAGTAGCTACGCAGAAGCTAGCAGAGCTGACACAGGGCCAAGAGGCAATGCTGGGAGGATTTTCGTGGGGCAGACTGGGTGTTGGTGATCCCAGAAGGGTGATGTAGTCCCTACAGAGTGACGCAGAGCAGTGGAAGCTGCAATTGTTGTTGTGGGATCGTTCATCCAGTGATTAATCAGCCGGAATATATGTCTCCAAGGAGAGGTACTACTGCCGAGGGAATTCTCTGTTGGGAGAGCCATTTCTGGCACGCTAGTTGTATTCTGAAAACTACATAATAATAGAACCCTCTAAATAGCTACACCGGTTTTCCCGCATTGGGTTTTTCCGGGGACGTTGGTCCAAAAATAACGTTGTCACTTGTGTGCTTGTTTTCTTTCAGTTGATGATCTGTAGTTGTTGATATTGTACTTGTGTTTATTTTCAGTATTTACATGGTAAATAATTTGTTAAGTAATTAAACAAGTAGGAAGAAATAAACGAGACAGTACAGGAAGAATTTCTAACTCGTTAAACTTAGAAATTCCAACATGGAATAAGAGCGTGGTTGCAGATCACAGGAAAATTGAAGGCATTAGCCGAGCAGAGCATTTACAGCAGATTTAGCTGTCCCAAGTGACAGAGTTGATCCTTGCAGAAGGCGACAGAGGAAGGAGTGATGCAGAGGGACTGCGTCAACATTTTGGGCAAGAGAAAGGCAGCGCAGAGGCTAAGGTAGGCAAAATCAAGCTCAGGCAGAGGCTAGGAGGGCTAGGAGGGCTAATGCAGTTGGCTAGGGGAGTTGATTTGCCAATGTCGGGATTGCGTAGAGCCAAGTGGCTCAATCCTTCAGTTGCTATGGTATAGGAGACTATGGGTAATTTGCAGAGCGAAGCTAGTGGGGTATTGTGGTTAGAACAATACCTAACAGGGAAAGACCAAGGTGGAGGGAGTTGTTGCCAACGCGGATTTCTAGCCAAGGAATCCGGATCAGTGGTGTAGTTGCACAGACGATCGGAGTGGGGCAACTTGATGTTGGCAGAGGGATTTCCAGAAGAGAAATCGAGACTCAGAGGGAGTCAAACTAAGAACTTCCAAACGGGAAGTTGAGAGACTCAGCAGGAGTCGAACAAAGGACTTCTAGGAGGGAAGTAGAGAGACTCGGAGGAGTCGAAAGAAGAGCAACGAGATGGCCATGAGTGGGATGAGGGATCAGGATAGGCTGGACGAAGTGTCCAATTTTTTGGTTTGGAAGTCCAGGATCTTGTCCATTCTAGACAGACATCGCCTCAAGGGCTTCTTCACGAGAGTGATAGTTGTCCCAGTTGACCCGGTAGATAATGAAAGATACAAGGAGGAAATGGTGAAGGCTAAGTGCATCATCCTTGATGGGGTCAATGATCATGTGGTACCACATATTGTCGAGAAAGAAACAGCAAAGGAGATGTGGGATGCCTTGAAGATATTGTACTAGCATACTTTCTTTAATATTCCTAATTAGCCATGGCTAATTGGAATATTCGATTTTGCTCAATTTTGCCTTCTATAGTTATTTGTAAATAAAAAGGTGAGGAAAAAGGGGACATAACTCACTTTTAGAATAAAATTCACTTCCTAGTAGCACAACGTTGTGACTTAAAGGGGAGCCAAGGGGGCCAAAGGACCACGCAAAGATGGGGCCCACGCAGACACTTGGAAGGACTGCGCAGATGGGAAAAGGAACACGTGGCAAGAGGAGATTACGTTGGAGGAGGTGAGCCTTGGGAGAGAGGCCAATGCTATAAAGGAGAGAGGAGCCTCCTCATTTTGGTATTCAGTTATGAGCATTTGAGCTAGTCACTTCGACTTGGAGCATGCTGGCTGTTTAGCCTGTCTACGGCACTATTTAGTGCACTGAGTGTCTCCGTTCAAAGATCTCACCCTTAACCCCAGGGGACTTCGAGTGCCTACTCCGGCAAGGTAGTTTCAGCAGTCTTTTCACAGTAGTTTCAATCTTTGGCATTGAGGTGGAGCTGAGCATTGGAGGACTGTACAGACTTGAGAGACAGGAACGCAGTTTTTCTGGGAGCAGTTCCGGATTGGGGGTTTGTGGAGGAGTTGAGATGGGAGATTGAGCAAGAGATCAGCTCTTGCATATCAGAGGAGTTTGGCAGAGTTTCAGGCAGTATTTTGGAGGATTATACTCAGTGGCAACGCAGAGCCTTAAGGGATTGCGTGATTCCCCAAGGGGGTGATTTTCAGGGGTCAGACATTTCAGAAACACTTTCTAGGTTTTCTGAGTCGAGGTTGATTCCAGAGTTTCAGCATTTTCTGAGGAGGGGAACAGCCCCAAATCCTCATTTGATTTCTAGCAGCAGCAGTAGCACGACAGTTTCCCAATAGCATCCACGCAGTTCAGAGAGAGGCCATTCCTTTGTTATTCTGAGTGTATTTCCTTCACTTGCCTGGTGCAAGTCGAGGTGCCATCTTTTCTGATCACCTCCTGTACTCATTCCATTGCTCAGTATAATAAAATGGCTTAGCATTTCTCGAGTCTCTGCTTATATTTCATGTTTCCATTATTATATGTTGTACCATTGTTATTTTTATCATTTCGAGTTTCCCAGTTATTATATCACTTGTGCGTATTTAGTTGAGGTTTACTGGGGTTTTAGGGAATATCCCTGAAACGGGATATTACAGTGGTATCAGAGCATAGATCTGGCTCAGCTTGTGGAGCTAGCAATCTATGACACCAAGGGAAAAATCCTATATATGTTACAGAGGTAGGAGATACAGAGACACTGAGCGTAGTTTGGAGAACACCTATGGAGAGGGAGACTGCGTTCCGGTGGTGGACGCAAAATAGGAGGAGCCTATGGTGGATGCAGAACAAAAGGAGCCTAGAGTGGACGCAGAGCAGGAGGATCCGATGGCAGACGAGGACGGGAAGAGATTTGCGGATATGCTCCTCCAATTAGTGTAGGATCTATCGAGGTAGATTGAGGTGATGGGGCAAAGATTCACGCTAGTAGAGGGTAGACAGCGTGAGAGCCCACGGGTTTTCCAGGTTGGTGAGGGATCAGGTGCATCCCACCATTTGCCAGAGCAGCGTGATACTACTTAGCAGGTGGCTTCGCATGCCCTTACATGCTCTACCATGCCCACTTTCCTAGGGGCAGACACGGGGGCAGGAGCCCAATAGGAGATAGAGCCTAGTCATATGGGCGATTATTTTGCAGAGTATCAGGCTTATGGGCAGGAGTTCAGGGATGCTCTCTCATTCAAAGACTTTGTTCAGCTCCAGCGGGATAGTAGACCCCGTGACCATCATAGAGGACATCGACATTATCATGATGGAGACACCCACCGCATAGCTAGTAGATTCCACTTGCCTACGTTTGATGGTTCATCAAACAGTTCGGCAAGGTCTTGGGTGGAGAAGCTGGACATCTATTTCCAGCTTAACCAAATGTCGGAGGTAGAGGCCATCAAGGTGGCAACATTACATTTGGATGGTGAGGCCCAGGATTGGTGGTTCCATGGGATGGTTACACTCGGGCATTCCACAATGATGATGTATGCCGAGTTCACCAGGAGACTGATGGAGAGGTTTGACCAAAGGGATCTGCAACAACACTTTGTTGAGCTGAAGAGGCTCAAACAGATAGGGAGCCCAGAGACCTACATTGCGGACTTTTTGAGGGTCTCAGTGATGGTGCCAGATTTATCCGCAGCATGGAGGATCTACATGTATGTTGAGGGGTTAGCAGAGCCACTTCAAGGTCTAGTCAGATCCACTAGACCAGCCACACTCCAGGACACTATCAGCAGGACCCGAGACTTACAGGATGCCTTACCCAGGGCCCGGACACCTTACCCCCAGAGACAGGCTTTCCAGCATAAGGGGAAGGACGTGAGGATTCCGCCTCCAAAGGGGAATCCAGGAAGAGCACAGATTGATGACGATGCCAGGAGGGAGTTGAAGAAGAAGCGGTTGTGCTTTACCTGCCAGGAGCCATGGGCACCAGGACATAGATATGCTGCTGGCAAAACGCATTTTATTGAGGTCTTCTCTGCCAGCAACAGGGAGGAGGATGAGGAGGATTGCATGGAGGCAGGAGAGAGTCACATTGTGCAGGGTCCCTTGCCGCCTCCACCACCACCAGCAAGTGGTGCAACTTTTTCACCTACCGAAGGAGCCCTTGCAGCATTGCGAGGAGTTCCCAAATATTTGACGTTGCGCATACAAGGGACAATACGTGGCCAGCGAGTATCAGTTTTGGTTGACAGTGGGGCCACCACAACTTCATCGATGCATAGATGGTTGAGCGGAGAGGTATACTGACAGAGAGCTTCGATCGATTCTCAGTTTTGGTCCGAAGCGATCAGACTATGACGTGTGCTCATTATGTTCCAGAGTTATCAGTAACGATGGGCACCTACACACTGACGGACCACTTCTTCGTGGTCAATATTCCGGACACCAACATAGTACTGGGTGTTCAGTGGCTTATCACTCTAGGGAAGGTCACTACAGATTAGAAGGCCCTAGAGATGGAGTGGGATGATGAGAAGACAGGGAGGCATGAGAAGATACGGGGACAACACACATATCCGCCTCAGACTATTTCGGCTCATCGGATGGAGGCAGTCTTCCGGAAGGGAGACATAGAGTGGGAAATGGAGCTGCGTGCATCAGAGGCAAGGACTACAGGGCAGACGGTACATCCAAAGATACAGTCCATCCTTGACCGATATGCCATAGTGTTTGGGGAGGTTCCACGAGGACAGTGACCGGACCGAGGGTTTGAGCACACCATTGAGCTTGAGCAGGGTATATAGGCAGTGATTACTACCCCTTATAGGCATCCCAAGGCCTATCGGGATGAGATTGAGTGGGCCATTCAGGAGTTGCTGGCTTTGGGGCACATTCCACCGAGCATGAGTCCTTTTGCTTCTTCCATGGTGTTGGTGAAGAAGAAGGGCGACACATTGAGGATGTGCATTGACTACAGGGCCCTGAACAAGAAGACACTGAAGAACAGGTACCCCATACCCAAGATCGATGAGTTGATGGACGAGTTGAGAGGAGCACGGTTCTTCTCAAAGATTGATTTGAGATCTGGGTACCATCAGATTCGCGTGAGGGAACAGGACATTCCCAAGACCGCTTTCAGGTGTCACTATGGGCACTTTGAGTTTTTGGTGATTCCCTTCGGGCTAACCAATGCCCCAGCTACATTCCAGTCTTGCATGAATCACATCTTCCACAGTCACTTAAGGAAGTTTGTGTTGGTGTTCTTTGATGATATCCTCATTTACAGCAAGACTTGGGAGGAGCATCTCTAGCACATTGAGGAGCATCTTGGAGAAGCAGCAGTTCTATGCCAAGCTCTCCAAGTGTGAGTTTGGGTTGAAAGAGATGTTATACTTGGGACACATCATAGGGGTGGACGAAGTGAGGGTCCACGAGGAGAAGATCAGGGCCATCAGAGATTGGCCGGAACCGAGAAACGTGACAGAACTCCGAGGATTCATTGGCATTTGTATTTACTACCGGAAGTTCGTCAAGGGTTTCTCATAGCTTGCTGCACCCCTGACAGATTTGACAAGGAAGGGGGCATTCAGTTGGTCGGATACAACGCAGTGAGCCTTTGACGGGCTCAAGGAGGTTATGAGCAACTGCCCAGTGCTTGCATTGCCGGATTTTACGCAGCCATTTGTTTTGGAGTTTGATGCATTAGGAGAGGGGATCGACGCACTGTTGATGCAAGGAGGTCACCCTATAGCCTTTGAGAGCCAGAAGCTCCTTCTGCACGAGAGGCTATATTCCGTATACGACAAGGAGATGCTGGCCATCATGCATGCATTGGCCAAGTACCGGCAGTATTTGGTGGGTAACAGGTTTAGGGTGAGAGCTGATCATAACAGCCTCAAGTTCTTTTTGGAGCAGAAGTAGCTACAGGAGAGGCAGCAAAAGTGGATCAATAAGATCCAAGTGTGTGACTTTGACATTGAGTATGTCAAGGGTAAGAACAACATGGTAGCAGATGCCCTTTCACGTAGACCAGCCACGTTGTCTCTTATGAGCTTAGACGCAGACTGGAGGGCTCGACTCCTAGTAGAGTACTCCAAGGATAGATTTGCATGTGAGGTTCTGGATGGGCAGGTGGCGGATGGCAAGTACAGGGTGGTCGATGAGATCATCTATTACAGGGACCGGATCTTCTTGACTAAGGGATCTCAGCTCAAGAAGAAGATATTTCAAGCGTCACATGATTCACCTTTGGTAGGTCATCAGGGGTTTACCAAAACCTACAGGGCCATTAGAGAGAGGTTTTCATGGAAGGGCCTCAAGGAGGACGTACTCAGCATGTCTGGGAGTGCGATGTTTGCCAGAGGAACAAGGGGGAGATGAACCATCCAGCAGGACTATTACAGCCTCTTCCCATTTCAGAGGGAAAATGGGAGTGTATTTCGATGGACTTCATCACAGGGTTGCCCATGGTATAGGGCAAGGATTGCATCTTTGTCGTCGTTGATCGGATGACAAAGTACTCGCACTTTTTCGCCATATCCACACACTACACAGCAGCACAGGTGGCCGAGCTGTTCTTTAGAGAGATTTTCAGGTTACATGGTCTTCCCAAGACGATCACCAGTGACAGGGACAGCCGTTTCATGGGCGGATTTTGGCAGGAGCTTTTTCAATTGGTGGGGACGGAGTTGACACCGAGTAGCATGGGTGAAGTAGCTGCATCTGGGGGAGTACTGCTACAATTCTACACATCACATGTCCATCAGTATATCACCATTCTATGCTTTGTATGGATATCATCCTTTATCTTTTGCTAACGTGATGTTTGGTGCTAGCAAGGCTCCGAGAGCCAAGATTTGGATCCAAAAGAGTCAGGATATTCTTCGAGCTCTCAAGGATAATATGGCTATAGCGCAGAACCAGCAAAAGCTGTATACTGACAGGGGTCGGGTGGAGAGATAGTTTGAGGTAGGAGACTTGGTCTACCTACGATTACAGCCATACCGACAGTTGTCACTAAAGCAGAAGGGGGTTGAAAAGCTCAAGCCCCACTTTTATGGGCCATACAGGGTGATACGCAGGATTGGACAGGTTGCATATGAGTTGGAGCTGCCCCAAGGCAGTAAGATTCATAACATTTTTCATGTATCATGCTTGAACAAGGCATTGGGACAGCATGTGACAGTGACAGATGAGCTACCACCCACAGATGATGAGGGGCATTTGGTGTTGCAGCCAGAGGCTATTATTGACACTAGGGAGAGGCAGCTACGAAACAGGACAATCTGGGAATTCTTGGTGAGGTGGAAGAATTTGTCGGATGAGGATGCCACTTGGGAGAGTGAGAAAATTCTGCAGCATCCATCACTTCAGTTGCTTGAGGACAAGAAAAATTTTGCCGAGGGAGACTGTAATATTCCTAATTAGCCATGGCTAATTGGAATATTCGATTTTGTTCAATTTTGCCTTCTATAGTTATTTGTAAATAAAAAGGTGAGGAAAAAGGGGACATAACTCACTTTTAGAATAAAAGTCACTTCCTAGTAGCACAACATTGTGACTTAAAGGGGAGACAAGGGGGCCAAAGGACCACGCAAAGATGGGGCCCACGCAAACACTTGGAAGGACTGCGCAGATGGGAAAAGGAACACGTGGCAAGAGGAGATTACGTTGGAGGAGGTGAGCCTTGGGATTGAGAGAGGCCAATGCTATAAAGGAGAGAGGAGCCTCCTCATTTTGGTATTCAGTTATGAACATTTGAGCTAGCCACTTCGACTTGGAGCATGCTCGCTGTTTAACCTGTCTGCAACACTGTTTAGTGCACTGAGTGTCTCCGTTCGGAGATCTCACCCTTAGCCCCGGGGGACTTCGAGTGCCTACTCAGGCAAGGTAGTTTCAGCAGTATTTTCGCAATAGTTTCGATCTTTGGCATTGAGGTGGAGTTGAGCATTGGAGGACTGTGCAGTCTTGAGAGAGAGGGACACAGTTTTTTTGGGAGCAGTTCTGGATTGGGGGTTTGTGGAGGAGTTGAGCTGGGAGATTGAGCAAGAGATCAGCGCTTGCATATCGGAGGAGTTTTGTAGAGTTTTAGGCAGTATTTTGGAGGATTCTACTCAGTGGCAGTGCAGAGCCTTGAGGGATTGCATGATTCCCCAAGGGGGCAATTTTCGGGGGTCGGCCATTTCAAAAACGCTTTCTGGGTTTTTCTGGGTTTTCTGAGTAGAGGATGATTCCAGAGTTTCAGCATTTTCTGAGGAGGGGAACAACCGCAAATCCTCATTTGATTTCCAGCAACAGCAGTAGCACAACAGTTTCCCCGCAGCATCCACACAGTTCAGAGAGAGGCCATTCCTTTGTTATTCTAAGTGTATTTCTTCACTGGCCTGATGCAAGTCGAGGTGCCATCTTCTCTGATCACCTCCTGTACTCATTCCATTACTCAGTATAATAAAATGGCTTAGCATTTTTCTCAGCATTTCTCGAGTCTCTGCTTATATTTCATGTTTCCATTATTATATGTTGTACCGCTGTTATTTTTATCATTTTGAGTTTCCCGGTTATTATATCACTTATGCGTATTTAGTTGGAGTTTACTGGGGTTTTGGGGACTATCTCTTAAACGGGATATTACACTTTCGTGCAAAGGAAGATGCTCCTGGAGAATCAGCTAAAGGCATACCAGATGCAGAAGGGAGAGAAGATAGATGTCTTCCTCGGTCGCTTGAAGGAGATCCATGATCGACTAACTTCCGTAGGGGCCACGCTGGATGAGGAATTGATGGTGAGGACCGCAATGAACGCAGTTTCTGAGGATTGTGAAGTATTTGTCCAAAGCATATTGGGCAAGACGAGTCTTACAGATTGGGAAGAACTGTGGGCGGTTCTTCATCAAGAGATCAAACGGTTGACCAAGTCGGGGAGTAGTGGCAAAGGGGTCAGAATCAAGAAGGAGGAAGAAGAGGATGCGACTCTAGCATCTGTGGGAAACCAGGAGAAGAGGAAGAAGAAGGACCTCTCCAAGGTCAAGTGCTTCCATTGTGGGGAACTGGGTCATTTTGTGAACCAGTGTCCTAGGAAGAAGAGTAAGGGAGAGGCTTCAGACTCGAAGGCAGCGCCTGCAAAGATGGAGAAAGAAGTTGAGGAGGAGGACGATTGTGCCATGAGTGCTCATGTGCCACTTTAGAAGAATTGGGGAGACATCGAGCTATAGTTAAGAGGACTACAGGCGATGAGGGGTAGGATCCTTGAGGTACCCAACCTCTTGGATTATACCTTGCTACTGTAGCCCCAAAGAGGAGTAGCAAGATTGACGGATGTCGGTAGAGACGGATGCGGATGGAGCGGAAAAGAGTGCTATAGTGCAGGAGTCCCGGGACAGCGCGAGGCCAGCACGTTGCAATAGTGCAAGAGTCACGGGAGTGTTGCACCAGTGCAGGATGGCACAGAGAGGTGTGCAACGGTGCAAGATGTAGGGAGTTGTTGCAGCAACGCAGAGGTCAATAGAGGGAGCACTTGTTAGCGGCAGAGGGAGCTTCAACATCAGGAGTGTTTCTAGCCTGACAGCGATGTCAGATGTTGGGTGGATCAGTTACTTACTTCTCAGTAACTGAGTTGCAGTGCATTAGCAGTATGCGGCATGATGAGAGGGGATGTCGTGCAGTAGCAGTATGTAGTAACATGATGCAGCATGATGAGAGGGGATGCAGTACAGTTGCAGTGCTAGGAGGATGGACCAGCAACAACACTGATGCAACAGTGGCAGTGGCAGGGCCATGGGCAGCAGTACAGGATGCAGCAGTGCATAGGATGTTGGGCGAGAAGGCCTAGCATCAAGACAGGGACCGATGCTGGATAATCAGGGTGATGCTCAGTGTGGAGTATTACTAGAGCACAGTCCTCGCTAAGAGGGAGTGTTGACTTGAGGTTGCATCGGATGTCCTCTAGCCATGAAAATTGGTGGAGAGGCCAAAGCACATGAGATCTCTAAGACCCAGAAATGGTTTGGGCAGATTCTAGCTGGTTTGGGAAATATTAAAATAATTAATATTTTTAATGGAGTTCCTAAGTCTAAACTTAGGAAAAATAAAATATTAATGGGTATTAATATAAAATTGGGTTAGAAGGTTCCAAAAGTCATGGATCAAGCCAAATCTAATCTTAGCCATTGATTACAAATTTAATCTCAGCCATTGAAGGACCAACAAGAAAAGTATAAGAAGAGACTTGAGGGTCAGTTGGAGAACACACCGAGATTGATTAGTCAATTCAATTTCCTGGAGCGGGGTTTGTTGAGAGAAATCGAACAAGTGATTTGAGTTGCAGCGAGGGGCAATGGATACATAGCAGAGGGGCAAAGTTAGTACCAGAGAGACAGTGCAGAGCCTGGAGAGGTTGATGCAGAGACAGCTGGGTGCTACGCAGAGGCAGCTGGGAGCTGCATAGAGCCAGAAGAGGCCAGCGTGGGTGATGCAGAGGCTCTGAGTGCTGACGCAGAAACTTCAGTAGCTACGTAGAGGCTAGTAGAGTTGACGCATGGCCAAGAGGCATCGTTGGGAGGATTTTCATGGGGCAGACTGGGTGTTGGTGATCCGGGAAGGGTGACGCAATCCCTACAGAGTGACTTAGAGCAGTGGAAGGTGCAATTATTGCTGTGGGATTGTTCATCTGGTGATTAATCAGCCGGAATATCTGTCTCTAAGGAGAGGTACTACCGTTGAGGGCATTCTCTGTTGGGAGAGCCATTTCTGGCACCCTAGTTGTATTCTAAAAACTGCATAATAATAGAACCCTCTGAATAGCTGCACTGGTTTTCTCGCATTGGGTTTTTCCGGGGACATTGGCCCAAAAATAACGATGTCACCTGTGTGCTTGTTTTCTTTCAGTTGATGATCTGTAGATGTTGATACTATACTAGTGTTTATTTTCATTATTTACATGGTAAATAGCTTGTTAAGTAATTAAACAAGTAGGAAGAAATAAACCAGACAGTACAGGAAGAATTTCTAACGGGTTAAACTTAGAAATTCCAACACTCTATGCCATATGAAATTGTTTTCTTTGAACCCTTTAAGAGAAATCTCAGTTTTGCATCTCTCAAATCTAAAATATCCCTATTAGGGAAGCTGCTAGGGTTTGTAAGAAGAGGATTTACACCTCTCACCCTCTTAAACAAGGTTGTCCTCATTGAATTTTGCCTAGGTAACTTGTTAAAATTGGCAACTAGGGCCAAACTCAATGTGGGTCATATTATTTATGGCAGCTGATATATTTATTGGATCCCTCTCATTGAGAGGTGTAGGATTGATCTAAAGATCATCCGACTCCGATAAGTATTTATGAAGTTATGAATTTATTTATGTTATGGACAAATTGTTAAGTCGGCCAGCAACTTATGTAGGCTCAGAAGCCCAACAGTCATTTCTATTCAACCTCTATGTTTTAGTATAAATAGAAGATGACTTCAAGTCATTTCTACACACACTTGGATCTCTTCCTCTCTCTACTTGTCTTTGGATTTTACTAGGAGGAGAGATCCTAAGGAAAAGCTGGAAAAGCCGGAAAAGCCGGAACTACCAGAAAAGCCAGAAAAGCCGAAATTGTCGGAAAAGCCAGAAAAGCTGGAACTGCCGGAAAAGCCAGAAAAGTTGGAAATATCGGAAAAGCCAGAAAAGCTGGAAATACTAGAAAAGCCAGGAAAGTCGGAAAAGCCAGAAAAGCTAAAACTGCCGGAAAAGTCGGAACTAATGGAAAAGCTGGAAACGCCAGAAAAGCTGGAAATACTGGAAAAGCAAGAAAAGCTGGAAAAGTCGGAAAGCTAGAAAAGCCGGTAAGCCAGAAAAGCCGGAAATGTCGGAACTGCCGGAAAAGCCGGAACTACTGGGAACTACTGAAACAGGCGGAGCATCTGTCTCCGAAGGAAGGCAACATGATGTATGAGATCATGGGCAGCATAATAAGCAGCATGATGATATGAGCATGGGCAATATAATGATGCATGATGATATGAGCATGGGCAGCATAATGATGAATGAGATCATGAGCATGGGAAGCTTGATGATGAATAAGACCATGGAAGATGCATCATGATGAGCAACATGAAGATGAGAACAACTTAGTCATCAAGGTTCAACACATGTGATAGTACAACAAGGTGTCACACGGTAATGTGCAGCAAATAGACGAGATGCGGCACTATGATAGGTGTACGAGTCACCTTAGAGAATCAGTTGAAGCAATATGTCTTCAACTGATCTCATGCCGATATCAAAAGTCAAAGTGATTGCTTCTATTGTAAATGTACTATCTCTCTCACTTTCTCTACTGAACTTTGAAGAACATAAAAGAAGAATTGATCAAGGGTTTCCCCACATTGGGGTTTGTCCCTGGCTAGCACCACATCTTGTGTCCTCTTGTCTTGGCTTGTCTTCTGCGATTTATATTTATGTTCTATCTGCACTTTACTTTATGCTGATGTGATTGCTAATGTGGAAAAGAAATTGAAATAAATTGCTCTAGCATAGAACATACCTAAAATTAACATGGTATCAGAGCTGAGGTGAAGACAATGCCCAAGCAAGAGTGAAAGAGCAATCACCAAAGACAATAGGAACAAGAGAAAAGGATCAATGGGTTCCACATTTCTCTTCTAAGTTCACAAAGGGTGAAGTCGAAGCAGAACATATTATCAGAATGGCGTAGCGGAAGTTTCTGATGGCCCATCTAAAGATCACTTCATTGGGAAGTTCGGAT
This sequence comes from Pinus tabuliformis, assembly GCA_031772625.1. Classification (NCBI taxonomy): domain Eukaryota; kingdom Viridiplantae; phylum Streptophyta; class Pinopsida; order Pinales; family Pinaceae; genus Pinus; species Pinus tabuliformis. Next base: position 563,616,531 of record CM062808.1, on the reverse strand, counting down.
CTAAGGGTGGAAGAAAAGGCGGATGCCTTGGTTGCAATAAGTTCAACCATTATGCGAAGGAGTGTCCGAAGGTAATGCAGATCATCAAGGAAATGGTCGACTCTTCAAAGAAAGCAAGGAACCCCGAATCACTTTTATGTACCTGATCGCAAGAAGAACCTGGTGTCCATCTCGGAAATGGAAGTCAAAGGTTTCAGGGTGGCACTCATCGATGGAAAGGTACGTGTTTGGAAATAGAATTTTCAAAGATGTTTTTGAGTTCAGGGTTGTATCAATTTGCAGGAAGTCCATTGGGGACCATGTCCATTGTCACGTAGCACCGAAGGTTCCTGAGTTAGATGGTGACAGGGATGCCTGAATTCAAAAGGAGCATGAAAGTACATGTCTGAGATGTATCGAAGCAAAATCTTACAAGGGGACCATTCCCCTCATGTATCAGGTCCACAGGTCTAGAACAACCCAAGGGGTCTGAGATTGATAATCAGGAATCTCGCATATGCAGGTGGAAGAAAGCCCTCTATGGCTTGAAGCAAAACACCCCGAGAATAGTATGAGAGGATCGATAGTTTTTTGATAAAGCTGAGATTCACTAGGAGTGAAACGGATCCAAACCATCCGAAGGTTGTGGATGATAGACCTCTCATACCAGCACCTTATGAGGACAACCTACTTCTAACAGGTGCAGACCCTCTCATTTGTAGAAGTAAGAGGGAGTTGGATTCCAGATGTGGAATGGTGAACTGCAAGCTTGTGACTACCTTGAGGATCTTAACTTTCAAAAGTTATATGGTAGTGATGTCGGACTAGATTTGGGAAATGCCCCTGAATCTCATAAACTCATTCGCGTTGATGTTCATGGTGAACTTCCATCCGGACATGTGTTTTGCAGTTAGCATGGTGAGCTCATATTTGGTTGAACCTCACTGGATTGGTGCCAAGAATCTTCTGAGATGTCTTCGTGGCACAATCTCTCATGGATTGAGATACACTACCGGAAATATGAAACTACATGATTATTTGAATGCTGATTGGGCAGGCAGTGTGGAGGATCATTAGAGCACTTCTTAGTGTTGTTTCTTTTTGGATTCTGCTTGGATATCATAGATGAGCAGGAAGCACAAGTCGGTTGTTATAAGCACTGCTGAGACCGGATACATATCTACGAGTATGATCTCGTATGAAGCTACTTGGTTGGGGAAGCTCTTTAAGGGAGTTGTTTGTACCACTGTGATTCTCTGTGAGAACCAGAGGTGGGATTCGATTATTGAGGAATCTCGTATTCGACGATTGCTCCAGCAGATAGACATCAAATACTACCTTATCTGGGATATGGTAAGTCTATGAGCAAGGAATCCCCATCGCTATGAGATGGTGTACTGGTCGCTACACTTTGTCTAAGCCCCGAGGGAAAGATCAAATCTGTGATTTTCTCAAACGACTTGGAGTCGTCAAGAGACCCTTGTACAAGGGCACTGTTGCGGGGGAGCGCCCCCCCCCCCCCTTCGAACCCGCTCCCGAAGCGCGCTCCGGGCGGGAGCGGCTCGGGAGCAGGTCGGGAGCGCGCTCCCGTAAAAAAATTTGCGCTCCTTGGTCTGTGAGGGAGCGCTTCAGGGAGCGATCGCTCCCGCGCTCCCGGAGCGCTTTTTAATGCCCGGGAGCGATCGGGGAGCGATCGCTCCCTGATCGCTCCCGGGCATTAAAAAACGCTCCGGGAGCGAATTTTAAAATTCCGGGAGCGGTTCGGCGGAAAAAAATTCCGCCGGACCCGAAAAAACAAAAAAAATTAACTAATTTTTTTTGGTTTATAAGCCCAATGGGCCAAAAAAAAATCATTTCAATGAGATTGAGCTTGAGCTTGAGAGCTGAGGAAGAGCAAAGGAGCAAGGAGCAAGAGCTGAGGAGCAAGGAGCCAGAGCTGAGGAGCGAGGAGCAAGTGCCAAGGAGCGAGGAGCAAGCTTGCAGAGGTAAGTAACTTAATCATTTAGTTAGTTTAGTTGGTTAGGTAGTTAGTTTGTTTAGTTTAATTTACCTGTTTGAGTTTAAAGATCATTAATTTAAATTAAATTAATAAATTAAATGAATTAATCCCAATAAACTAAATTAATTTGCAGATTCAAGACTCAAACCCTACAAACATCAAACACGATGGACCTGGGGATTTTTATTGGCATTTTCCTCTTCCTGGTCCCTTTTCTGGTTATTATGGTGGTGGAGAGTAGGAAACGGAGGGGGCCTGAAACTGAAGAGGTGGATGAAGAAGCCGGAGGAAGTCAAATAGGTGAAAACCCCAGTGAGGAGGATGTGGAGGGTGAAGATGAGGGTCAAAAAACTAAACAAGACCAAACTCCATTGTGGAAATATGTTCAGAGGCCTGAAACAGGGAGAGGGGGTGGAACCACTAAATTTCATTGCCCCCATTGCAACACTGATTTCACAGGCTCATACACCCGTTTGAGAAGACACCTTTGCGGGAAAAGGGCATGGGATGGAGAGAAACAAATAGGAATCAGAACTTGCGACGCGGTGTCAACAGCAGATAGAGCCAAATACATAAAGGAAGAGGAGGACGCCCAATACAAAGCAAAAAGATCAAGGGGTTTCTTTGAAAGCTCACAAAGAACTCCTTCAGCATCCTCCCAAGGCAGTGGATATGGACATGGAGGCTCAGGGTCATCATCTTTACGCCGTAGAACCATATCAGATTTCCTTGATGAGGGGTGTAGGAATGATGTGGATTCAAAAATTTACAGGTTCCTCTATGCAAATGGGATACCATTCAATGTTCTACGCTCACCTTATTGGCACGAAATGGTTTCTGCCATAAATGATGCCCCTAAAGGATACAAGAGCCCTGGGTATGACAAGGCAAGAACAGTTGGCCTTGATCATGAAAAAGCAAAAATATCACATTCTTTGAATAAAATGACAAGTTCTTGGACTGACAATGGGGTGTCCATTGTATCTGATGGATGGACAAATGTAAAAGGCAAGCCATTGATAAGTGTTCTTGCTGTGTCCCGAAGTGGTCCCATTTTTCTAGCTGCACATGATTACTCAGACAAGTTCAAGACCGCTATCAACATTGCAGAAGCATTGCTTGAAACAATTGAGCGTATTGGCCCATACAATGTCATCCAAGTCATCACTGATAATGCTCCTAATTGTAAGGCAGCGGGAGCAATTATTGAGGATAGATACCCGAACATATTTTGGTCTGGATGTTTGGTTCACACATTGAACCTTCTGTTGCATGATATTGTCAAAAACAAAAATGAACAATACCAATGGATTGGTGATTTGTACAAGAGAGGAAAAAAAATGATAAAATTTATTACAAATCATAGCAATACCCATGGCCTTTTCCGCAGTCACTCGAGATTGGAGTTGCTGAAGATTGCGAGGACTAGATTTGGTAGCTATTACCTCACCTTCAGGCGCCTTTTGAAGGTAAGAGAGGGTTTAGCTAGCATGGTATCAAGTCCAAATTGGCAGGTGTTAAAGGAAAGGGCTACAAATGTAGCTGACATTGCAGGTTTTGAAACGGTGGAGGAGGCCGCTCTTGATGGGCAGTTTTGGACAACTGTGAGACAGGTATTGGATTTCACCAAGCCAATTTATAACATGATTCGGTTTGCAGATACAGACAAACCAGTGATTGGCGAGGTGTATGAGCAAATGGATACCATGTTGGGGGAAATAAAAGACATTGTTAATAACAGAGATCCCGACTTGTACAATCTGATTCATGATTGTGTGTGTGAACGGTGGAAAAGGCTTAACCTTCCACTACATTGCTTGGCGTATATCCTTACGCCAAAATACTACTCAGATTCTTGGTTGGGCAAACCTGCAGCAGGGGGTGGTGTTAGGACCAAACCCCATTTAGATCGAGAGGTAACTAAAGGATATCTGGATGCATTAGAAAAGTTGGTGCCTGACAGGGAGGAATGTGCAGCTGTGCGCCTTGAAATAGGCAGATACTTCACTGGCAGTGGTTTGTATGGTAACTTCCATGCAATGGACGACAAAGATAAATTTGATTCTCTCACATGGTGGGAAACATATGGCGGCGACAGACTTTTGCGAAAATTGGCATTGAAAGTTCTTGCACAGGTTGTAAATTCTTCTTCTGCAGAGAGGTGTTGGAGCACCTACAGTTATATACATAATGTGAAAAGAAACAGGCTCAACGAAAACCGAGCAGAAAGCTTGGTTTATGTGCACTACAATTTGAGGTTGTTGAGCCATTACTGTGATCGGGCTAATGAAGATCCCACATATAAAATTTGGGACAATCACCCTGAGGACGACAATTTGGAGGATGGCATTGTACATATGGAAGAACTAGAAGATGAGCTTGTACGGGATGAAGCTGAAGCAGCTGCAGCAGCCATGCCACCTCCACCTCCACCATCCAGTAGCAGTTCTCGGGGCCCGAGTCTTGTTCCATTGTTGTCGCCACCTCCATCGACACCCTCGCGTGGAGGCTCTAGTTCTGGTCGTCGGTCTGGGCGGGAGACTCCTAGAAGACCGCCAAGACCTACTTATACTCCTGGAGACTCTCGTGGCAAGGGCCACTTGTAGATTTACAGTTTACTTGTCTTTTTTAGTTTCTATTAGACTTGTCACTTTAGTTTTCATAACTGTTCAGTGTTGAGTTTTGAGTCCTTGACTCTTGACTCTTGACTCTTTCATATCATTATGACATTATGATATTTTTTGTAAACATTATATCACTGTGACAATGAAAATTTGAAGTTTGAAGTTGGGCCTTGGCAATTATAACTCATTGGTAATGATTGTGAATTATGAATATGATGCTTTGTGAAAGACTAAAGTTGTTTCATTTCATCTCATTATTCATGTTTCATTTTATAAATTTTTAACATTTCATATCATGTTAACAGTTAGAAGTTAGGACTTAGAAATATCTTCGATATTACTTCTTGTAATGGTTAAACTTGGCTTACAAGTACAACTTGTTACTTTGGTGATCAATGATGATAAATGTTATTGAATTGAATGTTATTTTAATTTATTATTTTACTAAGGTTGATGACGATTATAATTTCTAGATGATTGATGTGATATGGTTCAATGATCAATTTATGTTTTTTTATGTTTTTTATGTCTATTTCATCATTCTACATGTTTTTGTTGACATATATGTATCAAAAATTAAAAAATATATATATTTTTAAAAAATCGCTCCGGGATTCGCTCCCAAACCGGGAGCTTCTGAAAATGGTCGCTCCCGCTCCCGCTTCCGCTCCCCGCTCCCGCTCCCGCTCCCAAGTAACACTGTACAAGGGTCTTGCATGTTGTATACATTGAGCTCTGGGAGCTCTGGGGGCTTGTGGTTCTTACTGGAGCAACATACGACCATAGGGTGACTCACCCTCCCCTGGTGGTGCGCACTGGGACAAGATGATTCTCTCTTCTGTGGACAGGATGATTCGCTCTCCTGTGGACAAGATGATTCGCTCTCTTGTGGGACAAGATGATTCGCTCTCTTGTGGGACAGGATGATTCACTCTCCTGTAGACAGGATGATTCACTCTCCTGTGAACATGATGATTTGCTCTCTTGTGGGACAAGATGACTCATTCTCTTAGGGGACAGGATGATTCGCTCTCATGTGTAGCAGGATGATTAATTCTCCTATGAGGTCTGGATGGTGTGTTCTCCATGACGATTTTGTAGTAGGATGATTAATTCTCTTGTGAGGTCTGTATGATGTGTTCTCCATGACGATTGTGTAGCAGGATGATTAATTCTCCTGTGAGTTCTGGATGATGTGTTCTCCATGATGATTGTGTGGCAGGATGATTAGTTCTCCTGTGAGGTCTGGATGATGTGTTCTCCATGACGATTGTGTAGCAGGATGATTAGTTCTCTTGTGAAGCCTGGATGATGTGTTCTCCATGGCGATTGTGTAGCAGGATGATTAGTTCTCCTGTGAGGACAAGATTGATTAAGTTCTCCTGTCGAGGCATCCTACCCATGCAGTCTGGGACTCATGGGAAGTACCTCTCATCTGATCAATGAGCATGGAAATGAGGATAGGGACCATAGTAGTACCGATGGACACATCGTTGTATCTACCGTACTCCCTATGCTAGGATGACCTTCATTGATCTGGGATCAATGATACTAGTCTGGGACGAGTGGTAGGAGTTGTACCCACTGTTGACCTCTACTGGTCAACTACCCATGCAGTACCCCCCCCTTTTTCTTTGCAAGAAAAGGGCAGCACCTGATCAGCGTGTCCGTGCCATCCTACAGTCATCAGCAGCTTGATCTTCTTGCTTGTAAACCCAGTCTGCATGTATGAATTGTAAATAATCTAAGCAGATCAGAGTCATGTATGTAAAATTGCCTAGGTGGACCTAACTTTCTATGATAATCTATGTCCCGGATGTGTGTTAATCTGCTAGATTATAGTTGTGTCGCAGAACTGGGTGTTTTGTGAGGGTCTGTATTAAGTGGGTTTGTCCCCTTGAGATGTAAATTGTAAAAAGTCATCATGAAATGTGTCTTGAGGGTTGAAAATGTTTTAAAACCCCTCGTGAGTCCTAAGTCCTAGGTCCTAGGTGATGTTTCCAAAGGCTTAGTTCGATGATCCATTTAAAAAAATAAAATAAAATAATAAAATAAATAAAAATTAAGAAATTTAAAAATTTAAATAAAATAAAATAATAAATAATAAAAAAAAATTTAAAAAATAAAATAAAATAATAAATAATAAAAAATTTAAAAATTTAAAAAATAAAATAAAATAATAAAATAAATAAAAATTTAAAAATTTAAAAAATAATAATAAAAATAATAAAATAAATAAAAATTAAGAAATTTTAAAAATTTTAAAAAGTAATAAAATAAAATAATAAATAATAAAAAATTTAAAAATTAATAATAAAAAAATTTAAAAATTTAAAAAATAATAATAAAATAAATAAAAATTTAAAAAATAATAATAAAAAATTTAAAAAATTTAAAAATTTAAAAAATAAAATAAAATAATAAATAATAAAAAATTAAAAAATTTAAGGGAATAAATCGACGGATGAGATCAAGAGATGTCTTGATCCTCATCAACGGTCGAGATCATTTCTACATGGATCAATCGAACTAGCCGTTGGAGTCATTTCCTTTAAATAGGGTGCTAGGAGTCATTGTCGATTCATTCGATCTGTGAGTCTAAGACTGAAGAAGCTCTCTTGTAAATCTGTTTCTGGTTAATAAAGGAAGACTTTGGGGTCCATATCTTGCTGGTGTTACTCTCTTGGAATGCTGTGAGATCATTTCATTTTTTGCATATGTTATTTTCAGCCATTAATATTAGCTTCTTATAGAGTATTGTGAGCACAGGTATCTTGTTCACTTGCTAGGGTTTGGGTGTTGTTAGGGTTTCTGAAGTAATGGCAGGTATCTCCATTACTGTTTGAGATCTAGCAGCATTTTTGCCCTCTTTGTTGACGGTTGTTTTGAGCTATGCAGAAAACATTTTCTGAAGGAATTTTGTGGGCGTTCGGGGAAGTTCTCGGCTGAACCAGCCAACTCCCGCAAGCATTTTTTGCTGAGCCCAGTTGGATTTGATCCTGGGTCTATCATTCGGTTTATTTATTTGATTTGCATGAGAAATTTTCTGAAGTTCTTCACAGTGACAAATCTGAAATTTTCGTTTCGTTAAAATATTTCCATTCTTATTGATGAATCTGGCTGTTAAGGGGCCAAATCTGTAAATTAATCAGTTGTCTTAGGGTTTCAATTTTCTCTGATCTAGGGTTTCAAATTTTTTGCTTTATGCAGTTTTTATCAGGGTTTAGGGTTTTTAGGTTTCATTTTATCACATAAAAAATTTGGAAAATCATTTTTGCCAGTTTCAGTTGTTTTTCATGTTATATCTTAAGATCTGAATTTTTCAAGTCGAGATGCGAATATGATATCTAGTTAATGGTCTAGAATTCTCGTGGTGGTTTAAAGCATTTATCTTTTTTCAAAATTCTCAGTCGCTGGATATCGTTTGGTTATGTGATTTCGCTGATACCTTTTGATGACAAATGATTGCTGTTTTCGGTTTATTTTTCTATATCTAACAAGTAATCATTTTAACCATAATCTCTTAAGGCACTGGTCTGCTCAATTAATCAAATCCATCAAGTGCTTTTTACATCGTATCTCGTGTCTCCCAACCAACTGGTCGACAGTTGGTCTCATTATCTCACAGGGACTACCCCCCTTAGCCGCGGGAGACAGGCTTAAACGGAGGGATCGGGGATCAGAGTGACAGCCCCCGGTCTGAGGGTTGTCGTGTCAATCCGCGCGACAACATTTTTTGGCGCCGTTGCCGGGGATAGAGTTTTTCTGTCCTTGGTGTTTCAACGACTTTTAATCATTCATCGCTTATCTTTCTATCATTCGTTTGAGCTGGCAACGCCAACATTTTTTGGCGTCGTTGCCGGGGACACTTTTTCTCGGTGTTTCAAACGACAAATCATTTTTCTCATCTGTCTATCTTTTCATCTGGCCCGGCAACGCCAACATTTTTTGGCGCCGTTTCCGGGGATAGAGTTTTTCTGTTCTTGGAGGTTTCATCGACATTCACCTTATCATCTTTCTCATCTCTCATTTTGAGCTGGCAAATTCAACCTTTTGGGTTATCATTTGGATCTTTTATTGCCTTATTTTTCGCCATATCATCGGTATCTCTTCGGTTTGTTTCTTGTTTGGGTGGCGACTCCACTTTCTCATTTTTCCCAGACAAGAAGATTTCCCGCATATCTGTTTGCTGATTACTTCTTGGATCTTAGAATCAGATTTATTGTTCAAGTGGCGACTCCACTTCTTTCATCTTTTGATTTTCTTGAGCAGAGATCTAGTTCTATCATCCATCTGATCTCCTATTATTTATCATGGATTATTCATTTAAACCATGTCGTTTTATTCACCATCTCCATGATTTTCCAGAAGAGGCCATTTCTAAATTACCTATTTTTTCAGGTGGTGATCCAATCGCTGTTAGAAGGCATCTAGGCTTGTTTGATCGCATCATGATCATATATTGCAGATCCCCTCAATTTAATCATGAAGATATCAAAATGCGTCTATTTGTCCTTTCTTTAGAAGATGATGCTTTGAATTGGTTTAACAGTTTTCCTGAGGAATCTTTCACTTCTTTAGAAGACATTATTGATGCTTTTAAAGATAAATATGGTTATCCAAACAGCTTTCCTTCTGCCTCTAAAATTGTGCAACAGAATGAAAGTAATTTGATAAAAGTTTCAGCTGATGGTCGAAATGTGTCATCCACCTGTACTATCTCAGAACAAGTCCACGGGAAATCAGGGACAAATGACAATGAAAAAGAAGAGCAAAAGCAAATTATACGAGACCTAATGATGCTGGTGAGAAATATGGAAATCAATCAAACTAATTATGTCAATGATGTGAAAACTTTATGCACCCATCTGGAAAAACGTAATAGGGAGATTGAGGTCACGCAAAGTCACCATGCTAAAGAAATTGAGGCCATAAAAACTAATTATGAAACAGAAATTAGAATCATGCAAAGCAGGTTGTCAGTCTTAGAGGAAAGTATGGTGACCATGAAAGCTGATCATGATAAGGAAATTGACTCTATGCGAAACAAGTTATTAACTATGGATGAGGAAATGACTGTCATGACGTTCAATCATAATAATCAAGTGGCTGACATGCAAGCGAATCATAAAGAAGAAATAAATTTTATGCAGCATTGCTTGATGGACATAAAGGAAAAGAATGTTAAAGTAATAAAAGACATGCAAGAACACCATGCCAGACAAATCAATGCTACAAAGGTTGAACACTCTAGTCAGATGGATGCCATTAAAATACAAGTTCAAAGGTTTCAGCAACTGGCAGAGGATAAGAGAAACCAGCAAACATCAACAGATCAGGAGTCTTCTCATTTGCTACAACAAGATTCATCTTATTATTGGGAGGTTATTGATTCGATTGAAAGATGGTTGATTGAAGGTGATCCAGACAGACTTAAGAATGATAAAGATCAGATGCGGGCTAAAGAAAGACATATCATGCATACTTCATCTGATAGTTTTGAAACAGAAAGTTCCAGGTCATCAGTAATTAAACCAGCCAGAAAGAAAAAGCGCAAGAGAAAGAAAATGAGAAGAAGATTTGACGCATCAGACGGCCGCGAGCAGCTTGATTTTCGGATAGGAAAGAGTCCTACCATATGCAGAATTGGACATGGCACATCCGACAAGCAGCCGACAGATTTGCCTGAAAGCAGGCAAATGCTCAGTATGCACTATATTGAACACATCTGATGCCATGGGGCATCTTTTGTATCATATTTCTAACCCTACTCCTTGTTTTTCCGCATTTTTATTTCTGTTTTAGGATTAGATTTGCTTTTCTAGATTAGTTAATAAATGAGGAGCTTTTATCTTTTTTGTGCTTAATGTATATGATGATTTTTGGATGGACGCTACTTATTTTTGTGTTGTATGGATGCAGATTCTGGATTCTCACATTCCTGCAAGCAGCAACGTGTCCCCAAGTAGAGCCAGATGTTGACCTCTACTGGTCAACTACCCATGCAGTACCCCCCCCCCTTTTTCTTTGCAAGAAAAGGGCAGCACCTGATCAGCGTGTCCGTGCCATCCTACAGTCATCAGCAGCTTGATCTTCTTGCTTGTAAACCCAGTCTGCATGTATGAATTGTAAATAATCTAAGCAGATCAGAGTCATGTATGTAAAATTGCCTAGGTGGACCTAACTTTCTATGATAATCTATGTCCCGGAAGGTTTTTTGTCTCACCGATCTATGATCGGCAGAGTTTTCCTTCGAACCTGAACCCCAAAGCCGGGATGCATTTTGTCATTAGAACTTTAGGAGAATCCTAGTGTGTTAATCTGCTAGATTATAGTTGTGTCGCAGAACTGGGTGTTTTGTGAGGGTCTGTATTAAGTGGGTTTGTCCCCTTGAGATGTAAATTGTAAAAAGTCATCATGAAATGTGTCTTGAGGGTTGAAAATGTTTTAAAACCCCTCGTGAGTCCTAAGTCCTAGGTCCTAGGTGATGTTTCCAAAGGCTTAGTTCGATGATCCATTTAAAAAAATAAAATAAAATAATAAAATAAATAAAAATTAAGAAATTTAAAAATTTAAATAAAATAAAATAAAATAAAATAATAAATAATAAAAAAAAAATTTAAAAAATAAAATAAAATAATAAATAATAAAAAATTTAAAAATTTAAAAAATAATAATAATAAATTTAAAAATTTAAAAATTTAAAAAATAAAATAAAATAATAAAATAAATAAAAATTTAAAAAATAATAAAATAAATAAAAATTAAGAAATTTAAAAAAGTAATAAAATAAAATAATAAATAATAAAAAATTTAAAAATTTAAAAAATAATAATAAAAAAATTTAAAAAATAATAAAATAAATAAAAATTTAAAAAATAATAATAAAAAATTTAAAAAATTTAAAAATTTAAAAAATAAAATAAAATAATAAATAATAAAAAATTAAAAAATTTAAGGGAATAAATCGATGGATGAGATCAAGAGATGTCTTGATACTCATCAACGGTCGAGATCATTTCTACATGGATCATTCGAACTAGCGGTTGGAGTCATTTCCTTTAAATAGGGTGCTAGGAGTCATTGTCGATTCATTCGATCTGTGAGTCAAAGACTGAAGAAGCTCTCTTGTAAATCTGTTTCTGGTTAATAAAGGAAGACTTTGGGGTCCATATCTTGCTGGTGTTACTCTCTTGGAATGCTGTGAGATCATTTCATTTTTTGCATATGTTATTTTCAGCCATTAATATTAGCTTCTTATAGAGTATTGTGAGCACAGGTATCTTGTTCACTTGCTGGGGTTTGGGTGTTGTTAGGGTTTCTGAAGTAATGGCAGGTATCTCCATTACTGTTTGAGATCTAGCAACATTTTTGCCCTCTTTGTTGACGGTTGTTTTGAGCTGTGCAGAAAACATTTTCTGAAGGAATTTTGTGGGCGTTCGGGGAAGTTCTCGGCTGAACCAGCCAACTCCCGCAAGCATTTTTTGCTGAGCCCAGTTGGATTTGATCCTGGGTCTATCATTCGGTTTATTTATTTGATTTGCATGAGAAATTTTCTGAAGTTCTTCACAGTGACAAATCTGAAATTTTCGTTTCGTTAAAATATTTCCATTCTTATTGATGAATCTGGCTGTTAAGGGGCCAAATCTGTAAATTAATCAGTTGTCTTAGGGTTTCAATTTTCTCTGATCTAGGGTTTCAAATTTTTTGCTTTATGCAGTTTTTATCAGGGTTTAGGGTTTTTAGGTTTCATTTTATCACATAAAAAATTTGGAAAATCATTTTTGCCAGTTTCAGTTGTTTTTCATGTTATATCTTAAGATCTGAATTTTTCAAGTCGAGATGCGAATATGATATCTAGTTAATGGTCTAGAATTCTCGTGGTGGTTTAAAGCATTTATCTTTTTTCAAAATTCTCAGTCGCTGGATATCGTTTGGTTATGTGATTTCGCTGATACCTTTTGATGACAAATGATTGTTGTTTTCGGTTTATTTTTCTATATCTAACAAGTAATCATTTTAACCATAATCTCTTAAGGCACTGGTCTGCTCAATTAATCAAATCCATCAAGTGCTTTTTACATCGTATCTCGTGTCTCCCAACCAACTGGTCGACAGTTGGTCTCATTATCTCACAGGGACTACCCCCCTTAGCCGCGGGAGACAGGCTTAAACGGAGGGATCAGGGATCAGAGTGACAGCCCCCGGTCTGAGGGTTGTCGTGTCAATCCGCGCGACAACACCCACTATGACACTGACTTCGGGTCTGTTGAGGACTGGTCTGGGACCAGTGGTACATACTTTGAGACTGACTTCGAGTCAGTAGAGTACTGGTCTGGGACCAGTGGTAGGAGTTGAACCCAATATGACAGTGACTTCGGGTTGGTTGAGGATTAGTCTGGGACCAGTGGTACATACTCTAAGACTGAATTCGAGTCAGTAGAGTACTGGTCTGGGACCAGTGGTAGGAGTTGTACCTACTATGACACTGACTTCGGGTCGGTTGAGGACTGGTCTGGGACCAGTGGTACATACTCTGAGACCGACTTCGAGTCAGTAGAGTACTGGTTTGGGACCAGTGGTAGGTTTGTACTTACTATGACACTGACTTTGGGTCAGTTGAGGACTGGTCTGGGACCAGTGGTACACACTCTGAGACTGACTTCGGGTCAGTGGAGAATGGTATGACACATTCTCGATCAATTCTTCTTCTTCATGGTTCAATAGAGCTAAGTTGAGCAGATCAGAGCAGAGCCAACAGAGTCGAGCAGAGCAAAGCAGAGCCAGCAGAGCAGAGCAAAGCCAACAGAGCCAAGCTGAGCTGAGCAGAGCAGTGTAGGGCACTGATAGCAGAGATAGTATAGTTGGACATATGGATCAGCAGATGGAGTTCTCCCTAGTTGAGAGGGAGTGTTAAAATTGGAAACTAGGGCCAAACCCAATGTGGGTCATATTATTTATGGCAGCTGATATTTTTATTTGATCCCTCTAATTGAGAGGTGTAGGATTGATCTAAAGATCATCCGATTCGGATAAGTATTTATGAAGTTATGAATTTATTTATGTTATGGGCAAATTGTTAAGTCGGCCAACAACTTATGTAGGCTCAAAAGCCCAACAGTCATGTCTATTCAACCTCTACATTTTAGTATAAATAGAAGAGGACTTCAATTCTTTTCTACACACACTTGGGTCTCTTCCTCTCTCTACTTGTCTTTGGGTTTTAGTAGGAGGAGAGATCCTAAGGAAAAGCCAGAAAAGCCGGAACTGCCGGAAAGGCCGAAATAGCTGGAAAAGCCGGAAAAGCTGGAACTGCCAGAAAAGTCGAAAAAGCCGGAAAAGCCAGAAAAGCTAGAAATACCGGAAAAGCAAGAAAAGTTGGAAAAGCCTGAACTGCCGGAAAAGCCGAAACTGCTGGAAAAGCAGAAAACGCCAGAAAAGCCGGAAAAACCAGAAAAGCCGGAAAAGCCGGAAAAGCCGGAAAGCCGAAAAGCCAGAAAAGCCAAAAATGTCGAAACTACCAGAAAAGCCAGAACTTCTGGAAAAGTCGGAACTACCAGGAATTGCCAAAATAGCCGGAGCATCTGTCTCCGAAGGAAGGCAACATGACGTATGAGATCATGGGTAGCATAATAAGCAGCATGATGATATGAGCATGGGCAGCATAATGATGCATGATGATATGAGCATGGGCAGCATAATGATGAATGAGATCATAAGCATGGACAGCTTGATGATGAATAAGACCATGGAAGATGCAGCATGATGAGCAACATGAAGATGAGAACAGTTCAGTCATCAAGGTTCAACACATGTGATAGTACAACAAGGTGTCACACGGTAATGTGCAACAAATAGACGAGATGTAGCACTATGATAGGTGTAAGAGTCACCTTAGAGAATCAGTTGAAGCAATATGTCTTCAACTGATCTCATGCCAATATCAAAAGTCAAAGTGATTGACTTCTATTGTAAATGTACTATCTCTCTCACTTTCTCTACTGAAATTTGAAGAACATAAAAGAAGAATTGATCAAGGGTTTCCCCACATTGGGGTTTGTCCCTGGCTAGCGCCACATCTTGTGTCCTCTAGTCTTGGCTTGTCTTCTGCGATTTATATTTATGTTCTATCTGCAGTTTACTTTATGCTGATGTGATTGCTAATGTGGAAAAGAAATTGAAATAAATTGCTCTAGCATAGAACATACCTAAAATTAACATAACTCCATTGTACATTTCCATCAAGGCACTAGTCTAGGTGGTGGTGATAAAGGCTTTTGATTTTACAAATTTCTCTTTCTTCTCTCTTAAATTCAAGATATCCAGGGTTAGGGCCTCTTTGAAATATTTCTAAAAGTAATTTTATTTGATGTGTTCATTCCCTCTAAGTAGGAATTGCATTAAATATTTATTAAGAATCAAAATCTAGCAATTTGTGCTCTTAAAAGCTTATTTGTAGGGCTAACGTCATCACTATATTGTTGTTTTCTACATGTTTCAGCCATAACATCTCAATCGAAAACCCTTAGCTTTGCATATCTAATCGATAGTATTGATTCTTTTTTGATTAATCACTATAAGATTGCTTCTTGTGGCTGTTATATGACATCACATGCCCTATCATTGAATATTTGTCAAACCCTAACTCATAGCATCCCTATTCTTTGCTTAAGTGGTCTAGGGATGGAATTTTGAAATGTGTATCTTGGGAGGTACTCTCACAACCCCCAGGTATTGGGTTTGTGATGATTTTACCCACGAAAATGAATCTTTGTGGGAAATGTACCTTAGTGGTGGAATTTGTACCCACAGTCATAGATGGAAGACCCAAGGAAGAAATGATTGTTTATTTATTACAAGCATGAGTGACAACCTTGAAGGGATAAGGGGCACCTAGAGCTTCAATGGAGTGGCAAAAAATATACGAAAATAATTTTTATTCCTTATGAAAATAGTGTTTAAGCATGTTGACTTAGGTCGGCTTGGTTTTGGAGACATTACCCTTGGTCAAGAGTCATTCCACCATGAACACAATGAGGAGTAAAGATGATATCGTTCAAGATCAATTGAAGCAATGAGAGAGGGGCAGGGACAGTGAAGCTGGAGGAAGGATTCCAGTTCCAGTGAGTGCATTTATAGAGAGGCAGAGGATTCATAGTGAGGTTGACACAGAGCAGCGCAGTAGCCTATAGAGGCAATTTTGAAATTAGTGGGGAGAAGAAAAGTTTTAGTGCCAAAAGCTAGGCAGAAGTTCCAGAGGCTAGGAGAGACATTTTCCCAAACAACAACTGACCAAATGGCTTGAGGAGAGGTTGTTTCGAGCTGAGTGTAGGAAAAACTATGATAGAGTGGCAGAGTGACTGCACAAATCCAGTTTAGAGGACTCAATTTGAGCTGAGGTCAGAGCTCGGATTTCCTTGTGGAGTGACGATTATTTCCAGTTACTGCAATAGGATTCGGATTGCCGAATTTTCACATCTAGCACTTTTTGAATGTTAAAACCCTATTTCTAGGGCTAACATCATCACTATATTGTTGTTTTCTACAAGTTTTAGCCTCAACCTTGCATATCTAATTGATAGTCTTGATCCTGTGTTGACTAATCATTGTAAGATGATTTCTTATGGTTATATGACATCAATTTCAATATCATTGAATATTTGTCAAACCCTAACTTATAGCAACCCTATTCTTTGCTGAAGTGGTCTTGGGATAGAGTACTTGTGCTTTGGAAAAGACTAACTTAGCCCTTCTGACGACACCAGTACCCTATCAAAATGATTAGATATTTCCATCACCTTAATTCGTCCTTGTTGAATATCCTCTAGGTCATCCATATGTAGAAAATCCTCCCGTGTGGTTCAATATATCACTAAATAGTTGGAGTCAGGATGCTAAGGTGACAGTGGTGGCCAATCTCTTGTTACCACGAGGTTTAGAGGCGTTAACAATAGAAAATATCGATGAAGTCTAAGAAGCAAGTGAAGGTGATAAGAAGATAAGGAAGGAGAGGCATCAAAGGTAGGGATGAACTAGTGGAGGAAATAGATGTGAGAGGTAGTGAAGCTAGAATTGAAAAACTAAACCAAAGAGGAAAAAGGTGACAACATTAGAGATTAACAACTAAAACCAACAATAGTTTAGATAGCAAATGAAAGAGGTGTGAATCAACAACTTGGGAGTTTAAATAGTGAAAGAAAGAAGAAAATGGTAACGATGCTAGTTTTGAATTGGGGAGGACAAGAGTCGAGTGGAAGGAGGAATTGAGGAATGGTTAAGGAAATGAACCCATAGCTGCAGTCTATGAGATGTGACAACCAAGACCAACTCCCCATTAGGCAAAGGAGAGGCAAAGTGATTGGTCCCTTTAAAGGAGAAGTCATCTCGAGTCGGGCCCCACCTAAGAGAACGAGCTAGAGAGGCCCATTAGTAGTGATCTACCTAGGAAAGGGGTGACCAAAAGGAAACAGAGGGAGATGCTATAGAAGGAGGTTTTCCCCAAGTAGATTAGGAAGGAAAGGAACAGAAAGGAGAAAGGGTTGATGAGCAAAAGTATGAATTGGAGTTCCATTAATTTCTTGAGAAATGCTATAGATAAGAGGCCTAGGGGTGTGTAACAATGATCACATCCCAAAATGAAGCTTCACTCAACTTTGTAAAGATATTAATTATGGAAACCTTATGAGGCTATTAAAATCCACAAGCCACTAGAGAAAGGTTAGGACTAGAAGTCAAGGTTTTCCTTCAACATTCAATGGGTAAGGGAAGGAGAAGAAGAGTAAGGTGAATAACACATCATGGGTCATGAAAAGACAAGAGAGGGGAAAGAATGGGGTGGCTCACAATGGTCAGGGTAGGTGCAAGTAGGAAGAGAAATCGCATGGCAAGCAGGAGAGAGAACTGACATAGGGAGACTAAGAGAGAACAAGAATGATGAACAAGGGAATAGGAGATAGAAGTATTTTCTGACTATCTTTGACAATAGCTCCAACCAAATGAGAAGTTTAGGGACAATCAATATTGATGTCACTAATAGTTGGGTTTTAGGTAAGTTCATTTTGGGAAACCCTATACAATACACCGAGAGGAAGGTGTCTAGATCAATCTCTTTCAATGAGATAACTAACCTAAGTGCTAGAAATGAGAGAGAGGAGAACCAAAGCAAACTAACCTTGTGGCCCCAACATTTCCCCCAAAGAGATGAGCAGTCATCCTTGAGAAACTTCCACATGATATAGATCCTCTTAACAATACTGTAGATGCTGAAACACTGAACTTGAAATACTAGGCATTGGACTTTTTGATGATGTACCTAGATGGACCCAAGATGCCCCAAACTTTGCCTTGACCTTGTTTAATGGATGACACCTTATTTCGAAGCCTAGATGCGGATGGCTATCACCGAGATGATATGGGATGGATAGTACATCCATATTTGATGCCAATGCTTTCTTTTAGAGGTGCCACGTCACTTCCACATGTTTGCAACTAAGTTGCAGGAAACGTGGCCCTAGGGGTTGTTTCCCCAGGGGAAACGAAACGAAACGCATTTCCCCGTACCATACGGCCTGGAAACGCGTTTCCGGCCGTACGGCCACGTTTCCCGAAATGGAAACGTGGCCGTACGGCCGGAAACGCGTTTCCAGGCCGTACGGGCCACGTTTCCCCAAAAAAACAGTTGTTTTTTAATTTGTTTTTAAATTTTTTTAGGGTTTCCAGGATGTTCTAGAATTTAGGGATATGCAATTCATGGTAATGTTAAATTCTTAAAGTAAAAGTGATATTCTCCTTTATTTTTCATTTTCATCCTTTTACTTAAATTTTTAACATTACCATGAAATGACTCAGGATGTTTGAGAGTGGTTTCGCCCTCATTGGATTTCATATGGAGAAAGTAGAATTTTAGATCTCACTCAAAATCCAGCAGACTTGTTTGTTTTTCAGGATTTCAGGATTGGAGGGATTGCAATGTTTCCATTGGATTTTATCATGTACTAGGGTATGGAACTTGTATTTAATCAAGAGAACCAAGCCCTCTATGCAAGGGAAACTCCCAGTAATCAAGATCATGTAGGGTACTAGGGTATGAAACGTGTATTTAATCAAGTCAGCACTAAGGTCGTTCGACTATGTAGGAGGAGACTCCCAATACAATAGTGGTCCTTCTAAAGAATGGGATGTGGATGCAGAAAATCTTGATTTGGATATCTCTCTTGCAGCCTCATAGTCTTTATTGTACTTGCAGCCTCATATATTAATATAAATAAAGGCTGATTTTGAGATTTGGATATATAATAAAGGTTGCTTTTGGACATTCGATATTTTTATTTTCATTATGTGATCATTCATGAGTAAATGTGATGTAAATTAAATCGTAATGTTTAAGTGTAATAAATTATAATGTATCATTTATGCTTTATGATTGCACACACACACACACACACACACACACATATATATATATATATATATATATATTCGCGTTTCCCCGTTTCCAAAATTTGGGGAGGTCGCGTTTCGTATCGCTTCCCGTTTCAGAAACTCGTACCCGTTTCCCCGTTTCGTGCAACTTAGGTTTGCAAAGAGTGAGGTAGGGATTCTATTGGATGATGTCATGGTGGTGGAGGCACTATCTAGAGATGTATGCATGCAATTAAGGACTTTCTTGGAGTAAGGAGCACTCTTGGACCCTTGTCTCAGTGCTTTGGTGCCTTATTGCATATTCTGTAGGATAATGTAATGGTGGAGACTCCTTTTTTGCAACAAGTGTGAGGTATTTTTGGCATTTTGTTATATTCTTGAGTTATTTAAAGATCAACTTGTGAACTTTGACCTAGTTGAATGCTTAGGTAAACACTTTTAGTGGTTTTCTTTTAATATTAATATAATAAGGCTTGGTTACCCTTATATAGATAGAGAGGGGCGTTATTAACTTTTCATCATCATTCATTGTCGCACTTCTCTCTCTTTGGGAAGTGTGCATTAGATTTTGCCTATTTTCTACTTGCACGATATGTAGATCTATTGTGAAATTTCCCTTGGAGGTGGATTTTTGCATGAAGTTGGCTTCTTGAGATTGATTGAGGAGATTGTTGCAGAATTTTTTTAATTCTATCGCTCATCTTCTATATTTTTCATGCTATATTGTGCAAATTATGGTTTCTACATGTGCCATAGTTAAAATTGTTGTATTTGTCTAGAAATTGTGATCCTCTACGCCATGTGAAATTGTTTTCTTTGAACCCTTTAGAGAAAGCCCATTTTTGCTTCTCTCAAATCTAAAATATCTCTATTAGGGAAGTCACTAGGGTTTGTAAGAAGAGGATTTACACCTCACCCTCTTAAACAAGGATGTCCTCATTGACTTTTGCCTAGGTAACTCCATTGTACATTCCCATCAAGGCACTAGTCTAGGTGGTGGTGATAAAGGTTTCTGATTTTACAAATTTCTCTTTCTTCTCTCTTAAATTCAAGATATCTAGGGTTAGGACCTCTTTGAAATATTGCTAAAAGTAATTTTATTTGATGTGTTCATTTCCTATAAGTAGGAATTGCATTAAATATTTATTAAAAAGCAAAATCTAGCAATTTGTGCATCTTAAAACCTTATTTGTAGGGCTGACGTCATCACTATATTGTTGTTTTCTACATGTTTCAGCCATAAAATCTCAATCCAAAGCCCTTAGCTTTGCATATCTAATCGATAGTATTGATTCTTTGTTGATTAATCACTATGTGATTGTTTCTTGTGGCTGTTATATGACATCACGTGCCCTATCATTGAAAATTTGTCGAACCCTAACTCATAGCATCCCTATTCTTTGCTTAAGTGGTCTAGGGATGGAATGTTGAAATGAGTATCTTAGGAGGTACTCTCACAATCCCGGGGTATTAGGTTTATGATAAGTTGACCCACGAAAATGAATCTTTGTGGGAAATGTACCTAAGTGGTGGGCTTTGTCTAAATTTATGTGTGTGTGCTAGCATTTCTTCTAGTGTTTATTTCTTCCACAATTTTATTTTATAGGTTGTAGTGTGATTGATTCAGTATTTGTCGTAGAAAATAGTAAATAAATTGTTAAAAATTAATTACAATTGGGAGAATTATTTCCAGTTACTGCAATAGGATTCAGGTTGCCGAATTTTCACATCTAGCACTTTTTGCATGTTAAAACCCTATTTCTAGGGCTAACATCATCACTATATTGTTGTTTTCTACATGTTTTAGCCTCAACTTTGCATATCTAATTGATATTCTTGATCCTTTGTTGACTAATCATTTTAAGACGGTTTTTTATGGTTATATGACATCAAATTCCCTATCATTGAATATTTGTCAAACCCTAACTTATAGCAGCCCTTTTCTTTGCTTATGTTGTCTAGGGATGGAGTACTTGTGCTTTGGAAAAGACTATCTATGCTCTTCTGACTCCACCAGTACCCTATCAGAATGATTAGACATTTCCATCACCTTAAACCCTCCTCGTTGAATATCCTCTAGGTCATCCATATGTATAAAATCCTCCCTTGTGGTTCAATATACCACTAAATAGTTGGAGTCGGAATGCTAAGGTGATAGTGGTGACCAATCTCCTGTTACCACACGGTCTAGAGGCATTAACAATAGAAAATATCGATGAATTCTAAGAAGCGAGTGAAGGTGAGAAGAAGAGAAGGAAGGAGAGGCAACAAAGGTAGGGATGAACTAGGGGAGGAAATAGATGTGAGAGGTAGTGAATCTAGGACTGAAATACTAAACCAAATAGGCAAAAGGTGACAACATTAGAGATTAACAACTAAAACCAAGAATTAAAAGGTGGCAACAATGGTTTAGATTGCAAATGAATGAGGTGTGAATCAAAGACTCGGGAGCTTAAATAGTGAAGGAAAGAAGAAAATGGTAACGATTCTAGTTTTGAACTCGGGAAGGCAAGAGCCGAGTGGAAGGATGAATTGAGGAATGGTTGAGGAAATGAACCCATAGCTGCAGTCTATGGGATATGACAACCAAGACCAAACTCCCCAGTAGGAAAAGGAGAGGCAAGGGGATTGGTCCCATCAAAGGAGAAGTCATCTCGAGTCAGGCCCTACTTGAGAGAACAACCTAGAGAGACCCATTAGTAGTGATCTACCTAGGAAAGGGGTGACCAAAAAGAAATAAAGGGAGATGCTGTAGAAGGAGGTTTTCCCCAAGTGGATTAGGAAGGAAAGGAACAGAAAGGAGAAAGGGTTGATCAACAAAAGTATGAATGGAAGTGACATTAATTTCTTGAGAATTTCTATAGATAAGAGGCCTAGGGGTGTGTAACAATGATCACATCCCAAAATGAAGCTTCACTTAATTTTGTAAAGCATATTAATTATGGAAACCTTATGAGGCTAGTAAAATCCACAAACCACTAGAGAAAGGTTAGAACTAGAAGGCAAGGTTTTCCTTCAACATTCAATGGGTAAGGGAAGGAGAAGAATAGTAAGGTGAATAGCACATCATGGGGCATGAAAAGACAAGAGAGGTGAAAGAATGGGGTGGCTCAAAATGGTCAGGGTAGGTGCATGTAGGAAGATAAATCGCATCGCAAGTAGGAGAGAGGACTGATATAGGGAGACTAAGAGAAAACAAGAACGATGAACAAGGGAATAGGAGATAGAAGTATTTTCTGACTATCTTTGACAATAGCTCCAACCCAATGAGAAGTTTAGGGACAATCAATATTGATGTGACTAATAGTTGGGTTTTAGGTAAGTTCATTTTGGGAAACCCTATACAATACACCGAGAGGAAGGTGTCTCGATCAATCTCTTTCAATGAGATAACTAACCTAAGTGCTAGAAATGAGAGAGAGGAGAACCAAAGCAAACTAACCTTGTGGCCCCAACATTTCCCCACTAGAGATGAGCATTCAGCCTTGAGCAACATCCACATGATATAGAGCCTCTTAACAATACTCCATATTTTGAAACATTGAGCTTGAAATACTAGGCATTGGACTTTTGGATGATGTACCTAGATGGGCCCAAGATGCCCCAAACCTTGCCTTGACCTTGTTTAATGGATGACACCTTATTTCGAAGCCTAGATGGGGATGGCTATCACCAACATGACATGGGAGGGATAGTACATCCATGTTTGATGCTAATGCTTTCTTTTAGAGGTGCCACATCACTCCCACATGTTTGCAAAGAGTAAAGTAGGGATTCTATTGGATGATGTCATGGTGGTGGAGGCACCATTTGGAGATATATGCATGCAATTGTAATGGTGGAGACTCCTTTTCTGCGATAAGTGTGGGATATTTTTGGCATTTTGTTATATTCTCGAGTTATTTTAGGGTCAACTTGTGAACTTTGACCTAGTTGAATGCTTAGGTAAACACTTTTGGTTGTTTCCTTTTAATATTAATATAATAAGGCTTGGTTACCCTTATATACATAGAGAGGGGCCTTATTTACTTTTCATCATCATTCATTGTCACACTTCTCTCTCTTTGGGAAGTGTGCATTAGATTTTGCCTATTTTCTACTTGCACAAAATGTAGATCTATAGTGAAATTGCCCTTGGAGGTGGATTTTTGCTTGAAGTTGGCTTCTTGAGATTGATTGAGGAGATTCTTGCGGAATTTTTTTAAGTTTATTGCTCATCTTCTATAGTTTGCATGCTATATTGTGCAAATTATGGTTTTTTCATGTGCCATAGTTAAAATTGTTGTGTTTGTCTAGAAATTGTGATCCTCTATGCCATGTGAAATTGTTTTCTTTGAAGCCTTTAAGAGAAATCCCAGTTTTGCATCTCTCAAATCTAAAATATCCCTATTAGGGAAGTCGTTAGGGTTTGTAAGAAGAGGATTTACACCTCTCACCCTCTTAAACAAGGATTTTCTCATTAAATTTTGCCTAGGTAACTCCATTTTACATTTCCATTAAGGCCCTAGTCTAGGTGGTGGTGATAAAGGATTTTGATTTTACAAATTTCTCTTTCTTCTCTCTTAAATTCAAGATATCTAGTGTTAGGGCCTCTTTGAAATATTGCTAAAAGTAATTTTATTTGATGTGTTCATTCCCTCTAAGTAGGAATTGCATTAAATATTTATTAAAATGCAAAATCTAGAAATTTGTGCATCCTAAACCCTTATTTGTAGGGCGTCATCACTATATTGTTGTTTTCTACATGTTTCATCCATAACATCTGAATCGAAAACCCTTAGCTTTGCATATCTAATCGATAGTCTTGATTCTTTGTTGATTAATGACTATAAGATTGTTTCTTGTGGCTGTTATATGACATCACATGCCCTATCATTGAATATTTGTCAAACCCTAACTCATAGCATCACTATTCTTTGCTTAAGTGGTCTAGGGACGGAATGTTGAAATGTGTATCTTGGGAGGTACTCTTACAACCCCTGAGGTATTGGGTTTGTGATAAGCTGACCCACGAAAATGAATCTTTGTGGGAAATGTACCTAAGTGGTGGGTTTGTAACCAAATTTGTGGATGGAAGACCCAAGGAGGAAATGATTATTTATTCATTACAAGCATGAGTGACAACCTTGAAGGGATAAGGGGAACCTAGGGCTTCAATGGAGTGGCAAAAACTAAACGAAAATAATTTTTATTCCTTGTGAAAATATTGTTTAAGCATGTTTAGGTCGGCTTGGTTTTGGAGACATTACCCTTGGTGAAAAGTCATTCCACCATGAACACTATAAGGAGTAAAGATGAGCTCGTTCAGGATCAATCGAAGTAGTAAGAGAGGGGCAGGGACAGTGAAGCTGGAGGAAGGATTCCAGTTTCGGTGTGTGCATTTACAGAGAGACAGAGGAGCCGTAGTGAGGTTGACGCAGAGCAGCGCAATAGCCTATAGAGCCAATTTGGAAATTGGTGGGGAGAAGCAAAGTTTCAGTGCCAGAAGCTAGGCAGAGGTTCCAAAGGCTGGGAGAGACAGTTTCCTAGACAACAGCTGACCAGACGGGTTGAGGAGAAGTTGTTTCGAGTTGAGTGCAGGAGAAACTGAGCTAGGGTGACAGAGTGACTGCAGAGATCCAATTTGGTCGACTCAATTTGAGCTGAGGTCAGAGCCCAGATTTGCCTGTGGAGTGAGAAAATTCCTCACTAGATTTTCTTACTAGTTTTCCTCTGTAGGATTGCCAGTTTTGGCATCCAGTTTCACTCAGATTATTTCACTGCTGCATGATAATAAAACCCTCAACTTCTCCATCAGTTTTCCCAACTTGGGTTTTTCCGGGGACATTGGTCCAAAAATGACTATGTAAATTTATGTGTGTGTGCTAGCATTTCTTCTAGTGTTTATTTCTTCCGCAATTTTATTTTGTAGGTTGCAGTGTGATTGATTCAATATTTGTTGTAGAAAATAGTAAATAAATTGTTAAAATTTAATTTAACAATTAGGAGAATTATTTCCAGTTACTTCAATAGGATTCGGGTTGCCGAATTTTCACATCTAGCACTTTTTGCATGTTAAAACCGAATTTTCACATATAGCACTTTTTGCATGTTAAAACCCTATTTCTAGTGCTAACATCATCACTATATTGTTGTTTTCAACATGTTTTAGCCTCAACCTTGCATATTTAATTGATAGTCTTGATCCTTTGTTGACTAATCATTGTAAGACGGTTTCTTATGGTTATATGACATCAAATTCCCTATCATTGAATATTTGTCAAACCCTAACTTATAGAAGCCCTTTTCTTTGCTTAAGTGGTCTAGGGATGAAGTACTTGTACTTTGCAAAATAATATCTTAGCCCTTCTGACTCCACCAGTACCCTATCAAAATGATTAGACATTTCCATCACCTTAAACCCTCCTTGCTGAATATTCTCTAGGTCATCCATATGTAGAAAATTTTCCCTTTTGGTTCAATATACCACTAAATAGTTGGAGTCAGGATGGCAAGGTAACAGTGGTGGCCAATCTCTTGTTTCCACGAGGTCTAGAGGCGTTAACAATAGAAAATATTGATGAAGTCTAAGAAGCGAGTGAAGGTGAGAAGAAGAGAAGGAAGGAGAGGCAAAAAAGGTAGGGATGAACTAGTGGAGTAAATAGATGTGAGAGGTAGTCAAGCTAGGACTGAAAAACTAAACCAAAAAGGCAAAAGGTGACAACATTAGAGACTAGCAACTAAAACCAAGAATTAAAATGTGGCGACAATAGTTTAGATAGCAAATGAAAGAGGTGCGAATCAACAACTCAAGAGCTTAAATAGTGAAGGAAAGAAGAAAATGTTAACGATGCTAGTTTTGAACTAGGGAAAGCAAGAGCCGAGTGGAAGGAGGAATCGAGGAATGGTTGAGGAAATGAACCCATATCTGCAGTCTATGGGATGTGGCAACCAAGACCAAACTCCCCAGTAGGCAAAGGAGAGGCAAGGTGATTGGTCCCATTAAAGGAAAAGTCATCTCGAGTCGGGCCCTACCCGAGAGAACGACCTAGAGAGACCCATTAGTAGTGTTCTACCTAGGAAAGGGGTCACCAAAAGGAAACAAAGGGAGATGCTATAAAAGGAGGTTTTCCCCAAGTGGATTAGGAAGGAAAGGAACAGAAAGGAGAAAGGGTTGATGAGAAAAAGTATGAATGGGAGTGCCATTAATTTCTTGAGAAATGCTATAGATAAGAGGCGTAGGGGTGTGTAACAATGATCACATCCCAAAATGAAGCTTCACTAAACTTTCTAAAGTATATTAATTATGGAAACCTTAGGAGTCTAGTAAAATCCACAAGCCACTAGAGAAAGATTAGGACTAGAAGGAGAGGTTTTCCTTTAACATTCAATGGGTACGGGAAGGAGAAGAAGAGTAAGATGAATAACACATCATGGGGCATGAAAAGACAAGAGAGTGGAAAGAATGGGGTGGCTCAAAATGGTCAGGGTAGGTGCAAGTAGGAAGAGAAATCACATGGCAAGCAGGACAAAGAACTGACTTAGGGAGACTAAGAGAGAACAAGAATGATGAACAAGGGACTAGGAGATAGAAGTATTGGGAAACCCTAACAATACACCGAGATGAAGGTGTCTAGATCAATCTCTTTCAATGAGAGAGAGGAGAACCAAAGAAACCTAACCTTGTGGCCCCAACATTTCCCCCCTAGAGATGAGCATTCATCCTTGAGCAACTTCCACATGATATAGAGCCTCTTAACAATACTCCAGATGTTGAAACACTGAGCTTGAAATACTAGGCATTGGACTTTTCGATGATGTACCTAGATGGACCCAAGATGCCCCAAACCTTGCCTTGACCTTGTTTAATGGATGACACCTTATTTCAAAGCCTGGATGGGGATGGCTATCACCGAGATGACATGAGAGGGATAGTACATCCATATTTGATGCCAACGCTTTCTTTTAGAGGTGCCACGTCACTCCCACATGTTTGCAAAGAGTGAGGTAGGGATTCTATTGGATGATGTCATGGTGGTGGAGGCACCATTTGGAGATGTATGCATGCAAATGAGGACTTTATTAGTGTAAGGAGCACTCTTGGACCCTTGTCTCAGTTCCTTGGTACCTTATTTCATATTCTGTAGGATGATGTAATGGTGGATACTCCTTTTCTGCGACAAGTGTGGGGTATTTTTGGCATTTTGTTATATTCTCGAGTTATTTCAAGGTCAACTTGTGAACTTTGACCTAGTTGAATACTTAGGTAAACACTTTTAGTGGTTTTCTTTTAATATTAATATAATAAGGCCTTGTTGCCCTTATATAAATAGAGAGGGGCCTTATTCACTTTTCATCATCATTCAATCTCACACTTCTCTCTCTTTGGGAAGTGTGCATTAGATTTTGCCTATTTTCTACTTGCACGAAATGTAGATCTATGGTGAAATTGCTCTTGGAGGTGGATTTTTGCTTGAAGTTGGCTTCTTGAGATTGATTGATAAGATTCTTGTGGAATATTTTTAAGTTTCTTGCTCATCTTCTATATTTTGCAAATTATGGTTTCTGCATGTGCCAAATTCAAAATTGTTGTGTTTGTCTAGAAATTGTGATCCTCTATGCCATGTGAAATTGTTTTCTTTGAACCCTTTAAGAGAAATCCCAGTTTTGCATCTCTCAAATCTAAAATATCCGTATAAAGGAAGCTGCTAGGGTTTGTAAGAAGAGGATTTACACCTCTCACCCTCTTAAACAAGGTTGTCCTCATTGAATTTTGCCTAGGTAACTTCATTGTACATTTCCATCAAGGCACTAGTCTAGGTGATGGCAATAAAGGCCTCTGATTTTAAAATTTTTTCTTTCTTCTCTCTTGTTTTCAAGATATCAAGCGTTAGGGCCTCTTTGAAATATTGCTAAAAGTAATTTTATTTGATGTGTTCATTCCATCGAAGTAGGAATTGCATTAGTTATTTATTAAAAAGCCAAATCTAGCAATTTGTGCATATTAAAACCTTATTTGTAGGGCTGACATCATCACTATATTGTTGTTTTCTACATGTTTCAGCCATAACATCTCAATCGAAAACCCTCAACTTTGCATATCTAATCAACAGTCTTGATTCTTTGTTGATTAATCACTATAAGATTGTTTCTTGTGGTTGTTATATGACATCACATGCCCTATCATTTTATATTTGTCAAACCCTAACTCATAGCATCCCTATTCTTTGCTTAAGTGGTCTAGGGATGGAATGTTGAAATGTGTGTCTTGGGAGGTACTCTCACAACCCTCGGGGTGTTGGGTTTGTGATAAGCTGACCCACGAAAATGAATCTTTGTGGGAAATGTACCTAAGTGGTGGGTTTTGTACACAAAGTCGTGGACGGAAGACCCAAGGAGGAAATGATTGTTTATTCACTACAAGCATGATTGACAACCTTGAAGGGATAAGGGGAACCTAGGGCTTCAATGGAGTGAAAAAAAATAAACGAAAATAATTTTTATTCCTTATGAAAATAGTGTTTAAGCATGTTGACTTAGGTCGGCTTGGTTATGGGGACATTACCCTTGGTGAAAAGTCATTCCACCATGAACACTATAAGGAGTAAAGATGAGATCGTTCAGGATCAAACAAAGCAGTGAGAGAGGGATAGGGATAGTGAAGCGGGAGGAAGGATTCCAGTTCCAGTGAGTTCATTTACAGAGAGGCAGAGGAGCCATAGTGAGGTTGACGCAGAGCAGCACAGTAGCCTATAGAGAATTTTGAAATTGGTGGGGAGAAGCAAAGTTTTAGTGCCAGAAGTTGGGCAGAGGTTCTAGAGGCTAGGAGAGACATTTTCCCAGACAATAGCTGACCAAACGGCTTGAGGAGAAGTTGTTTTGAACTGAGTGTAGGAGAAACTGAGCTAGGGTGATAGAGTGACTGCACAGATCTAGTTTGGACGGCTCAATTTGAGCTGAAGTCAGAGCCTGGATTTGCCTGTGGAGTGAGGAAATTCCTCACTAGATTTTCTTACCAGTTTTCCTTTGTAGGATTTCCAGTTTCGGAATCCATTTGCATTCAGATTATTTCACTACTGCATAATAATAAAACCCTCAACTACTGCACCAGTTTTCCAAAGTTGGGTTTTTCCATGGACATTGGTCCAAAAATAACCCTGTGGCCCCAACATTTGCCCCCTAGAGATGAGCGTTCATCCTTGAGCAACTTCCACATAATATAGAGCCTCTTAACAATACTCCAGATGCTGAAACACTGAGCTTGAAATACTAGGCATCTAGGTATGTCGATGACATACCTAGATGGACCCAAGATGCCCCAAACCTTGACTTCACTTTGTTTAATGGATGACACCTTATTTCGAATCCTAGATGTGAATGGCTATCACCGAGATGACATGGGAGGGATAGTACATCCATATTTGATGCCAATTCATTCTTTTTGAGGTACTACGTCACTCCCACATGTTTCCAAAGAGTGAGGTATGGATTCTATTGGATGATGTCATAGTGGTGGAGGCACCATTTGGAGATGTATGCATGCAATTGAGGACTTTCTTGGAGTAAGGAGCACTCTTGGACCCTTGTCTCAGTTCTTTGGTGCCTTATTACATATTTTGTAAGATGATGTAATGGTAGAGACTCCTTTTCTGCGGCAAGTGTGGGATATTTTTGACATTTTGTTATATTCTCGAGTTATTTCAAGGTCAGCTTGTGAACTTTGACCTAGTTGAATGCTTAGGTAAACACTTTTAGTGGTTTTATTTTAATATTAATATAATAAGGATTGGTTACCCTTATATAAATAGAGAGGGGCCTTATTCACTGCTCATCATCATTCATTGTTGCACTTCTCTCTCTTTGGGAAGTGTGCATTAGATTTTGCCTAATTTCTACTTGCACGAAATGTAGATCTATAGTGAAATTGCTCTTGGAGGTGGATTTTTGCTTGAAGTTGGCTTCTTGAGATTGATTGAGGAGATTCTTGTGGAATTTTTTTTAGTTTATTGCTCATCTTCTATATCTTGCATGCTATATTGTGCAAATTATGGTTTCTGCATGTGCCATGGTTAAAATTGTTGTGTTTTTCTAGAAATTCTAATCCTCTATGGCATGTGAAATTGTTTTCTTTGAACCCTTTAAGAGAAATCCCAGTTTTGCATCTCTCAAATCTAAAATATCCCTATTAGGGGAGTCACTAGGGTTTGTAAGAAGAGGATTTACACCTCTCACCCTCTTAAACAAGGTTGTCCTCATTGAATTTTTCCTAGGTAACTCCATTGTACATTGCCATCAAGGCACTAGTCTAGGTGGTGGTGATAAAGGCTTCCGATTTTAGAAATTTCTCTTTCTTCTCTCTTAAATTCAAGATATCTATTGTTAGGGCCTCTTTGAAATATTGCTAAAAGTAATTTTATTTGATATGTTCATTCCCTCTAAGTAGGAATTGCATTAAATATTTATTAGAAGGCAAAATCTAGCAATTTGTGCATCTTAAAACCTTATTTGTAGGGTTGACGTCATCACTATATTGTTGTTTTCTACATGTTTCAGCCATAACATCTCAATCGAAAACCCTTATCTTTGAAGATCTAATCGATAGTCTTGATTCTTTGTTGATTAATCATTATAAGATTGTTTCTTGTGGCTGTTATATGACATCACATGCCCTATAATTGAATATTTGTCAAACCCTAACTCATATCATCCCTATTCTTTGCTTAAGTGGTCTAGGGATGGAATGTTGAAATGTGTATCTTGGGAGGTACTCTCACAACCCCCGGGTATTGGGTTTGTGATAAGCTGACCCACAAAAATGAATCTTTGTGGGAAATGTACCTAAGTGGTGGGCTTTGTACCCAAAGTCGTGGATGGAAGACCCAAGGAGGAAATGATTGTTTATTCATTACAAGCATGAGTGACAACCTTGAAGGGATAAGGGGCACCTAGGGCTTCAATGGAGTGGCAAAAATAAACGAAAATAATTTCTATTCCTTATGAAAATAGTGTTTAAGCATGTTGAATTAGGTTGGCTTGGTTTTGGAGACATTACCCTTAGTGAAAAGTCATTTCACCATGAACACTATAAGGAGTAAAGATGAGCTTGTCCAATATCGATCGAAGCAGTGAGAGAGGGGATGGGACAGTGAAGTCGGAGGAAGGATTACAATTCCAATGAGTGCATTTACAGACAAGCAGAGGAACCATAGTGAGGTTGACGCAGAGAAACGTAGTAGCCTATAGAGGCAATTTCGAAATTGGTGGGGAGAAGCAAAGTTTCAGTATCAGAAGCTAAGCAAAGGTTCTAGAGGCTAGGAGAGAAATTTTCCTGGACAACAGTTGACCAAAGGGCTTGAGGAGAAGTTTTTTCGAGTTGAGTGCAGGAAAAACTGCGTTAGGGTGACAGAGTGACTGCACAGATCCAGTTTGGACGGATCATTTTGAGCTAAGGTCAAAGCCCGGATTTTCCTGTGGAGTGAGGAATTTCCTCACTAGATTTTCTTACCAGTTTTCCTCTATAGGATTTCCAGTTTCAAATCCAGTTGCACTCAGATTATTATTTCATTGATGCATAATAATAAAACCCTCAACTGCTGCACCGATTTTCTCAAGTTGGGTTTTTCCGGGGACATTGCTCCAAAAATGACTGTGTAAATTTATGTGTGTGCTAGCATTTCTTCCAGCGTTTACTTCTTCCGCAGTTTTATTTTGTAGGTTGCAGTGTGATTGATTCAGTATTTGCTGTAGAAAATAGTAAATAAATTGTTAAAAATTAAATTAACAATTAGGAGAATTATTTCCAGTTACTGCAATAGGATTGTGGATGCTGAATTTTCACATCTAGCAATTTTTGCATGTTAAAACCCTATTTCTAAGGCTAACATCATCACTATATTGTTGTTTTCTACATGTTTTAGCCTCAACCTTGCATATCTAATTGATAGTCTTGATCCTTTGTTGACTAATCATTGTAAGACGGTTTCTTATGCTTATATGACATCAAATTCCCTATCATTGAATATTTGTCAAATCCTAACTTATAGCAGCCCTTTTTTTTGCTTAAGTGGTCTAGGGATGGAGTACTTGTGCATTGGAAAAGACTATCTTAGCCCTTTTGACTCCACGAGTACCCTATCAAAATGATTAGACATTTCCATCACCTTAAACCCTCCTTCTTGAATATCCTCTAGGTCATCCATATGTAGAAAATCCTCCCTTGTGGTTCAATATACCACTAAATAGTTGGAGTCAAGATGCTAAGGTGACAGTGGTGGCAAATTTCTTGTTACCATGAGGTCTAGAAGCGTTAACAATAGAAAATATCGATGAAGTCTAAGAAGTGAGTGAAGGTGAGAAGAAGAGAAGGAAGGAGAGGCAACAAAGGTAGGGATGAACTAGTGGAGGAAATAAATGTGAGAGGTAGTGAAGCTAGGACTGGAAAACTAAACCAAAGAGGGAAAAGATGACAACATTAGAGATTAACAACTAAAACCAAGAATTAAAAGGTGGCGACAATAGTTTAGATAGCAAATGAAAGAGGTGTGAATCAACAACTCGGGAGCTTAAATAGTGAAGAAAAGAAGAAAATGGTAACGATGCTAGTTTTTAACTGGGGAAGGCAAGAGCCGAGTGGAAGGAGGAAATGAGGAATTATTGAGGAAATGAACCCAGAGCTACAGTCTATGGGATGTGACAACCAAGACCAAACTCCCCAGTAGGCAAAGGAGAGGCAAGGTGATTGGTCCCATTAAAGGAGAAGTCATCTCTAGTCGGGCCCTACCCGAGAGAATGACCTAGAGAGACCCATTAGTAGTGATCTACATAGGAAAGGGGTGACCAAAAGGAAACAAAGGGAGATGCTATAGAAGGAAGTTTTCCGCAAGTGGATTAGGAAGGAAAGGAACAAAAAGGAGAAAGGGTTCATGAGCAAAAGTATGAATGGGAGTGCCATAATTTCTTGAGAACTGCTATAGATAAGAGGCCTAGGGGTGTGTAACAATGATAACATCCCAAAATGAAGCTTCGCTCAACTTTGTAAAGCATATTAATTATGGAAACCTTTTGAGACCAGTAAAATCCACAAGCCACTAGAGAAAGGTCAGGACTAGGAGGCAAGGCTTTCCTTCAACATTCAATGGGTAAGGGAAGGAGAAGAAGAGTAAGGTGAATAACACATCATGGGGCATGAAAATACAAGAGAGGGGAAAGCATGGGGTGGCTCAAAATGGTAAGGGTAGGTGCAAGTAGGAAGAGAAATGGCATGGCAAGCAGGAGAGAGAACTAACATAGGGAGACTAAGAGAGAACAAGGGAATATGAGATAGAAGTATTTTTTGACTATCTTTGACAATAGCTCCAACCGAATGAGAAGTTTAGGGACAATCAATATTGATGTGACTAATAGTTGGGTTTTAGGTAAGTTCATTTTGGGAAACCCTATACACTACACCGAGAGGAAGGTGTCTAGATCAATCTCTTTCAATGAGATAACTAACCTAAGTGCTAGAAATGAGAGAGAGGGGAACCAAATAAAGTTAACCTTGTGGCCCCAACATTGCCCCCATAGAGATGAGCGTTCATCCTTGAGCAAGTTCCACATGATATAGATCCTCTTAACAATATTCCAGATATTGAAACACTGAGCTTGAAATACTAGGCATTGGACTTTTCGATGATGTACCTAGATGGACCCAAGATGCCCCAAACCTTGCCTTAACCTTGATTAATGAATGAAACCTTATTTTGAAGCCTAAATGGGGATGGTTATCCCTGAGATGACATGGGAGGGATAGTACATCCATATTTGATGCCAATGCTTTCTTTTAGAGGTGCCATGTCACTCCCACATGTTTGCAAAGAGTGAGGTAGGGATTCTATTGGATGATGTCATGGTGGTGGAGGCACCATTTGGAGATGTATGCATGCAATTGAGGACATTCTTGAAGTAAGGAGCACTCTTGGACCCTTGTCTCAGTTCTTTGTTGCCTTATTGCATATTCTCTAGGATGATGTAATGGTGGAGACTCGTTTTTTGCAACAAGTGTGGGATATTTTTGGCATTTTGTTATATTCACAAGTTATTTCAAGGTCATCTTGTGAACTTTGACCTAGTTGAATGCCTAGGTAAAAACTTTTAGTGGTTTTATTTTAATATTAATATAATAAGGCTTGGTTACCCTTATGTAAATAGAGAGGGGCCTTATTCGCTTTTCATCATCATTCATTGTCGCACTTCTCTCTCTTTGGGAAGTGTGCATTAGATTTTGCCTATTTTCTACTTGAATGAAATGTAGATCTATGGTGAAATTGCCCTTGGAGGTCGATTTTTGCTTGAAGTTGGTTTCTTGATATTGATTGAGGAGATTCTTGCGAATCTTTTTTAATTTTATTGCTCATCTTCTATATTTTGCATGCTATATTGTGAAAATTATGGTTTCTACATGTGCCATAGTTAAAATTGTTGTGTTTGTCTAGAAATTGTGATCCTCTATGCCATTTGAAATTGTTTTTGTTGAACCCTTTAAGAGAAATCCCAATTTTGCATCTCTCAAATCTAAAATATCCCTATTAGGGAAGCCACTAGGGCTTGTAAGAAGAGGATTTACACCTCTTACCCTCTTAAACAAGGATGTCCTCATTGAATTTTGCCTAGGTAACTGTATTGTACATTTCCATCAAGGCACTAGTCTAGGTGGTGGTGATAAAGGCT
This sequence comes from Pinus tabuliformis, assembly GCA_031772625.1. Taxonomy (NCBI): domain Eukaryota; kingdom Viridiplantae; phylum Streptophyta; class Pinopsida; order Pinales; family Pinaceae; genus Pinus; species Pinus tabuliformis. Next base: position 563,581,821 of record CM062808.1, on the reverse strand, counting down.
TCTAATTTTACAAGTTTCTCTTTCTTCTCTCGTAAATTCAAGATATCTAGGGTGAGGGCCTCTTTGAAATATTGCTAAAAGTAATTTTATTTGATGTGTTCATTTCCTCTAAGTAGGAATTGCATTATATATTTACTAAAAAGCAAAATCTAGCAATTTGTGCATCTTAAAACCTTATTTGTAGGGTTGAGTCATCACTCTATTGTTGTTTTCTACAAGTTTCAGCCATAACATCTCAATCGGAAACCCTTAGCTTTGCATATCTAATAGATAGTCTTGATTCTTTGTTGATTAATCACTATAAGATTGTTTCTTGTGGCTGTTATATGACATCACATGCCCTATCATTGAATATTTGTCAAACCCTAACTCATAGCATCCCTATTCTTTGCTTAAGTGGCCTAGGGATGGAATGTTGAAATGTGTATCATGGGAGGTACTCTCACAATCCCCGGGTATTGGGTTTGTGATATGTTGACCCACGAAAATGAATCTTTGTGGGAAATGTACCTAAGTGGTGGGCTTTGTACCCAAAGTCATGGACGGAAGACCCAAGGAGGAAATGATTGTTTATTCATTACAAGCATGAGTGACAACCTTGAAGGGATATGGGGCACCTAGGGCTTCAATGGAGTGGCAAAAAATAAACAAAAATAATTTTTATTCCCTATGAAAATAGTGTTTAAGCAATTTGACTTAGGTCAGCTTGGTTTTGGAGACATTACCCTTGGTGAAAAGTCATTCCACCATGAACACTATAACGAGTAAAGATGAGCTCGTTCCAGATCAATCGAAGCAGTGAGAGAGGGGCAGGGACAGTGAAGCCGGAGGAAGGATTCCAGTTCTGGTGAGTGCATTTACAGAGAGGCAGAGGAGCCATAGTGAGGTTGACACAGATAAATGCAGTAGCCTATAGAGGCAATTTTGAAATCGGTTGGCAGAAGCAAAGTTTTAGTGCCAGAAGCTAGGCAGAGGTTCCAGAGGCTAGGAGAGACATTTTCCCAGATAGTAGCAGACTAGACGGATTGAAGAGAAGTTGTTTCGAGTCGAGTGCAGGTGAAACTGCACTATGGTGACAGAGTGACTGCACATATCTAGTTTGGACGGCTCAATTTGAGCTGAGGTTAGAGCCCAGATTTGCTTGTGGAGTGAGGAAATTCCTCACTAGATTTTCTTACCAATTTTCCTCTGTAGGATTTCCAGTTTCGGCATCGAGTTGCACTCATATTATTTCACTACTGGATAATAATAAAACCCTCAACCAATGTCACATGGTTCGGGTTTGCATTCGGGTTCAGCAATGATTAGGTTCGGTTTGAGTTCGAATGTTTTGATGAGGTTCTAGCATTTCTTCCAGCATTTATTTCTTTCGCAATTTTATTTTGTAGGTTGCAGTGTGAATGATTCAATATTTGCTGTAGAAAATAGTAAATAAATTGTTAAAAATTAATTTAACAATTAGGAGAATTATTTCTAGTTACTACTTTAGGATTCGGGTTGTTGAATTTTCACATCTAGCACCTTTTGCATGTTAAAACCCTATTTCTAGGGCTAACATCATCACTATATTGTTGTTCTCTACATGTTTTAGCCTCAACCTTGCATATCTAATTGATATTCTTGATCCTTTGTTTACTAAGCATTGTAAGACGGTTTCCTATGGTTATATGACATCAAATTCCCTATCATTAAATATTTGTCAAACACCAACTTATAGCAGCCCTTTTATTTGCTTAAGTGGTCTAGGGATGGAGCACTTTTGCTTTGGAAAAGACTATCTTAGCTCTTCTGACTCTACTAGTACCCTATCAAAATGATTAGACATTTCCATCACCTTAAATCCTCCTTGTTGAATATCCTCTAGGTCATCCATATGTAGAAAATCCTTCCTTGTGGTTCAATATACAGTAAATAGTTGGAGTCAGGATGCTAAGGTGACAGTGGTGGCATTTCTCTTGTTACCATGAGGTATAGAGGTGTTAACAATAGAAAATATCGATGAAGTCTAAGAAGCGAGTGAAGGTGAGAAGAAGAGAAGGAAGGAGAGGCAACAAAGGTAGGGATGAACTAGTGGAGGAAATAGATGTGAGAGGTAGTGAAGCTAGGACTGGAAAACTAAACCAAAGAGGAAAAAGGTGACAACATTAGAGATAAATAACTAAAACCAAGAATTAAAAAGTGGCAACAATAGATTAGATAGAAAATGAAAGAGGTGTGAATCAACAACTCGAGAGCTTAAATACTGAAGGAAAGAAGAAAATGGTAACAATGCTAGTTTTGAATTGCAGAAGGCAAGAGCCGAGTGGAAGGAGGAATTGAGGAATGGTCGAGGAAATGAACCCATAGCTGCAGTCTATGGGATATGAAAACCAAGACCAAACTTTCCAGTAGGCAAGGGAGAGGCAAGGTGACTAGTCCCATTAAAGGAGAAGTCATCTCGAGTCGGGCCCTACCCGAGAGAACGACCTAGAGAGACCCATCAGTAGTGATCTACCTAGGAAAGGGGTGACCAAAAGGAAACAAAGGGAGATGCTATATAAGTAGGTTTTCCCCAAGTGGATTTGGAAGGAAAGGAACAGAAAGGACAAAGGGTTGATGAGCAAAAGTATCAATGGGAGTGCCATTAATTTCTTGAGAAATGCTATAGATAAGAGGCCTAGGGTGTGTAACAATGATCACATCCCAAAATGAAGCTTCACTCAACTTTGTAAAGGATATTAAATTTTAATTATGGAAACCTTATGAGGCTAGTAAAATCCACAAGCCACTAGTGAAAGGTTAGGACTAGAAGGCAAGGTTTTCCTTCAACCTTCAATGGGTAAGGGAAGGAGAAGAAGAGTAACGTGAATAACATAACATGAGGCATGAAAAGACAAGAGAGGGGAAAGAATGGGGTGGCTCAATGTGGTCAGGGTAGGTGCAAGTAGGAAGAGAAATCGCATGGCAAGAAAGAGAGAGAACTCACTTAGGTAGACTAAGAGAGAACAAGAATGATGAACAAGGGAATAGGAGATAGAAGTATTTTATGACTATCTTTGACAAAAGCTCCAACCCAATGAGAAGTTTAGGGACAATCAATATTGATGTGACTAATAGTTGGGTTTTACGTAATTTTATTTTGGGAAACCCTATATAATACACCGAGAGGAAGAGAAATCGCATGGCAAGAAAGAGAGAGAACTGAGGGAGACTAAGAGAGAACAAGAATGATGAACAAGGGAATAGGAGATAGAAGTGTTTTATGACTATCTTTGACAATAGCTCCAACCCAATGAGAAGTTTAGGGACAATCAATATTGATGTGACTAATAGTTTGGTTTTAGGTAATTTTATTTTGGGAAACCCTATATAATAAATCGAGAGGAAGGTATCTAGATCAATCTCTTTCAATGAGATAACTAACTTAAGTGCTAGAAATGAGAGAGAGGAGAACCAAAGCAAAATAACCTTGTGGCCCCAACATTTTCCCCCTAGAGATGAGCGTTCATCCTTAAGCAGATCCACATGATATAGAGCCTCTTAACAATACTCTAGATGCTGAAACACTGAGCTTGAAATACTAGGCATTGGACTTTTCAATGACATACCTAGATGGAGCCAAGATGCCCCAATCCTTGCCTTGACCTTATTTAATGGATGACACCTTATTTCGAAGCCGAGATGGGGATGGTTATCACTGAGATGACATGGGAGGGATAGTACATCCATATTTGATGCCAATGCTTTCTTTTAGAGGTGCCACGTGACTACCACATGTTTGCAAAGAGTGAGGTAGGGATTCTATTGGATGATGTCATGGTGGTGGAGGCACCATTTGGAGATTTATGCATGCAATTGTGGAGTTTCTTGGAGTAAGGAGCACTCTTGGACCCTTGTCTCATTTCTTTGGTGCCTTATTGCATATTGTCTAGGATGTTGTAATGGTGAATACTCTTTTTCTGCGACAAGTGTGGGATATTTTTGGAATTTTGTTATATTCTCGAGTTATTTCAAGGTCAACTTGTGAACTTTGACCTAGTTGAATGCTTAGGTAAACACTTTTAGTGGTTTTATTTTAATATTAATATAATAAGGCTTAGTTACCCTTATATAAATAGAGAGGGGCCTTATTCACTTTTCATCATCATTCATTGTCGCACTTCTCTCTCTTTGGGAAGTGTGCATTAGATTTTGCCTATTTTCTACTTGCATGAAATGTAGATCTATGGTGAAATTGCTCTTGGAGGTGGATTTTTGCGGTGCAGATCTGGATGTCTGGGTGCAATCAAGATGACCTTGAAATAACTTGTGAATTTAACAATGCTCCAGATATTGAAACACTGAGCTTGAAATACTAGGAATTGGACTTTTCGATGATGTACCTAGATGGACCCAAGATGGCCCAAACCTTGCCTTGACCTTGTTTAATGGATGACACCTTATTTTGAAGCCTAGATGGGGATGGCTATCACTGAGATGACATTGGAGGGATATACATCCATATTTGATGCCAATGCTTTCTTTTAGAGGTGCCACGTCACTCCCACATGTTTGCAAAGAGTGAGGTAGGGATTCTATTGGATGATGTCATGGTGGTGGAGGCACCAATTAAGATGTATGCATGCAATTGAAGACTTTTTGGGAGTAAGGAGCACTCTTGGACCCTTGTCTCAGTTCGTTGGTGCCTTATTGCATATTCTCTAGGATGATGTAATGGTGGAGACTCCTTTTCTGCGACAAGTGTGGGATATTTTTGGCATTTTGTTATATTCTCGAGTTATTTCAAGGTCAACTTGTGAACTTTGTCCTGGTTGAATGCTTGGTAAAAACTTTTAGTGGTTTTATTTTAATATTAATATAATAAGGCTTGGTTACCCTTATATAAATAGAGAGGGGCCTTATTCGCTTTTCATCATCATTCATTGTCACACTTCTCTCTCTTTGGGAAGTGTGCATTAGATTTTGCCTATTTTCTACTTGCACGAAATGTAGATCTATGGTGAAACTGCCCTTGGAGGTCGATTTTTGCTTGATGTTGGCTTCTTGAGATTGATTGAGGAGATTCTTGCAATTTTTTTTTAAGTTTATTGCTCATCTTCTATATTTTGCATGCTATATTGTGAAAATTATGGTTGCTGCATGTGCCATAGTTAAAATTGTTGTGTTTGTCTAGAAATTGTGATCCTCTATGCCATTTGAAATTGTTTATGTTGAACCCTTCAAGAGAAATCCCAGTTTTGCATCTCTCAAATCTAAAATATCCCTATTAGGGAAGCCACTAGGGCTTGTAAGAAGAGGATTTACACCTCTCGCCCTCTTAAACAAGGATGTCCTCATTTAATTTTGCCTAGGTAACTCCATTGTACATTTCCATCAAGGCACTAGTCTAGGTGGTGGTGATAAAGGCTTCTGATTTTACAAATTTCTCTTTCTTCTCTCTTAAATTCAAGATATCTAGGGTTAGGTCCTCTTTGAAATATTGCTAAAAGTAATTTTATTTGATGTGTTTATTCCATCTAAGTAGGAATTGCATTAAATATTTATTAAAAGGCAAAATCTAGTGTTGAAATTTGATACCAGAGGACAGGTGGTTCCCTAAGGTTTTGATATTTGGCCTAGGGAAAAGTGTCCAAAAGAATTTAATTTTTCTCCTAAAGTTTATAAAGTCAAATCTAATTTAAAAGTGACTTTAAGTGATAAAGTTACTAAAGTCTAATTTTAAAGTGACTTTAATAAAGTCAATGTAAAATTAGAAAGGAAAAGTGACTTTGAAAATAAATGACTAAGTGGGTCTTTATTAAAGTGGGGTGTATTAAAAATAAGAAAGTGAGATTTAAATGAGCATTTAATCTCAGCCCTAGATCTCAATCTATTTCAGCCATTGGATTTAGGGATTCCCCAAAAGTCACTTAGGGTTAGATTAAAAGAGGGAAAGGAGGAAAAGGTCATTCATTCTTTCATGAGCAGATTGAGAGAAGGAGAGCAAGAGAGCAAGGGAGATTTCTGGACAGTGAGGAGAAGGAGGCAGCAGCTTGGCACACATTCCAAGGCAGCATTTCAGCAAGTCCGTACAACTGAGTTAGCACATAGTGAAAGGCAGGTTTTGGGCACGATTTTCTAGAAAGGCCGTACAACAATTTTGGTTCAGATTCCAAGGAGGCCGTACAACAAGTTAGCACAGAAATCGAGGAGCAGAAAATCTGAAGTTTGCTGGCACATTTTTCAAGGGAGGTCGTACAGCAAGTGGTTGTACCTTGGCATGCTTTTCTAGGAAAAATCCGTACAGCCGTACTGCTGTTTTCTGCACAGAAATAGAGGAAAGCTGTACTGTAGCATTTATGGCACCATGCACGATTTTTAGGCAGTCCGTACAGCAGCATTTAAGGTTGAAATTTGGGCACAAAAATCGAGGAGGTCGTACAACATTTATTGTTGTTCATTTTTGTTGTTTGCAAGTTTTCCAGTTGGTTGTGAGGCATGGAAAACGAGATAAGTTGTAAAAGTTTGCTTGCTGATTTTTTGCTGAATATTTCTCTTACTGTAAAAGCATTTTCCAGAAATAAGGAGCTTTCGAACTGGTTTTCCCCAAGAGTTGTAGGGGGTTTTTCCAGGGTCACCTTGACCAAAAATCACTGTGTTTAAATGTGTTAAATGGCTGTTTGTATGTGCTGATATTTATTTCTGCATTTTCCAGCATTCTGTTATATTTCCAGAATTTGTGTTTTCAGCAAAATTTATTTTCCTGTTGTTGAATGTATGGATATGGGAAAGGGCATTTAACTATTTTGGAGAAATAAGGTGAAACTGAAAACCGGGGTGGGAAATGAGAAATTTCTACATCTAGCAATTTGTGCATCTTAAAACCTTAATTGTAGGGCTGACATCATCACTCTATTGTTGTTTTCTACATGTTTCAGCCATAACATCTCTATTGAAAACCCTTAGCTTTGCATATCTAATCAATAGTCTTGATTCTTTGTTGATTAATCACTATAAGATTGTTTCTTGTGGCTGTTATATGACATCACATGCCCTATTATTGAATATTTGTCAAACCCTAACTCATAGCATCCCTATTCTTTGCTTAAGTGGTCTAAGGATGGAATGGTTAAATGTGTATCTTGGGAGGTACTCTCACAACCCCTAGGGTATTGGGTTTGTGATAAGTTGACCCACGAAATGAATCTTTGTGGGAAATGTACCTAAGCGGTGGGCTTTGTTCCCAAAGTCGTGGATGGAAGACCTAAGGAGGAAATGATTGTTTATTCATTACAAGCATGAATGACAACCTTGAAGGGATATGGGGCATGTAGGGCTTCAATGGAGTGGCAAAAAATAAACAAAAATAATTTTTATTCCTTATGAAAATAGTGTTTAAGCATGTTGACTTAGATCGGCTTGGTTTTGGAGACATTACCCTTGGTGAAAAGTCATTCCACCATGAAACTATAAGGAGTAAAGATGAGCTTGTTCAAGATCAATCGAAGTAGTGAGAGAGGGGCAGGGACAGTGATGCCGGAGGAAGGATTCCAGTTCCGGTGAGTGAATTTAAAGAGAGGAAGAGGAGGCATAGTGAGGTTGATGTAGAGCAACGTAGTAGTCTATAGAGGCAGTTTTGAAATCGGTGGGGAGGAGCAAAGTTTCAGTGCCAGAAGCTGGGCAGAGGTCCAGAGGCTAGGAGAGACATTTTCCCAAACAGAAGCAGACTAAATGGGTTGGGGAGAAGTTGTTTCGAGCTGAGTGCAGGAGAAACTGCGTTAGGGTGACAGAGTGAGTAATATTCCTAATTAGCCATGGGTAATTGGAATATTCGATTTTTCTTAATTTTTGCCTTCTATATTTATTTATGAATAAAAAAGTGAGGGAAAGGAAACATGACTCACTTTTAGAATAAAAGTCACTTCCTAATAGCACAATGTTGTGACTTAAAGGGGAGCCAAGGGGGCAAAAGGGGGACGCAGAAATGGAGCCCACGCAGACACTTGGAGGGACTGCGCAGTAGGAAAGAAACACGTGGCAAGAGAGGGACTGCGTTGGAGAAGGTGGGCCTTGGGATTGAGAGAGGCAAGGATATAAAGGAGAGAGGAGCCTCCTCATTTTGGCATTCGATTATGTGCATTTGAGCTAGTCACTTCGACTTAGAGCACGCTGGCTGTTTAGCTAGTTTGCAGCACTGTTTAGTGCATTGAGTGTCTCCGTTCGAAGATCTCACCCTTAGCCCTGGGGGACTTCGAGTGCCTGCTCGGGCAAGGTATTTCCATCAGTATTTTTGCAGTAGTTTCATCAGCATTTTGGTAGGAGGATTGAGCATCTTGGATGACTGCGCAGTCTTGAGAGGGATGACGCAGTTCTTTCTGGCAGGAGTTTTGGATTGAGGTTTTGCAGGGGGATTTGTGCTGGGAGATTGAGCAGGGGATCAGCCCTTGCATATTGGAGGATTTTGGCTGAGTTTCAGGCAGATTTTTGGTGGGTTTATTGCAGTGGCAGCGCAGAGCCTTGAGGGATTGTGTGGGTCCTCAAGGGGGCGATTTTCGGGGGTCGACCATTTCAGAAAAGCTTTCTGGGTTTTTCTAGTTTCTTGAGTAGAGTCTGATTCCAGAGTTTCAGCATTTTCTGAGGAGGGGAACAACCCCAAATCCTCATTTGATTTCCAGCAGCAACAGCAGCACGGTAGTTCTCCAGCAGCTTGGACGCAGTTCAAAGAGAGGTCATTCCTTTGCTATTCTGAGTGTATTTCTTCACTTGCCTTGTGCAAGTCGAGGTGCCATCTTTCTGATCACCTCCTGTACTCATTCTATTACTCAGTATAATAAAATGGCTTAGCATTTCTCTCTGCATTTCTTGAGTATCTGCTTATATTTCATGTTTATATTATTATATGTTGCACCATTGTTATTTCCATCACTTTGAGCTTCCTGGTTATTATATCATTTGTACGTATTTGGTTGGAGTTTACTGGGGTTTGGGAAAATATCTCTGAAACGGGATATTACAGTGGTATCAGAGCATAGATCTGGCTCAGCCTGTGAAGCTAGCAATCTATGACATCGGGGAAAAAACCCTACATCTGTTACAGAGGTAGGAGATATCGAGACACTGGGCGTAGGTTGCAGAACACCTACGGAGAGGGAGACTGTGTTCTGGTGGTGGACACAGAACAGGAGGAACCTGTGGTGGACGCAGAACAAAAGGAGCCTATGGTGGATGCAGAGCAGAAGGATCTGATTGTAGACGAGGACGAGAAGAGATTTGTGGATATGCTCCTCAAATCAATGCAAGATCTGTCGAGGCAGATTGAGGTGATGGGCAGAGATTCACAGCAGTAGAGGCCAGATAGCGTGAGAGCCCACGGTTTTTTCAGATTGGTGAGGGATCAGTGCATCCCATCATTTGCCAGAGCAGCATGATACTGTGCAGCAGGTGGCCTCGCATGCCCCTACACGCTCTACCATGCCCACCTTCTTAGGAGCAGACACGGGGCCAGAGCCCAGCAGGAGACAGAGCCCGGTCATATGGGCGATTATTTTGCAGAGTACTAGGCCTATGGGCAGGAGTTCAGGGATGCTCTTTATTCAAAGACTTTATTCAGCTCCAGCGGGATAGTAGACCCCGCGACCATCACAGAGGGTACCGACATTACCATGATGGTGACACCCACCGTGCAACGAGTAGATTCCACTTGCCTACGTTTGATGGTTCATCAACAGTTCGACAAAGTCTTGGGTGGAGAAGCTGGACATTTATTTCTAGCTTAACCAGATGTCGAAGTCAGAGGCCATCAAGGTGGCAACTTTGCATTTGGATGGTGAGGCTCAGGATTGGTGGTTTCATGGATGGTTACACTCGAACACTCCACAGTGATGACATATGCCGAGTTCACCAGGAGATTGATGGAGCGATTTGATCGAAGGGATCTAAAGCAACATTTTGTTGAGCTAACGAGGCTCAAACAGATAGGGATCCCAGAGACCTACATTGCAGATTTCTTGAGGGTCTTAGTGATGGTGCCAGATCTATCCACATCACGGAGGATCTATATGTATGTGAGGTTTAGCAGAGCCACTTCGGGTTTAGTCCGATCCACTAGACCAGCCACACTCCAGGACGCCATTAGCAGGACCCGGGACTTACAGGATGTCTTACCCAGGACCCGGAGACCTTACCCCAGAGACAGACTTTTCAGTCTAAGGGGAAGGATGTCAGGATTCCACCTCCAAAGGGAATCCAGGATGAGTGCAGAATGACGATGATGCCAGCAGGGAGCTGAAGAAGAAGCGATTGTGCTTCACTTGTCAGGAGCCGTGGGCACCAGCACATAGATGTGCTGCTGGCAAAGCACATTTTATTGAGGTCTTCTCCTAGAGCAGTGGGGAAGAGGATGATGAGGATGATGTGGAGGCAGGAGACAGTCATGCCATGAAGGGACCTTTGCCACCTCCACCGCCAGCAGCAGGTAGTGCATCTTTTGCACCTACCAGAAGGGCCCTTGCAGCACTACGAGGAGTTCCCAAGTATTTGATGCTACACGTACGGGGGGCAATACGTGGCCAGCGAGTATTAGTTTTGGTTAACAGTGGGGCGACCCACAACTTCATCGATGCACAGATGGTTGAGCGGAGAGGTATACAGACAGATAGCTTCGATGGGTTTTCAGTTTGGTCCCAGGAGATCAGACCATGATGTGTGCTCGTTATGTTCCAAAGCTATCAGTGACGATGGGCACTTACACACTGACTGACCACTTTTTCGTGGTCGATATTCCAGACACCAATGTGATACTAGGTTTTAAGTGGCTTATCACTCTAGGGAAGGTCACAACAGATTGGAAGACCCTAGAGATGGAGTGGGATGATGAGAAGATAGGGAGGCATGAGAAGATATGGGGTCAGCACACATATCCGCCTCAGATTATTTCGGCTCATCGATGGAGGCAGTCTTCAGAAGGGAGACATAGAGTGGCAGTAGAGTTGCATGCATTAGAGGCAGGGACTATAGGGCAGACGGTACATCAGGAGATATAGTCCATCCTTGACCTGTATGCCATAGTGTTTGGGGAGATTCCGCCGGGACAGCCACCGGACCGGGGTTTGAGCACACCATCGAGCTTGAGCAGGGCATATAGGCAGTGATTACCACCCCCTATAGGCACCCCAAGGCCTATCAGGATGAGATTGAGCGAGCTATCCATGAGTTGCTGGCTCTTGGGCACATTCGGCGAGCACGAGTCCTTTTGCTTCTTCCGCGTGTTGGTGAAGAAGAAGGACGACACATTAAGGATGTGCATTGACTATAGGGCCCTGAACAAGAAGACACTGAAGAATAGGTACCCCATAGCAGGATCGACGAGTTGATGGATGAGTTGAGAGGAGCACGGTTCTTCTCAAAGATTGATTTGAGATCTGGGTACCATCAGATTCGCGTGAGGGAGCAGGACATTCCCAAGACTGCCTTCAAGTCTCACTATGGCACTTTGAGTTTTTGGTGATGCCCTTTGGCTAACCACGCCCCGCCACATTTCAGTCCTGCAATGAATCACATCTTCCGCAGTCACTTGAGGAAGTTTGTGTTGGTATTCTTTGATGACATTCTCATTTACAG